>CM053034.1:176532862-176860484 GCA_028564925.1 Lithobates sylvaticus | reverse complement strand
CAACTTGTCTAAACACTTCCCTTTCAATTCAACTTTTAAAATAATTAAAAAGCCCACACATAGTATGGTTATTCCTAAAGCCAATATACTGAACACTGAAACACGAAAAACAATTTCCCCAGCTATGTAATATTTAGACAGGTGATCTAAAGGTTTTGTAGACAGAATGTATCATTGCATAAAATAAATGTGGTTACTTTCACACCACTGCTTTGCGGTAACTCCATTAAACAAGGGTGTGATGGGGTGCCATTTGTTTTACATGACACTGCAATGCATGGTAACTCATTACTGTGCATTGTGGTACACTGCGTCGAAAGACAGTACACAGGTATGGTTTTTCATTTGTTTTGGTGTGTTGGCAGCCGGTTCAAATAAAAGGGCTGTCTTAACACAGTACACAATGCACCAGAGCGGACAAGTCCTTATCCAGCCCTATCCTTCTCCCATTTGCTGCCCTTCAAAGGAAATTCTCGCTTCCTCACACCGACTTATATAAATATATCCAAGTCTCACACTTTCTTAAATCGCTTAGATCACACAAGGTTCATCTTCCTATAGCGGTGTGGCACTTCTACAATGCTAACCCATACCCCCCCCCCCCCCCACCAAAGGGAATCTCCCTGTTTTACATTCTTTTTCAACAAAAAATTACATTCATAAAATCCCAACCTTTTAAGAAATGGGAGAAGGACCTGGGCATAGACATCTCAGTTTCTCAGTGGCAACACGCACTCCGATCGCTCTACAAAGCGTCCAGGTGCATTAACCACTGGGAGCTATCCCAAAAAATATCTCTTAGGTGGTACCTCACACCCTATAGGATATCCAAGTTCGGATCCAGTAGTTCCCCACTATGTTGGAGGAACTGTGGAATAACAGGCAACTTACTCCACATGCTATGGACTGGCAGACACCTAACCAGCTTCTGGAATTCCATATTTGGACACATCTCAGGAATCACTGGAGTTCTGACCCGACCCAACCCCTCCTTAGCAATATTAAATGTGGGCATAGATATCTTCCCCCGGATTATAGAACAGTGATAACTCATATCCTCCTGGCTGCTAGAATGCAAATTGCAAGAAATTGGAAAACAGATAAGGCACCAAATGTATCGGAAGTACTGATCACCACACAAACGCACTATGTGTATGAATCTTTATTAGCCATTAGGAACAACAACAGACAAACAATGGAAAATCTGGTCAACTTGGTATAAATGCAACACGTAAATTGGTATACATGGTACATTATCCTATTGTTTATGACTGAATGAATATACAGCCCTCTTTCGTGCTTTATCTGTACGCTATGTCGTATCTGCCCGCAGACCGACCCTCCTCCCCCCCTCACCCCCCCCTCTTTTCCCTTCCTCTTCTCACCCCTTTCCCTTTTCTATTCCCCCCCTCCATTACCCCTACCCCAGTACTTAGTAAGTGGTGTTACTACACTTTATTCGATGATTGATGTTTAATCTGTTTTTAGGTCCTGTGGGACTTTCTTTGAAATACAAATATGGAGCATTACACGTTTGGATTATGTTACCCATGCATTGCTTACTCCCTTGTTTATACCTTTATACCCTGTTCAAAATTTTCAATAAAAACAGATTAAAAGAAAATAAAAAAAAGTCCTTAGCCAGCCCTAGCAACTGAAACCAGGTTATTTAGAACACAATACCTTTGTTGTAGGCTAAAAAGAGTATTGTACATACTCTGGGCCTGAAAGCTCCCTTTAAATGTACACTCTAATAAATTCTATCATGACGTTTTTATGAACCCTCATCAGTGTAAAGGCCAGGTAAGGTTTCCCGCTATCCAATAGGTGATGTTGTGCCATTATACAGGTGGAGGGGAAATGTTCCCTCATGGACTTCGTTGGTGTCTCAGAGGAACCAGCTTCTGAGAGGTGGCAGCATCCTGGTGGTGAGTTCTGTTCCTAGTCCGAACATGCCCAAGCTCATCGCTAATCCTGACCATAGACGCCAAACAATTCTCGTAGCAACTTGCTGGATAGAAAATTCCGAAGTCAAACTCCTACAATAACAATAAACTTTTGTGCTCTTGGCTTTGCATCAAAGGAAAAAAAAAATCTTCTTGAAAATAATATATCAGAAAACATGAGGAGGATTCATGTACCAATTACACTAAACACAAACGCTTCCTCCTCATCCTTTGCAACTGATCAATAATGCTGTATTCTTCCCGTCGGAGATGAGAACATTGATAGCCAATAAAGACTATCCACTCTTAACAAACAATTACTTTTGCAAAACATACAAAACTCTCCTGTGCCCAGGCAATTAATTCCAAGTCTAATCTTCTTGCTGACTTGTCGGCCACTGAGACCATAAACCTGCCTCGAGGTGACAGATTAAAAATGCATGTGGTGGTCTGGGCAGCCTGTTTGTCCCTGTTGGTTGTAAAGTGTTTTTTTTCCTAAATAGTCCTTCATTGTAATAGGTTTGTTTCAACTGCTTGGCTTCCCTGAGGCACAACTGTGTGTATAATGCATGGCAATATTGTGTAGATATAAGAGGGATAAGTCACACCGCAGCTTACCAATCTTTTTTTTAACTTTATTTTGACTTATCCTACCAGTACCACATTTTCTGTCCTAGAATGACAAAGCTCACTGTGTCTATGGAGCATTGTCACCTTAAAGGAGAAGTCCAGCCTGAGCTCATTTGGCTGGGCTTCTCCTATGGGTCACAGGAGTGCAATTCGTTTTGCACCCCTGTGACCCGTTTTCAGCCGAAGTCAACTCTCTGCTGACGTCGTCAGAATCAGTCCAGGCACCGCGTCATTCCGACTCTGGGAGTCTGGATCCACCAGGTACCTGGACTGATACCCGTCTCAACCTCTCAGAGGTGAGAGAACCAAGCTATCGGCGGTGTTCGGTGGTTTGGTTCTCAGTCTAGAGGCAGCGGGGGACAGATGCAGCATCGGACCAATGCTGCATCCACCTAGGTAAGTATGATGGGGAAAAAAAATAAAACCCATACTTCTCTTTTAAAGTGATTGTAAAGTCTCGTATTTTTTTTTTCAATTTAAAATATCAAACATGTTATACTTACCTCTTCTGTGCAGTTGGTTTTGCACAGGGCAGCCCAGATCCTCCTCTTCTCGGGTCCCTCATTGGAGCTCCTGGCCCCTCCCTCTTGTTGAGTGCCCCCCACAACAAGCAGTTTGCTATGGGGGCACCTGAGCCGAGCTGCAGCTCCGAGTATCCATTCAGACACAGAGCCGGGGTTCAGCCCTGCCCTTTCTCTCTCCTGATTGGCTAACTGAGTTTCATTGACAGCTGCAGGAGCCAACAGGGTTTTAATTTGGTTATTGAACAGATATAACAACAAAAAACTTTAATGGTATATTTGACAGACTGAAAGAGAGCAAATAAAGTACGTTCATTGTTAAGCACTGCATATATTATACTATAAAGGACTAATAAGCCTAAAGGGGTTGCTGTGCTTTAATAAAATAATAATACATTAAATTAAAGGTATGCTTTAACCACTTAACTGGTGGCTTACTGGCCACTTAAACCCCCTTCCTGCCTAGGCCAATTTTCAGCTTTCAGCGCTGTCGCAATTTGAATGACAATTGTGCGGTCATGCAACACTGTACAGATATGACATTTTTATAATTTTTTTCCCTCACAAATAGAGCTTTCTTTTGGTGCTATTTAATCACTGCTGGGTTTTTTATTTTTTGTTAAACTGTTGGGCATTGATAGGTGGCACTGGTGGGCATTGAGAGGTGGCACTGATGGGTGGCACTGATGGGCACTAAACCTAGCATCTATCAAGGATGGTGCTACATAACCTTAAACTATAGAAACATACAATACTTTTGCTTTGACAGATGACTGACAGTCATATACAGTATATACACATACAGTACAGAAGAAGGTATAATCAGCACCAAAGTTCATAATCAAGGTACATGCACTCAGCATTGATCCCAGCAAACACTTGAAACAAGAAGCATAAGAGGTTGCAGCACAGAGATTTTATAAAAGTAAGAAAACAATAAATATAAGCTCTCTGTGCTGCAGCTCCATCTGCTTCCAAGGATTGTCATTCTATTGAAACCAAATCGCTCTGACCCTTATTCTTTTCTCTTTGTTAGCTCTGGTGTAGAGATTTGTTAAACAAAAATACTATTTTGCTGCCAATGTTGTTTATTTTGCACTAAACTCTTCAAATACTTTTCAGATTATAGTGTTGGCTAGTTAAAGCGCTGCGTAAATTGACGGCGCTACATAAGAACCAGCAATAAAACAAAATAAAAAATATAAAAGGAAAAGTAGCAATAAAAAATATCAGTTTAAGTGATCATTTCTGAATATTTATTAGTTGCAGTCCATGTGATCGAGGGTGTGGCAGGGGTTCGTCCATTGTCTGTACTAAAAAATGTTCCCTATTTTCCATTTCAAAATGTTGTGAAATATGAAGTACCTTAGGAGTTAATGGTAATATACACGGATCAACCATAACGTTATGACCACCCACCTAATACTGAGTTGGTTCCCCTATTTGCCACCAAAACAGCCCTGACTATTCGAAGCATGAACTCCACTAGACCTCCGAAGGTATCTGTGGTGTTTGGCACCAAGTCATCAGAAGAAAATCCTTTAAGTCTTGTAAGTTGCGAGCTGGGCCTCCATGGATCAGACTCCCCATAGTGCATCCTGATGCCATCTCTTCCCCAGGTAAGTGAGTCACACCCAGCCATCCACATGATGTAAAAGAAAAAGTGATTCATCCGACCAGGCCACCTTCTTCCATTGCTCCGTGGTCTAGTTTTGATGCGCCTGTGCCCATTGTAGGTGCTTTTGGCTGTGGACACCGGTCAGTACGGTTGCCCTGACCGATCTGCGGCTACTCAGCCAGATACACAAGCTATATTGCACTGTTACATAGTTACATAGTTAGTCAGGTTGAAAAAAGACACAAGTCCATCCAGTTCAACCATAAAAAGAGATAAATAAATAAAATAAAAAATATCGTACAATCCAATATACCCAATTCTATACCCACATCCAGAAGAAGGCAAAAAAAAAACATGCTCCAATTTGCTACAGCAGGGGAAAAAATTCCTTCCTGACCCCTACCTGAGAGGCAATCGGATTTTCCCTGGATCAACTTTACCTATAAATGTCAGTACCCAGTTATATTATGTACATTTAGGAAAGTATCCAGGCCTTTCTTAAATCAATCTACTGAGTTAGCCAGAACCACCTCTGGAAGGAGTCTATTCCACATTTTCACAGCTCTTACTGTGAAGAAACATTTCCGTATTTGGAGATGAAATCTCTTTTCCTCCAGACGTAAAGAGTGCCCCCGTATCCTCTGTGTTGACCATAAAGTGAATAACTCAACACCAAGTTCACTATATGGACCCCTTATATATTTGAACATGTTGATCATATCCCCCCTTATTCTCCTCTTCTTAAGAGTGAATAAATTTAGTTCCTCTAATCTTTCCTCATAGCTGAGTTCCTCCATGCCTCTTATCAGTTTGGTTGCCCTTCTCTGCACTTTCTCCAGTTCCCCGATATCCTTTTTGAGAACTGGTGCCCAACACTGAACTGCATATTCCAGATGAGGTCTTTCTAATGATTTGAACAGGGGCAAAACGATATCTCTCTCTCTGGAGTCCATACCTCTCTTAATACAAGAAAGGACTTTGCTCGCTTTGGAAACCACAGCTTGGAATTGCATGCTATTATTGATCTTATGATCTACCAAAACCCCCAGATCCTTCTCCACTACGGATTCCCCCAGTTGTACTCCCCCTAGTATGTATGATGCATGCATATTCTTAGCCCCCTAGTGCATAACTTTACATTTATCAACATTAAACCTCATCTGCCACATAGTCGCCCAATTGGGCAGCTCCCATCCCTCAGCCCAGGAGAGGACACCCAACCGTGGCAGTGGTACAGTCACAGTCCGGACAGGATTGTCACTTGGTCCGGTTCCGGACCATGGTCCGCCATATAGTGACCACTGGTACATATAAAGCAAGAAACGTAATTATAAAAATATGGCTATATAACATCACACTGCCCTATATTCTTTCACAATGAGGCTACATTGGGTCACTGTCTTGAGTGAAAAAAAAGTCTTGGCTCCTCAAGAACTATGGACACCAGGTTAATGCCCACATTGTCCCCATTATAATTCCACCAGTGCTTAGAAATAGTGTCAAGACCCTTCCTGTTTGTAAAATTAATATAAATAACATTACCTATATAGGATATACAACATTGCTCTACCCTGACTTTTTACATTATGAGACCACAACTGGACTACTAATTTTGAGTAGAAAGGTGTTGGCCCTCTTAGAAATATAGTCACCAGGTAAGTAACCAGATGGTCCCCATTATGCTCTATTGGTTAGAACAGCCAGTGACAAGACCCCAGTCTAGCTTTATGTTAGTAACAGAAACGTCCTCTCTGGGGCTACCACAATATACGTGGCACAGAAACTAGTAAGAAAACTTTTGGAAAAATGTAAACCTTCTTAAGAGTCTGCATATGTTCTTCATTCAATGATCAAAACATTTCATCCATTTTAACAGCGTTAATTAAAGGGGATTCGTCTTGGTTTTAAGAGCTGCTCCATCTGTCAGACACTTGATCTCCTAAAAGATAGGGAGTTTGCTACAGGAGTTTATATTCAGAGTGAATGCACTAGAGGCTTTCAATGAAGTGCCCAATTAAAGACATGAATCCTGGGCAAAATATTAACAGCAGTAAACTGTTAAGACCCCATTAAAAATGTAATAATATTCTAATCGCCATTCATTATCATTATTTTCTGGAAGTTGGCAGACTGTGAATCAGTGCATACAAATAAGAGCAACATTCTTACTGAGATGAAGAATCCATATAGCTAAGCATATCATTATGGTTGTAATAGCTTACTAATTTGTATTTTTTTTTTTTTTTTTTATGCCAATGGACTAATATCTACTCTAGCCTCCTGAACTAAGCTTAAAGAGAAAGCAGTCAACTGTATGTAAATATTATCTGATTCGCAAAAAAGTGTCTTGTTCTATAATGATGACCAAACCAAATGGCAGCAACTGCACTCTCAATGAGCACCAGGGAGCACATTTGAGATCCTTTTTATTACTCCAACCTCCTTTAAGACTCTGGTCAGGTGGTGGTATTGCAATGTTGCAGCTACAGTTGCCAATGCTTGCCAGCAAAGGCCCAGCTGAGCCCTATATGTTTCTGTAATACCATCAGGCTGCATACACAGAAATAAATATGCCTCTTTTTGCTTATTTCCTCAACTTTGTGCTTCGGCAAGGGTTTAGGAGAACTGACCCACGCCAATTTTTTCTTTGATTTTTATCTATATTGCTGGGAGCCAGCAATATATTACAGCAGCGAGCAATTTAAAATTACATTTTTTCCTTTAGAAATGTAATTTTGCTTCAGTACTGTAAAACACCTCACACAGATGCGCCACTTTACAGGCAGACTAAGGGGACCCCCCCCAGGTATGATATTTAAAGGAATATTTCATTTTTATTGTTTCACTTTAAGCATTATTAAAATCACTTCTCCTGAAAAAACTTTTTTTTAGGCATTGACACATGTCCCCTGGGGCAGTACCCGGGTCCCCATACACTTTTTATGGCAATAACTTGCATAAAAGCCTTTAAAATTAGCACTTTTGATTTTTCATGTTCGTGTTCCAAAGACTTTAATAGGGTTCGCAGGTTCGCACATATTTTTTGCCTGTTCGCATGTTATGGTGCAAACCGAACCGGGGGGGTGTTCGACCCATCCCTACTCTGCACATGCCCTTTCATTCCTGTGGAGACATCTGTTCACATGATAGCTGATTTATTCATAGGATGTGATTTGCTCGCTTGTGTGCACAGGGCTTCAGGGCCAGCCATAAGAGTTTACAGCAGGGGTTCTTCATAGACAACATAGTGCTGTTCTGCCAGGACCATGGACAGGTAAGTATAACACATTTTGAGTGGGAAGGGGGGGAGAGTCATTTAAATCAGAACTTCAGGATTGTCAAAGAATCCCCCATTAGTCCCCCCCCCCCCCAAAAAAAAAAAAACACTAAACAGTTATTACATTTGTGAAATTCCATACCATTGAAAAGGCAATTCTAATTGAATTTTCAGGAAGTCATCATGTATTCTGCCAAGGAGGAGCTGTTAGAACAGGGATTACATCATATCCTCTCCTCTCTCTTTACACCATCAGTGCTGCCTCGTCAGTGCAGCTTATATGTGCCCATAAGTGCCACCTCAGTGCCCATCAGTTCAGTCTTATTAGTGCCCATAAGTCCCACCTCAGTGCCCATCAGTGCTGCCTCAGTGCCCATCAGTTGCGCCTCAGTCCCCATCAGTACAGTTTATCAGTGCCCATCAGTGCTGCCCCATCAGTGCAGCTTATCAGTGCCCATAAGTGCCACCTCAGTGTCCATCTGTGCTGTCTTATCGGTGCTCATAAGTGCCGCCTCAGTGCAGTTTATCAGTGCCCACAAGTGCCGCCTCAGTGCCCATCAGTGCTGTCTTATCAGTGTCCATAAGTGCCACCTCAGTGTCCATCAGTGCAGTTTATCAGTCCCCATAAGTGCTGCCTCAGTGACCATAAATGCTGCCTATTTGTGCTGGTCTGTACAGCAGGGATTGTTAGGAGAGCCGCCCAATGACACAGAGCGGCGATCTCCCAGTGTGACAGATCGTGTAGGTGAAAACTCCGGGCAATGTAAAGTCCCACCTCCTGGATGGGCATTGTGATAGACAGCACACTGGTCCAATGCCGGTCCAGGAGGTGGGAATTTACAACGGCTGGAGTTTCACATACACAATCTGTCACACTGAGAGATCGCCACTCTGTGTCATTGGGCGGCTCTTCTAACAATCCCGTGCAGCATGACAGGTGGGTGGATGGTGGGCGGGTGGCCGGTATTCTGTCAAAATAGCGAATTCATCAAGATCTCCAATTACGTCACTTTTTGCTACTGGAAATCATCATTAATTGTAAATTCTAATGACTTGCCCTTTTGACAAAACACCGGCAAGCGTATACAGTCCGATACATGAAGACCTTGCTGTTTTGACAAAATAGCGGGTTACGAGGAAAAAGCTGTCACCGACGCAGAGGTGGTAATTTTTTTTGTTTGTATCCTAGCGGACTAACAATATCTGCTCATAATGCCATGTACTGGAGTGTATATGGTGGCCGGTGTTGTGTCAAAACAGAAAGTCATCGAAATCTCCAATTACTGACGGTTTTCAGTAACCGGAAGTGACATAATTGGAGATCTTGAAGAGTTGGCTATTTTGACGGAACACCAGCGGCGGGGGATGTTGGGGGCGGTGCTGGCAGGCAGCAGAAGATGAGGAGGAGGAGGGAGGAAGAGGGCACCACCTCTATGGGCAGTACAGACCGGAGTTTTTGCCTGGAGTTCTGCTTTAATGGTTAAAGTGGTAGTAAAATGAATATCTCCTAAACGTGCGCCGTTTAGGAGATATTAATCCTGGATGCAGCTGGTGACATACCGTGCTGGACCTTCTGAGCACTGTGCCATAACCGAGGGCCCCTCTGCAATTTGCACTGGTGCCGCTGCGGAGATATGTGAACCGGCTCCATAGAGAGCTGGTCACAATCTCTTGCTATGCGAATTGGATGCGGGGAAACCTGCATCCAATTTGCATAAGTGTGAACCCGACCTCAGTCTACTTTAACACTTCTTATCCAAGGTGCAAGCACACCACTTATACGTAGGAAGTGTAGCATGCACCCTAGAGGGCTGCTGAGAATTACCTGCTCATCTGCACGGCCATGACCAAGTGGACCTTCCAACCCACCTGACACTCTGGGTTCAGGCATCCTTGCAGCATTGTGTGGCAATAATCAAACAACTCAGTGTACTTAGGTTCTAGAGATATTTTACTGGAACCAAATAAAAGGAGAAGTTGTTACAAAGAGGAAGTAATAAATCTGCTGAGTTTTAAACAACAGCGCTAACTCTAGCAGAAGAATTCCTCCCAAAGACACAAGACATAGTTTAACAACGACGATACTATAAATATATATGTACACTTCCTTTAGATATAATATCACCCCCTAGTGGATGTTTCAGTTAACTGCTTATACTGTCACACTATAAAAGCTGGAACCTGGCCAGCCTACACACTATCATAGGAACAGAGAGCGGGTCTAGAGAGGAGTAGCATAGGGGCATTTCTATAAGCGATGGCAATAAAGTCCACGTTGCAGATCTGATGTTCTTCACGGGCTAGTTGGAGCTTGTTAACTGTAATCCGTTTGGGTATAGGGAAAATGGTGGATTCCTCACAATAAAGAAAGCTAAAGGTGTTTGAGCACAGTGTTCAAGTAATGCAGTAAAGTGTTCTTGGAGTAAAGATGTTTGTGCAAAGTGTCTCAATATGATGGTGGCAAAGAATGGATAAATGTCACGCAATTTGCCCTCTCAACAAAGACCAGACCGTTCTGATGTCCTCCGAACAGGAAGGTCTCGATCTCCCGATGTAAAGCTGCCACACACACCCACAGGCAAGTGACCGGAGTGGGGCTGGAAAGGATGTCTGACACGGAACAACAGAGCTAGGCCCCTCAGGCCATAGGTTGGAAGTATGACTCCACGTGGTAGGCCGCATCCTCTCTCTCTTTGTTGCACAGAGAGGGGTCCATCTTGCGTCAGGCCCAGGAGGAAGAGAGCGCCTGCGCGGGCTTTGGTTGCTTTTATAGCTACTCCCAGAAAAATTCAGATGGCAGCAAGGAACCCTGGGATATGTAGTCCTGGCACACAATCGTGCAAAGCAATTATCTGACGGAAGAACTATTCATCCCACAATCCTTTTATTGGGCACACAAATATGATGTCACTGGATACATTGATCACTAGATGGACAGGCGATACCCAGCAATGGTAGAATGTACGGGGCTTTATGTTTGTAGTCCATACGGCTACATCAGTAACTTCCAACTTGAGACCAGCAGAGTGTTTGCTCCTGTTTGTTTTATTTTAAAATAGGCAAGTGATGGATTTTCTGCTCTGTTGCAATGAATAAAGTCAATGTTGGACATATTAAATTTCTGACTTCAAGCAGCCTTAAAAATGTTTTCTAGCACTCCTTGTCTCAGAAGTGCATTTTGCATTTTTTTTTGCTGATCAAGGGGGTTAAAATATTAAATTTTCATCAACATCAAAAGACGGCTTCTGCTTTGGATAAACCTGGACTGTCTGTTACCTGATAAGGGCAGTAAAAGAAAACCTCGAACACAGCTCAGTTGCCATGGAAATAAAGGAAAAGAATGTCCTACCTATCATTTTGGAAGCAAAAAAAATAAAAAATGATGCATGAAAATAAACAGCTGCCAGCGCTTCTTAATTGTTTTTTTTATTTTTTATTATTATGTTATATTGTAAAAAACTGAAATCATGGATTTTGGGAAACTTTGAATAAGGTTACATAACTCTCACATAAGTAAAGGCCACCATACATGACTTATTTTCTCTCATTGAGCCTGCAAACAGAACTATAGAAAATCAATTGATTCCCCATCTACACTAGCAACATGGATAGAGGAATCTCCACTGCACTCCATTTTGCATTTAGGCACTCGCAGTCGAGATACTCACTGAATTAAGATGGGGCTGAGGTAAGTATTAGGGGGGCTGAGGGAGGCTGCTGCACACAGAAGGTTTTTTATCTCAATGCATAGAATGCATTACGATAAAAAAGCCTTCTGCCTTTACAACCACTTTAGTCAAAAAATTCAGTAGGAATCGGCAGAAATTTTAGCTGTCTTAAAGTGATACTATAATCTCAGTATAGCCTCTTACCTTCTCTGTGTAGTGGTTTTGCACAGAGCAACTCAGGTCCCCCTCTTCTCGGGTCCCTCTTAAGTGCTCCTGGCCCCTCCCTGCTGTTGAGTGCCCCCACAGCAAGCAGCCTGCTATGAGTGCACCCGAGCCGAGCCGCTGCTGTGTGTGTCCATTCCGACACAGAACCACGGTTCGGGCCTGTCCCCTCTCCTCATTGGCTCACTGACTCTGATTGACAGCAGCAGGAGCCAATGGTGCCTTGCTGCCATCTCAGCCAATGAGGAGGGAGAGTCCCAAGCAGCCGAGACACTCCTGCAACATTGCTGGATTGAAATGGTGCTCAGTTAAGTATAAGGGGGGCTGCTGCATACAGAAGGTTTTTTATCTTAATGCATAGAATGCATTAAGATAAAAAACCTTCTGACTACAAACACTGTAAAGTGGAACTAAAAGCACAAATACTTATCTTAGTTCCAACAGTCTAACACCCGCAAGTTCCCTGGTCCATCTAGTTCAACCATAAAAAATAAATAAAACTAAAATAAAAAAATATCATACAATCCCATATACCGAATCCTATACCCACAGTTGATCCAGAGGAAGGTGGAAAAAAATCCAGAAAAGCATGATCCAATTTGCTACAGCAGGGGAAAAAATCCTTCCTGATCCCCGAGAGGCAATCGCATTTTCCCTGGATCAACTTTACCTATAAATGTTAGTACCCAGTAAAGTGCAACTGCACTTGTGAACTGCACTTGTGAAAAGCACAGTCTATTTTCCATCAGCAAATCAACCCCATTATTAGAAATATTAACTTGGACCGAGAATATTATATAAAGTATGGGAATATTATTGACCAGTTGAAAAAAAAAAAAATTGGACCCTTGAAGAAGCATGCAGTTCTATGTGTTTTCTTTTTTTTCATATAAGGAAAATCATGATCATTTTGCTTAAGTAATGGTTGCGGCAGATCAGTGCCACCAGAAAAGCTGTTATTAATAAGACAGAACAAGTTCAAATACGGGCAACAAAAATGTTGTAAGGTCTGGTAGATTAAGCATATCAGGAGAGACTTCAGAAACCTGAAAAAATATTGGATATTAAAATCACACTTCTCACAGAGGTAGAGATTCAATCAACAAAAAGTCAATGTAAACATTTTTGAGGTTAACAAAAATCTATTCTCTGACAAAAAGTTGAAAAAAAGGGGAGCAGGGAAGACGTGATGAGCCACTTGGCCTTTTTCTGATGTCACTTTTCTATACTTCTATAATTACACTGCAATTTTTAATTACTTCTCCCACCTTCTGAATAGCCTTTTCATGTGTTTATTTTGCCATCTTTCAAAAATCGCACACAATAGGGATTGATAATTCTTGTACCCGTCAGTGACATTTTGATGTTCATCACTATGTCATGTGTGGTTTCTGAACCTGTGATGACTCCAACAACGCCATAAAAGACATTCTTATTATAGGAATGCCTTTGACTTCGTAAATCCAGTTTCCCACATACAACATAAGAAAACTTTAGTTTCTTTTAACTAATGGTATGTTATTTTATAAATATACCTCTGTACAATTGTTGATTACCCTATGTTCTATTTTATGCTACACTACAACAATGTATGCTAAGTGATCTACTATACTAACTTCACTTTACTTTATGTTTAAAACCTCAATAAAGTCCATGTAAAAGAAAAGAAAGCTCTCTATGTGAAAGTATTCATCTATGTGAAAGTATTCACCACACCAAAGAAATTTGGACTTTGACAATTACATAACATCGCAGTGTGGCCTATCACTCCATGTTGACTGTCCTATAAGGTTAAATGAAGCAATAAAGATGAAAGTTTTCTCCTTTAAGATTACTAGACTAGAAGTTAGAAGTGTGTTGAAAAATGTTATCTTGCAGTGCACCATCTATATTTTAAATCACTTCTCTTCTGATAACCTTCTGAAACATGTTAGCTGTAGAGACGAGCAAATTGGTTTGATAAAAATGAGATCTGCAGATACAAAATATCTATAAACACTGCCCAGTCACCCACACAGTGAAATGGTTGATGGGTCCTTTGTAAATTGACTTTTACATATAAAATATGTGAAGCGTTGATGAAATGTGGTAAATGTGTATGTTGTAAATTCATGGCATACGTGCAGTCATGCTTTAGGGAATTTAAGAATCTCTTTCATTTGTGATGGAAACCATATTGCATGGTATTATAAACATTGCATGTGTGAATAGAACCCAATGTCAATCAGTCATACAGTCACTTACATCTATCTTGATTTGTCACTCAGGGTGCTTCTCTGACAGAGAGATGGACCTTGGCAGGGCATACTGGTACTGATACACAATACTTCAATGTAAATCTGGAGTTTTCCTGTAAAAATCAAACTTGGTTCTGCAAACCTTCACCCACAATTACATTTATTAGTCCTTTAATAAGAGGTAAGCGATATAGAGAGGCAAGACGATTTAGTTTGAGTTTGACAGATTCATGATATGCTTACTAGATTTGCTCCAGCCACACTGTATTTAGACATATACTAGAAATAGATGATGATGCCATAGACACCACCTTTTGTGCAGGCTTGATTCAAAATTCCCCATAGGCCTGGTTCACACTGCAATTTTAGAGCATTTTCAGGTTTGCATAAACACACTACAGTCCATTTAACATGGTTTCTTATAGATCACGTTGACATCTGTGCATTTTATGGAAAGTACCAGGGACCACCAGCAGGTTGTGTTTTTGGTTCCATAGACTTCAATGGATCAAAAACATGTATTGAAAATCGCAAAATGCACCTGGAATATGGAAACTGCAACCTGCTTAGGTGTGAACCAGGCCTTACTTTGCAAGGGAGTTTTCCCCAGAGCTTATCTAATATGGTGAAGTTCTAAAGGCTTCCATCATCCATTTATCTGCAAGCAAAACTACAGTTTTTTTTATTTCCTCTGGGGAAAATTCCCTTGCAAAGCCAACAACCTATTTGCCTTTAATAAAGAAACCCACAATATCAGGGGAGTAATGAAGGAAAAATAATCCTGGAGCAACATACCACTTCCAAAGGGTAAAATTAACTTTTTTTTGCTTAGCACATGTACAACCACAGACCTTTCACCTAGGATCCTCCCTCTAACATGTTTTTCTCCATACTGGGGCTTAATCATAAGCTGGCTATACATTAATATATTTTGCTTGAAATATTTAATTTAGGAACATTCAATTTCTTATCAATAGTGGGTTTAAATCAGTGTTTTTTTTTTTTTTAATTCTTTATTTAAAGATACAAAGAAAATACAAACAAAAAGACAACTTTGCATTGCATATAGACTGTGATGAGCGCATCAAGCACAGAGTCCGCCTCTGTCCGCCAGCTCAGCGGGAGATCTCTCTGTTCATCTCCGCTGAGCCAGTGGATGACAGGTCCCTCTCTCTGCTCACTGAGCAGGGAGGGGCTTGTCGAGCGCCGCTAGTTACTATGGAGAGATCGGACGAAAAAGGACAGCATGTCCGTTTTCATAAGATCTCACCCGTTCCGATCCGACAGGGACGGATGCGAACGTAGGGGCATCCATCTGATTTTAGTAGATCGGACCGGTTTGGATATCAGCGGACATGTCACCGCTGACATCCGTCGCTCCATAGACTAGCATGGAGTACCCGTTCAGGTCTGTCGTCAAAACTGACAGGCGGACCTGAATGGTCTGACAGTGTGAAAGGGGGATAATACAGTAAATATAAGCTTCTGTGCCCATCACTTTTTGTTTTTTAGTTGAAAAGGAGAGATGAAAACGGGACAGAAAGAGAAAAAGGGGAAGATGAGAGAGAGTCCTGACCTCAATCTGATAGAACACCTTTGGGATGAATTATGCCCTGCACACACGATCAGAAATTCCGACCACAAAATCCGTCTGATTTTTTCCGACGGATTTTGTCCGACACTGGTGTTGCATACACACGGTCGGACAAAGTTGTCGGAAAATCCGATAATTCTGAACGTGGTGACGTTCGACGGAACTACGTAGAGGCTAGTAGCCAATAGCTTTGGTCTCGTAACTTGATCTCAGCATGCGTGGCACTTTGTCCGTCGGAATTCCCTACACACGATCGGAAAAAGTCCGATCAGACTTTGTTGTCGGAAAATTTGAGAGCAGGATCTAAAAAAAATTCCGGAGGAGATTCTGACGGAAAAAGTCAGATGGAGCCCACACACGGCCGGATTTTACGACAACATGGTCCGATCGGACATTTTCCATCGGAATGTGCGTATGGGGCATTAGAGTGGAGACTGTGAGCCAGACCTTCTCATCCAATATCAGTTCCTGACCTCACAAATGCACTTCTGGAAGGATGGTCAAACATTCCCATACACACACTCCTAAACCTTGTGGACAGCCTTCCAAGAAGAGTTGAAGCTGTTCTACCTGCAAAGGGTGGGCCAACTCAATATTGAACTCTACGGACTAAGACTGGGATGCCATTAAAGTTCATGTGCGTGTAAAGGCAGGTGTCCCAATACTTTTGGCAATATAGTGTACTTTATATGCAGATACACCTTTGAACTGTACAGACCATTAAAAAATGGATAGTGATGCTTGTACAAAAATCCTGAGCTGGACAAAAGAAGGAAACACAAAGTTCTCCCAATTTGTAAATGTCGAGGTTTGGTGCTGACCGTCTAACAACACTAACCTAGGTACTGGCACCCTTACGGTAAATACAGCCTTGTAGTCAACACAATAAAGTTTGCTAAAGAAAGTGCACTGCGGATTACACAAAAAGTAGCTAAAATACATGCTGAACTGTTATGTAGATCACCATTCTCCAGTCTCATTGTTATGTAAATCCCCCACCAGCCTGCGTTTTAAAATGTTTCCCTTTCCTTTTGAAAGTTCCCAATCAAGCAACGTATAGCCGACTATAGAAAAATCGAAATAGCTTCACTCCTGCTGCGCCTACATCTTCTCATCTCTTTAAGGCAATTTAGATTTATTTAATGAAACCACAATATTCTGTGAGTCACCGCCGAATCGAAAAAAAAAAAGAAATAAAAGGGTTCTAGCAGAAAGAAAGGTCTTTTTTTTGGCTTTGTCCTGACAATCTCTAAGTAACAACAGGCATCATGAAAGCATATACATCACTATAATCTCTAAGCACCACACTCCATATTAAAAGTATATACATCCTTTTTTGTTTCTTTTCATTTATTTTTTTCTTGTGAAATAGCAATTTTTTTTTTTCTTTTCATCCCAGAGTCGTTTGATCTATACAAATAAAGGTCCAAAAATACCTTATACACTTCTTTTCATTCTCATCCAGCTTCTCAGATGAATAGTCAAAGGCTTAATTAATTGAGCAAAAACAACAATTTGCAATCTAATTTGTTCTTTCTTGATTAACACTTTTATCAATTGGTTCTGCAGATAGAACTATTCATTGAAAACCAAGGCTGTGCATTTTAAAAAACGAGGTCGCCATGGCACTTTAATGAATTCGCAAGAGTGAACTGTTATTACCCTAAATTAACAACCTTTGCACTTATTAATAATGTGTTTTTTGGCAGAATAAAAAAACAGCATAGAAAATAGCCGTGCCGAACAAATAGGCTTTTTATGGCTTTTTCTATTTAAACTTTATATGTTGCAAAGCAAATAAAAAAAGTAACTGTTGTGTTTAACTTGGTTGCCGTTCAACTTTTTTCCCCCACGTTACCTTCAATAGGATAGACATCAAAAGAAAAAGGTTCTTAAAATAGAGAGAATTTTTTTCTAAAAAGTGAAAAAGCGATACAATAAATGAGCAAGAATTAGCTGCACGCCCCGATGAAAGTACAGAAATTAGAGAGAATTTCCCTGTGGGGTTTTGTGTTGCAGCAAACAAGTCCAAAATAGTTTATAAAAAATAGTTTATTACAAAAAATTGTATACAAAAGCACAGCTGTCTGTTAAGACATGAGCTCTATGACAAAAATTGGCAGGCATACATAATATGCATAATTATACAATTGTAAAATGAACATTAAAAAGTGGCATAGTAACTAGAGAAAATCATACAAGAAAAATTCCAACGCGTTTCGACCATATATAGTAGAGGTCTTCTTCAGGGGTGAAGATACGAACGTCTAAAAGATACAATATATAAGTAAGTACATTGAAAACCAAACAGTAAAATATGCTGATTCACAAAAATACAAAATAGGTCTAGAACTTTATATTTACCACTGACAGCTGTACATCATGCCTTCCAGAAACTATGCCTAAGGTTGTTGCCCAATGATCCAGACAGCGCAGCGGAACTAATTTGGAGCCCGCACCACAGGAGGACAGATACCCACCATGCCAAAATGGAGACCTACAAGAGGCTGCGCTTGTTACAGGAACTGGAGAAGCGAAAGTGAAGGCAGAAAAAGGGGGGGAAGGGGGAGGGGGCCTGGTTGTTATATGTCCTTTTGTGGTACGGGCGCTAAATTAGTTCTGCTGCGCTGTCTGAATCATTGGGCAACAACCTTAGGCATAGTTTCTGGAAGGCATGATGTACAGTAGTAAATATAAAGTTCTAGACCTATTTTGTTTTTATTTTAGAATCAGCATATTTTACTGTTTGGTTTTCAATGTACATATATACATATTGTATCTTTTAGAAGTTCGTATCTTTCCCCCCTGAAGAAGACCTCTACTATATATGGTCGAAACGCGATGGAGTTTTGCTTGTATGATTCTCTACAATTACTATGCCACTTTTTAATGTTCATTGTACAATTGTATAAGTATGCATATTATGTATGCCTGACAGTCTTTGTCATAGAGCTCATGTCTTAACAGACAGCTGTGCTTTTGTATATTATTTTTTGTAATAAACAATTTTTTTAAACTATTTTGGACTTGTTTGCTTCAACACAAAACCCCACAGGGAAATTCTCTCTAATTTTGTACTTTCATCGGGGCGTGCAGGTAATTCTTACTCATTTATTGTATCGCTTTTTCACTTTTTAGAAAAAGGTTCTTATGTAGACCTATGGGACTACTGGTTCACTGTTTTTGGCAACTTTAAATCCAAGAACAAAAGTGTTCTTAAAAGATGCAGTGAGACGCCAAACGGATCTTGGACAAGGGCAGGGATTGAAGTGGTTGGCAGTAAAATTAGATTTTTTTTTTTTTTTTTAAAGATGATCCATTCAATAAAAAATAGGAAAATGTCAAGACATTCAAAATGGTGTATTTAGGCCAAAAAGATATAATGTAGCAATAAATGATGGTTTAATGGCAGTGAAATGTCAGGGTAAACTAGGTTGGGAGTCATTATTGCAAATGGCATAAAGGTGAGTAGTCCAGTTCGACCAAAAAATGAATTGTGTGTCTGAGTAAGAACGAAAGGAATGAGATTGATGTCTATATTGGCTAATAGCTCTTACATTTTTTGCCTTTTTAGTTTCCCACGATCAGGCACAGATTTCTCTTGATACAGTTGAAAGAGGAGATCTATCAGCTGCATTACAAAGATAGTTGTCGCTCGGAGATTTCCACCTGTATCTAGAGACAACTTAGCTGGAAGCGAACCTTATAAATATATCCAACTGCCAAATAAGCTAGTTTAATGAAAACCTGGGTAATGACATTTACAGTTCACATTTACTTAAAGCAGAACTCCAGTCCAAAATAAAACCAAACCAGAAAACGAATAGCCTTAAAAGCAAAAAATAGCTCTTGATGATTTACATACATACAATGCAGTGCGCGCACCCACAAAAATACTTATTTTCTACTACTAGATGTCCTCAGTCCTGACTGACCATCATCATTCATCCCATTTCCTCTAAGCCCACGCTGTTATGGACAGTCCGGGACTGAACAATGAAGAAGAAGCTAAGTGTTGAGCGTATCTCTTTGACTGACATCTTGTGCTGCTTCTCTTTCTCCCAAACAAAGCTCTGCTATACAGGGACTGAAATAGGCAAATACCAAGTCAAATTGAGGTATTGGGACTCGTGTGGCAGGGATCAGAAACACTGTTACTGGCTGCACTGGTCTAGTGACATTGGGATTGGCATGGCAGTGATCAAGAACACTGTTTCTGGCTTACCCTGGTCTGGTGACACTTTACTGATAGGGCTGCAATCAGGTACACTGTTTTCTAGCTTGCAGTGAACTAGCAACACTGGAACTGGAACATTGTCGATGGTTTACACAAGTCTGGTGATATCAGGACTGGGGTGGTGGCAATCAGGAACACTGTTACTGGCGGCTTTGAAATGGTGTGACGAACAATCAGGAGCATTGTTGCTGGCTGCACTGGTCTGGTGACACCATGACCATGACTGGTTTGCTGATGATCAGGGACACTGTTGCCGGATCCACAGGTCTTGTGACACTGTACTGGTTTGGCGGTGATTAGGGACACTGTGGCTGGCTGCACTGGTATGGTGACACTGTACTGGGGTTGCAGCAATCAGACCCTGTGGCTGGTTACACTGTTATGGCGACACTGTACTGGTGGGGTGGTGATCAGGGACACCGGCTGGCTGCACTGCTCTAGCAACACTGTTCTGGTGTGGCGTGATCAAGGACACTGTGGTTGGCTGCACTGGTATGTTGCGTCTACTAGAAAGGTGTGTGGAGAATAGGGCGCTCTGTATAACAAGGAGACTTTACAGAGGAGTTTCACCCAAAAATGGAAGCTCCACTTGTTCTCACCCTCTCCCCCCTCCACTGCCACATTTGGCACCGTTCGGGGGGAGCGGATACCCATCAAAACCAGGTGTTTGATTTTTCATGTATTGTTACATCGATCTACGAAACTTCCGTCCCCTCCTTCTCTCCTCCCCGCTGCCTTCTGGGAGACATACAGGTCCCTGAAGACAGCTGGACAATTCAGAAAGCGCAGCATGACTCACGCATCACTTAGAAGCGCCTTCTCTGCTTTGCTTCTACTAGAAAGCCAACAACTGTATAACTACCTGTGATCTGAATTGAATTATCGAACAATATTATGAGCTTTTCCAGATATCTTCTGTGAAAAATGGGGAATACTCGGAATGGTCATGGGTGGGTAGTGGGGTCCCTCAGGGTTCTGTGCTGGGACCAATCCTGTTTAATTTGTTCATAAACGACCTGGAGGATGGGGTAAACAGTTCAATCTCTGTATTTGCGGACGATACTAAGCTAAGCAGGTTTAACCTCAAACTACGTAGAGGGTTCTTTACTGTAAGAGCAGCAAGGATGTGGAATTCCCTTCCACAGGCGGTGGTCTCAGCAGGGAGCATCGATAGTTTCAAGAAACTATTAGATAAGCAGCTGAATGACCACAACATACAGGGTGTCAGGGAACCTCCGCACTAAGCAGGTGAATCCCGGATCCAATATGCGCATTTGCGCACCTTTTGCTAACATATGTGCGCATCGGCTCATCATATGTATAGCTATGCGCATTGGCACACAGATGTCCACACCGGCGCATTTTTGTGGAACGGACATGCGCACTGTGCATGTTCTTGTGCCCATGCGCGCACGCCGGCGAATCACGGCACACGGTGCCCTATTTAAACAAGCAGCCACTTAGCATCAGTGCTGGATTGTCTCAGCTTGTTCCTGCATACCTTGCTGTTGCCTTGTCTGACTTCACCTGATCTTGAACACCCGGCTCTTCCTGACTCTCTTGGATCACCCCTGCAACCTTGTCTGCCTTGTTTACCTGCACCGACCCCGGCTTGAACCTCTGACTTTGGCTTTGTCTCCTGATTCTGTACTTCGCTGCCTGACCTGTTGCCGACCTCTGCCTGTCCCCGACCACGAGCCTGCCTGCCGCCTGTGTACTTCTCTGCCAGCCCGTTGCCAACTCCTGCTTGTTCCTGACCTGCTATCTACCTGCCTACAGGCACCTGCACCCTTCCGCTGCCCTAGCAGTTCCTGTCTCCGCCGCTAGGGGTGCTAGGACCGGGACCATGCAAGAGGCCGCCCTCGTCATTTCGGACTCCGCTGTAAGGTACGTGACACAGGGATATACAATGTAATACTGACATATAATCACACATAGGTTGGACTTGGTGGACTTGTGTCTTTTTTGACCCTTACCTACTATGTAGCTACAACCCCCCTCCTTATTTAATGGGGATAAGCTGGGGGGGGGGGGGGGGGGGTGTTGTTTCTAGAGCAGCCTAGAGTGACAAAGCCTGTCCTCCATAGATACATTATAGTGATTTAGTATTGGAACCCTCGGTCAGGAGGGTGTTAATGGCAGCCACTACATCTAAGGACTAGTAAGCAGCAATATATTCCATTTATGTGTTTGGTTGAGATACACTGTAACAATATCATCTGATTTGCATATTCTCAGCCATCCATGTTTCAGAGACAAAGCAGATGATGTTTTGAGGTCTTAACAGCTCTGCCAATTAGAAATCACATAAATCCTTATAGCTATTCCTGAATTAAAAAAAAAAAAGACTTTTTAAAAACTTTTATGATTTTGATGCGTGATACGAATCGGGAAAGGGTTCTACTACAATTATCCAATCAACAACACCTTAAAGACTGTCAATTTCCAAGCTCTAGAGCAATCTACCTAATTTGGGGAGTTAAAAGACAACTCACTCATCTGTAATTACTGCTAAGTGTTTTTCAGAATGTAGAACCACTCTAGCTCATGGATCTAAGTGATGCTTATTATATAATTACAAAATACTGACCATTAATCAGGGTAATGGAAACTAGTATAATCAACCAGAATTCAGGATGGAGGGCTTTGTTTAAAGAATGGAGCAACACAAAACGATGGTTTCGCCTTGTGCTGGAAGGCCGAATCTGTTACCAGAATTCAATATTTTTCACTGTATTGGTCCTTTAACCACTTCAATACCGGGCACTTTCGCACCTTCCTGCCCAGGCCAATTTTCAGCTTTCAGCTATGTCACTTTTTTAAATGACGATTGCGTGGTCATGCTACACTATACCCAAACAACATTTTTATCATTTTGTTCCCACAAATAGAGCTTTCTTTTGGTGGTATTTGATCACCTCTGCGGTTTTTATTTTTTGCTAAACAAATAAAAAAAGGCAGAACATAAAAAAATAAGTTTTTCTTTGTTTTTGTTATAAAATTTTGTAAATAAGTAAGTTTTCTCCTTCACTGATGGGCACTGATAAGCTGCACTAATGGGCACTGATAAGGCGGCACAGATAAGGCGGCACCGATGAGGTGGCACTGATGGGCACTGATGATGGGCACTGATAGGCAGTACTGATGGGCACTGATAGGCAGCACTGATAAGTGCCACAGGTATGCGGCACTGATGGGCATTGAAAGGTGGCACTGATGGGCACTCATAGGTGGCACTGGTGGGCACTGATGGGCATTGATCTGCAACACTGATGGGCACTGAAAGGCTGCACTGATGGGTACTCATGGGTGGCACTGATAGATGGCACTGCTGGGCACTGATGGGCACTGATAGGCGGCACTGATGGGCACTAAAAGGCGGCACTGAAAGGCGGCACTGATGGGCATTGATGGGCACTGATGGCTGACAGTTTGATATAGATAGGAGATTCGACACTGACCATAACAATCTGTGTCTATCGAACCTGTGGTCGAATGAGCCTAACCCTAACTCTATTAGTCCAAGATTATTTGACGCAGAGAGAAAAGATTCAACGTAGAGAGAAAATATCGCTGCTGGAATTGGGTGGGGAAAGTAAAATAAAAATAATGATGATGATGAATGTTATTGGCTGATTGTAACCAAAGAGGAGGAGCTGTAAAATAGCTAGAACTAAGTACACACGTACAGCCAACTTACTTTCACTTACAATTGCTAGCAGAGAGAGAGACACACACACTGAATCATTTCAGAAGACAGTCAATCTTAGCTGGTCCGTTTGTCAGAGAACCTGAATTATTTAGCAATTATGCACAAGCACAGCAGCAGAACAATAGTGAAGCAAGCTATAGTTCAACCTAACTTTTTCATAATAATCTGCTGCTATTGTGTTAGTGTTGTGAGCCTGATAGTGATACTAGTGATACTAGTGTTGTGATAGCCTCAGAGGCTGCCCGTGTTGTGGGGGGGGGGGGATTTATTATTATAGATTCTATATTATAGATTGAGATTCTATATAGACTCTATATAACCTTGTTACCTGTCTGATCAGTGATCACTATCACCAGTCCATTTTCTGTTTGAACTATATACATTCAACATGAACGACAAAGATTCGACAAAGCATCGAAAAACATACGAACGTCGAATTTTTGGCTTATGGTGTCTGTCGAAAGTTCTAAGAAGATTCGACAGAGCAGCTAAAATATACACTCCCCATACCCCCCCCCCAACTCCATCTTCTCCCCACCCCCACAAAAACAGCATCACCCATTGTTTTAGTTTTAGTCAACTAAAATGGTATTAGTCAACTAAAATGGTATTAAGTTAGTCGACTAAAATGTTTTAGTTGGTTTTAGTCGACAAAATTAACACTGCCCGATGCATCACCTTCGGGATGTGTTAGGCAAAGGAGTGTTAATGGGCAAACAAGCGTGATGCAGTCCACTGGATTAAAAAAGATGTCTATTCCTGAAAGGTTCTGTGAGTGATTAGAATTATCAACGCTCGAGGAAGCAAGAAAATATCCTCCATTTCATCTATTTATCCTATGTTTATGGTGAAAACTGGACAAGGATGATGTAGTATGCATGCTCTTGGCATTTCACTATGGGATGCCACCAGGCACTTATGTGAAGTTAAAGAGTTGGCTATGGAGCAGGTGAACAGTTCAAGATGATAAAACAAGCCGGTTAGTTTTAAAGTACAGCAAATCTGACAAGTGTCATTCATTTAGTTAAAGTGGAGTTCCACCCAAAAATGGAACTTCTGCTTTAAGGGAAGATGACCCCCTGACATGCCACATTTGGCATGTCATTTTTGTTGGGGTGGAGGAGCGGATACTCTCTTTTTAGAGGGTTCCAGCTCCCACTTCCTCCCAGTGCACCACGTCACCGGAAGGGAGATCACCTCTCCCCCTCCCGCTCGGCAATCATTTGGGACACATCACAGGTCCCAGATGATTGCCCGGCCAGTCACGGCGTGCCGCGTGGCCCGTGCGTGTGCAGTGGGTGTGCCCACAGTTACAATGCCAGTGCCACAGAGAGACAGGGGAGACGCTGGACCCTGGGACAGGTAAGTGTCCGATTATTAAAAGTCAGCAGCTGCAGTATTTGTAGCTGCTGACTTTTATTTTATTTTCTTTAAGTGGAACTCTGCTTTAAGGATAGAAAAGAGTCTTACTGGGGTGAAAAGATTTGGGTGGCTCATCAGGGGGTTAGTGGCAAGTTTAATGTGATGCCAGGTAGTCCTAATTGAACCATCTCCAAATTGCCACCCATTAAATCAGCAGTGTAATCTCAACTCCCCTAACCCCTCCCCCTTCATCATCATGCTAAAGGTTTTTTAATAAAACCTTTCAATTTTCATTACTTAAAGAGGAGCTCCATGCTCCTTCAGCAAAAATTAAAAGTCAGCAGCTACAAATACTGTAGCTGCAGACTTTTAATATTAGGACACTTACCTGTCCAGGAATCCAGTGGTGTCCTCACCAGAGCTGATTTTTCAGTCGGCTAACAGCTGCTGCCACCATCATCTCCACTAAGGGAAACTGGCAGTGAAGTCTTGCGGCTTTAAAGCCGGTTCTCTACTGCCCAGAGCGTACTGCGCTCTGTGAATGGGCCAGCTGCGGGGGAAGGTGGAGGGGGCCAAACTTCCACCTGTGGGTACCTGTCAAAACCAGGTACCCGCTCCCCCCCAAAAAGGTGTCAAATGTGGCAGCAGAGGGGGGGGGGGCAGACAAGCAGAGCTTCCCCTTTTGGTTGGGGCTCCGCTTTAACTTACTTTGGAACCAGTCAGGATCTCTGTGCTTCTCTACAAAATGCAGGTAGATCAAAGCTGGTGGGAGGGGCAGGGTGCTGTACATAGATGTTCCAGTCACTTTGTAGAGATTTCCTCTCATTTTTTGAGAACCTTTCCTATTCCATCAAAACTAGATTTGGCTATACATACACTCAGGAGGAGCAGTAATGGTGAGCATAAAAGTTTGGGCACAGTTTCAAGAATAAAAATGTGGCCTCCTGCTCTCTAGCTCCCCTTTCACCTCATCCCATGGAACTCCCAACCCCAATCTGTCCAGCTATCTCCTACTCTGTCCACTTTTATGCTATACCTGAAAATCCTTCTCTTCAGAGAAGCCTATCCCGCCTCCACCTAACAACTGTATCTCCATCAGCTCACCCCCCACCTTTTGTATCACTCCCTCCCTTTTAGATTATAAGCTCTAACAAGTAGGGCCCTCTGATTCTTCCTGTATTGAATTGTATTGTAACTGTACTGTCTGCCCTCGTGTTATAAAGCACTGTGCAAACGTGCAAACTGTTGGTGCTATATAAATCCTGCATAATATTAATAAATACAATAATAATGTCTGTGTCTACAACTGAATGAACTATAATTCTTTGTCACTTCAACTGTCTTGAACAACATCTCATTGAAATCTGAAGATCCCCCCAAAGACAAAGGGGGAAAAAGTGTACTGTGGCAATGTGGCATCAAATTGTCTTGGGTCAGTAACTCTCAGGACTTCAAGGCTAAATGGTGCCAATGCCGCAATTATTTGAATGTTTGATTGTAGAACCCCCTTACCCCCAAGCCCTTCTCTCTGCAATAGTCTCCACAGGCATCAGCCCAGGAGGTAAAAGGACCAGACAATTTTTTTGAGAACCTTGGGATCCCAATATCCCAAAAATGGTTCTCAAGGTTCTAAAAAAAAGCATCCTTAGCAGGCCAAGCCTGGGGAGCAAAGACTCTTCTTGAATGTCATCCCAAATACTTATCTCCTTCCCTGGTCTATATCACTGGAAATTAACCTAGTGATTGGACAAAGAAAAATGTAACTAACACAGAAACAAGAACTATCAGAGCTCAGGCCCCTGTGTCTGTTATTTGATGTTAAGCTTTATTTGGCCTACATCTATCTGGGGCTAAAGGATTTGCCAAGAGTCTAGCAAGTTAAAGAAGACACATCATTGATGATTGTGTAACATTATTGGGGAATTATTCTTAGCACTGGGACTTTGGACTTATTGGACATACACCAGGGGTGTTGTTATAGCTGCTGTGGGAATTCAATATATTGTATCTGTGTGCTGATATAAGCAGAATATAAAACGACATCCCTGTTGCCCACTAAAATTGGACTAGGGACATTCCTACTTAAGACAGGGTCCCTACATGTGTAATAGAGCTCCCTGGGTATTGGGCATCCTGGAGAACACTGAAGATGCAAGCAGGTACCAGGAACCATCTGCATTATGGACCTGGGGCTGATTTACAAGGTATGGTAAGTCCATAGGTTTACTTTACCGCAATATTGAATATTATTTACATTTAGGTCCTGCTATGAATACATTTGGGAACCTACAAAAAACTTCTAACTCTTCTGTACACGTCTGTACCGATATTGTAAATGACAAATGACTCGGACTGATTCTGTTACACACCGGTATTTTTCACTGGCCGGTCTACAACAGATAGAGTAATTTTCAACATTTCCAGAGCAATGAAACCAACACGGATGTTAGCAGTAGATTTGTCAGTGAAGAGCAGTTCTTGAGTTTATCACTGTACCTCTGGGACACCGGCAATACAACACTTGTCAAGACAGAAATTGGGAAGACTTTTGAATGCAGAAGAAACATATGTCTTTTCACACTTACACATTCAGGGGCTGCCAGGCCGGCCACTGAGCTTTGGCTTTGATGACAGTTAACACATCATCTCCCTGCAAAATAGGAAAATAAATATTGTGAGCTGCATTATAAAAAAAAAAAATGATAAAAGAATACTATTATTTAAACAATGAAAATACATGAAATCGAACACACGCATAGCACAAACATCAACATAACTGCATGTCTGTTTAAATAAAACATTTCTAATAGTACAGATCTGAAAATGTAATAGTATGTGTAGCCACTGGTCTGCTGTTGCTCCGGTCTGCAGCACTGCTCAGTCTAGCAGCAGGGACTGGGCTGTTATCACTTATGCTGTCCTGCACCTCCTCTCAAGCTGAATTCAGGGAGGAGCTTCAGTTTACAGTGTTGCTGAGATGACCACCTGTAACAGCCGTTGGGGAGCCTATCTGTGGCTACCTTGTGACACATGGACCTGCGGCATTGGTGAGAGGCCTCATGCCATTTGGTGTTGCTGTTTTAACTGACTTTATGGGATTACAAGTATCCTTACCCAACGAGGTGAGCGCTCCAACTCAGGTCTCTAGTTCTGACTCTGGCCAACATAACTTAAGAAACCACAGGCTAATTAGTTAGGGAGAGACATTATACGTGTCAGACTTAAGAGAGTGACTTCTATCAGTTAGAGGCTGAGCTGTAACCCACAGATGCTCCTGGACATCGGCATGGTCGCCTTTGGCTCAGGGGAATGGGGTGGGGGCATTTACACTGACACACAGAGAGCGCCCTGGGGGTTGCTGGACTGGACACATCGTTACTGGCTCACTGCAGAGCAGAGAGGGGGGATACTGTCTGTGTCTGTAAACACATTACACATCAGCGGAAAGCCAGAGGGGGGGGGGGGGTCAAGCGCTGCTTGACATGGCAGGATAATTACAAGGACAGACTGCAGGACTAAAGTAACCAGCGGCCGGGCACCCTAGGCGGTCGCCTAGTCCGCCTAGTGGTAGCACCAGTCCTGGTCCCAGAAGGAAGCTTCTTCTAAAGATGATGCACAAGAAATCCCGCAAACAGGTTGCTGAAGACAAGCAGACTAAGGACATGGATTACTGGAACCATATCCTGTGGTCTGATGAGACCAAGACAAACTGATTTGGTTCAGATGGTGTCAAGCTTGTGTGGTAGCAACCAGGTGAGGAGTACAAAGACAAGTGTGTCTTGCCTACAGTCAAGCATGGTTGTGGGAGTGTCATGGTCTGGGGCTGCATGAGTGCTGCCGGCACTGGGGAGCTACAGTTCATTGATGGAACCATGAATGCCAACATGTACTGTGACATACTGAAGCAGAGCATGATCCCCCTCCCTTCGGGGGCTGCAGGGCAGTATTCCAACATGATAACAACTCCAAACACACCTCCAAGATGACCACTGCCTTGCTAAAGAAGCTGAGGGTAAAGGTCCTGAACTGGCCAAGCATGTCTCCAGACCTAAACACTATTTAGCATCTCTGGGGCATCCTCAAACTGAAGATGGAGGAGCGCAAGGTCTCTAACATCCACAAGCTCCATGATGTCGTCATGAAGGAGTGGAAGAGGACTCCAGTTGCAACCTGTGAAACTCTGGTGAACTCCATGCCCAAGAGGGTTAAGGCAGTGCTGCAAAATAATGGTGGCCACACAAAATATTGACACTTTGGGCCAAATTTGGACATTTTCACTTAGGGGTGTACTCACTTTTGTTGCCAGTGGTTTAGACATTAATGGCTGTGTGTTGAGTTATTTTGAGGGGACAGCAAAATTACACTGTTATGCAAGCTGTACACTCAATACTTTACATTGTAGCAAAGTGTAATTTCTTCAGTATTGTCAAATGAAAAGATATAATAAAATATTTACAAAAATGTGAGGGGTGTACTCACTTGGGTGAGATACTGTATATACCCCCAGGAGCCAGCACCCCTCCTTAAAACGTCAATGGGTGAAAGGAGTGCTGAAGTCCTCAAGGATAAACCAAAAGTTCAGAGCCAGAAAGGTATTATCCTAAAGTGCCCTAGGATAAAATAATAGTGGACAGTCTAGGGGCAGCGAAGTTCCGGTGGGCGGAACGAAACATGTTGAAGGAAGGACGGGTCCCCATCTCCCTGTGTCAGTGCACGCTTTGTTTTATTTTAATTGTAATGCCCCGTACACATGGTCGGAAAATCCGACCACAAAATCCATCAGATTTTTTCCGACGGATTTTGTCCGACACTGGTGTTGCATACACACGGTCAGACAAAGTTGTTGAAAAATCCGATTATTCTGAACGTGGTGACGTTTGTTGCCTACGACGGGACTACGTAGAGGCTAGTAGCCAATAGCTTTGGTCTTGTAATGTGATCTGAGCATGCGTGGCACTTTGTCTGTCGGAATTCGCTACACGCGATCGGAAAAAGTCTGATAGGACTTTGTTGTCGGAAAATTGAGATTGAGAGCAGGAGATAAAACTTTGTCCGTCGGAAAATCCGACGGAAAAAGTCCGATGGAGCCTACACACTGTCGGAATTTCCGACAACGTTGTCCGATAGGACATTTTCCGTCGGAAAATCCGACCGTGTGTACGGGGCATTATTCATCTTCAATTATTTTGGAGTAATACTATAGAGTATAGGGTGTGTGTATTGTATCCTTTTTTGGTTTAATAGAAGTATAACATGTTTGTATTTTAAAAAACACAAGCCTTTAATCACTTTAATTCGGAGAAAAGCAAGACTGTAGCATCAGCAACCAATCATGTGTCACCCTTCATTTTATAGAAAAATCCTAATTAGTTGAACCTCTGAAATGAAAAAAAGCATATCCCTCTATAGTGTGTACTAGCCTCAATCCAAAGCACTTAGTGTGGTTCCTAGCTGCTGTCTCTGCTCTCTGCTATCTGCATGAGTCCGTTCTGACAAGTTAAGCCAACACCACTCAATCCTGGGGGACAGTCCTGCCCTCCCTCCAGCACACAGTGTGTGATTGAGTCTCAGCTGTGTATGTTTCCCTATGAGACTTTGTAGAGGGGGGGGGGGTGTCCATTTCCTCCACTCAAGTCTCATATTCAAATCAGCTCCCTGCTCTCCAGTGAGTGACGTTGGATCCCTGCCTCCTGCCTGCTAGAGCTCAGAGATGCTGGGCAAAATGTGTGTTTTAGAAAGCTTTAGAGAAGATAGTGCTACAGATAAACAGGTACAACTTAAGTAGGAGGATCTCTATCACCTTCCCTGTGTATACAGTATGTAAGAGTTTACAAACACTGAAAGCTGCACTAAACTAAAATTGTCCAAATACAAGAACCATGCATATTTTTATTTGATGTTCTTTGTGTATTTGAAGATATGGGCAGTAATCCAGTAATCCAGCAGGAAACAATTGCAATTTGACAGCACAGGAGTTTCCTGCAATAAAGACCAGTCACTGCTGCTCTCTCAGGCTGTCTCGTCTTGTTCCTACCCCCTGTAGACTTCTACAGTACATGCAGCTAGTGTGGGTATCCCTCATCTCCCAGACACACACTGTAACTGTGGCTGCAATTTCACCTTCAACTCTGAGCTCTGCTTGCCTTTGCCATCCGACCCTACGCTAAGAGCAGCATTTGCAATTGAGATTCCTCATTGGATAGCAAGATAGTGATGGGTGAAAGACAACCATGTATCATCTGTGTTTGTACCCCCTATACCCATTGGGGTCACCTTATAAAAAAAAAAAAATTGTCAGCTCCATCTAGTGGCCACAATGCAGCATTTTCCAGAAACACCTAAATCTGGAAAATACTGCATTATAGCCACTAGACGGAGCTGATGATCATAGGAAATAAACCTATTAGGCAAAATATTTTGTAATGGCTGGGTGAATGCTTGTGATATTTGTGCTGCATTTTTATTTATTTTTTTATAACTTTACCCTCATAGTGTGTTTTCATATCTCCTAAAAACAAATGATACATTATGAATAATTATCCTTTCTTTCCAAGGATGGCCTTGGAACTATATACTGTAGATATTGTACAGCATTCTAAACCCAATTACAAGTGCTAGTCTCGTCCTTGTCTGGTTTCACATGACCTTGTTTAAACAGATAGTCCTTCGGAGAAGCTAATTGCTGCTTTACTTCATACAAAACTACAGCAATTAAGGTCTGATGCTGCCCTTTCTCAGCCAGGAAATGTTACGAGTGCAGTGTTGGCATTCAGTTTTGGTTTTAGTTGATCTGACATTCAGGGCAAACCTGAAACACATTTTTTTTTAAATAAGGTAAGAATACTTGAAATTTAAAATTTGTGGGGGAAAAAAAGCCAAATTTTTTATTTATTTTTGCTAAAAAAAAACAAAAAACAATACAAAAGACAGTTTTAAAAATAAAAAAAGATAAACATAATAAGCACCGGTTTATAGATGTAGATATTCAGTGGCCCAAAAAGTAGAATAGAATATCCAGTGACATTATATTTTTAAAAGTATTGGGTTCGCCTGCCTTTACACGCAGGTGAACTTTAATGGCATCCCAGTCTTAGTCCGTCGGGTTCAATATTGAGTTGGCCCACCCTTTGCAGCTATAACAGCTTCAACTCTTCTGGGAAGGCTGTCCACAAGGTTTAGGAGTGTGTCTATAGCAGTGATGGCGAACCTTGGCACCCCAGATGTTTTGGAACTACATTTCCCATGATGCTCATGCACTCTGCAGTGTTGTTGAGCAGCATGGGAAATGTAGTTCCAAAACATCTGGGGTGCCAAGGTTCGTCATCACTGGTCTATAGGAATGTTTGACCATTCTTCCCAAAGCGCATTTGTGAGGTCAGGCAATGATTTTGGACAAGAAAGCCTGGTTCGCAGTCTCTGCTCTAATTCATCCCGAAGGTGTTCTATTGGGTTGAGGTGCAGGCCAGTCAAGTTCCTCCACCCCAAACTTCATCATCCATGCCTTTATAGGCCTTGCTTTGTGCACTGGTCCAAATCATTTGGTGGAGGGGGGAATTATGGTGCAGCGTTGTTTTTCAGGGGTTGGGCTTTGCCCCTTAGTTCCAGTGAAAGGGAACTCTTAAGGCATCAGCATACCAAGACATTATGGACAATTTCATGCTCCCAACTTTGTGGGAACAGTTTGGGAACGGCCCCTGCCTGTTCCAACATGACTGCGCACCAGTGCACAAAGCGTGCCAACTCAGACATGCTAGTGCCACTAGGTCCCAATGCTTTTTTTAAATGGCACTGATACAAATAGCTGCTATCTCTGTCCCATTTACACTTTCGAGCAGGGAAGGTAAGGAGAACACATTTGCTCTCCAACTACACTATTCATCCACTAGCCCTCCTCTATGTGACAGTGTTTAGGCCCCGTAATGACCTCTTTAAGCTCCGAGTGCTGGATTGTGGGAAGGAAAGGTGAAGTGTGCCTCTATACTTAGCAGTACATTTTTTTTTTTCTGGCAATGGTAGAAAACTAGGTCAGTGGAGAACGCGAGATAAAAGCATATCCTCTTTACACTCCCTGCTGTAAAGTGAATCTGTTACTTTGACCCGAATGGGTAAATAACTGGGATTGAATGGTGGTCTTCCAGCATCCTAATTTTCTTACTCTGCTTCTCCTGCATCTCTAGTGGTACTTAACCTTCCAAAGCAGATCTTGATCTGATTGGTGGCTTCATCAGGCTTTTTGAATCTGGGAAAAAGCAAGACGACTACAGTGATAGGTGTGCTTGTGAATACCTCCCCTGCATTCCAAACAGGTAAGCAAAGAGAGGTTCGGTGGGGTGGACTGAAGAACCATAGCAATGTCTGCAATAGGTCCTGATGCCATGTCCATGAAGGCCATGTTCCCTTAACCAGCACATTAATATTGACACAATAATCACATTGATTATTTTAATTTTAACTGGAACGTACCTTCAATTATTATTTAAGAGTTTTGAGACCCTTCTTCATAACATATTTGTATTTATATGACAAGGTAATTTCCCCACAGGGATCAGCACACCATTAGCACTACATGGAATTTTATTGAGATGAAAATTATTCAGTATTATGTCTTCCTGGGCACGACTAAAGCATTAAAATGAAAATGTAGCCGGTTTCTCCCCATTCCAAAAATTTTGTCACGTTTGATGCATCTAAATGACCCATCCCATGCTGATTTCACTTAACAATGTAGTCATTTTTAATGAATATTTCACAAAATTGAATCTCTTTCGTGTAGTTGCTTAGGATACAGTAACTGCGGACTAATGCTGTTTTTCTGTTTCTATTAATTTATTATCACATTTTCAAATTTCTATACTTTAAGAAAGAGAAAACAATGCTTCATCTATCGTGTTTCATTAGCGTAATCAGGAACGTGTGACCTTTTTTTTCACCGCTCATGCAAATTAATAATGCTTATTTATTAATTGGAATCTGAAAAACGTTTCAATGAATTGTGTTTTTCTTTATTAGAGGGCTTTACTTTGCCAGGAAAGCAAATAACAAACATTCTGCCTCTCGTAAAAATGTTATTGCCCATCATTCACCGGCAGATGTTTTCTTTAAATTAGATCATTAATGCAGTGGTGAAATGCTCTTCAAAGATTCATTCAGCAGTTTATATGTCTTTTCCATTGAGGTTTGATATTCAACATTTCAGATCCATCGTAATTTATTTTTAAGTGAAGAACCATCTATCTATTTAGGTGACATAATTATTGAGGTAGTATGGTCACTCTAATAAATGGCACTCACTGAAAGCTACATCATGTATTCCAAATGTAATTTTGGTGCAGTCTACATTGGGGGCTGCAGGAGCATGTCAAAATCATGCGTATTCAATGGAAACCATGAGTGCAGTCATCTCACCACTGAGCAGTGTTGCCAACCGTCAGTATTTTTACTGGCAGCCAGTAAAAAACAGGCAATTTTCTCCTGCCAGTAAATGTCAGTAAATGGTTGCCAGTAAAAAATATGGCTGTGACACTCGGCTTGGTCTGGAGCCGACTGAGACCATCTGAGTGCTTGCTACAGTATGATCGGGTGGCTCTGGCGGAGGCGGTGCATGAGCATGTCATGTGATGTCATGGTGCAATGGAGCCAAGCAGAGCGGCCAGAGCCTCGTGTGCGGCTCTGCGATATGGGACCAAGGCAGGCTGGGACCGGGACCATCAGTGCTGTTTAGACTGGAGTGGACTGGAGGGACCACTAGGCTTGGAGAGAGACTGTCACTGTGACTCAGGAGGGGACGTGTTGTGTCGGTGAGGTGTCATCATCATCTGTGCTATTGCACACTGTGAGAGTCAATTTTCTGTGTGTGTGCCGTCCATTCTAATTTCTTGCCCTCCTAAGGCCAGTCCCTGAGCTACTTACATAATATATCAAAAATAAAATCTTAAATATGTTTTTTGCCTTATTATCTACCCTAAATCATATTGCTAATTGCATATTGTATTTGTTTGTAGCCTAAATACTCAAATTTGCACTTAAAACTGCAATTTTTTTAATTTTGGAAATGCCAAAATTAAAAAAGTAAAAACGTGGCTGTGCCAGTAAATTTTCGGTGTTGTGTCAGTAAATTTCAATCTGGTACGTTGGCAACACTGGCACTGAGCATGTAAACTTAATGAGCAAGGTAATTCGGGGGTAAAATAATAAGGGTTCCAGGTCTGGATAATATTTCATTGCCACTTTATTATGTCATTGGTAAAGAATTCTGGGGACACTTTTTATATTGTTCCTGGTAGACTGAGACTTTTGAAGACTCCAGTGTGAACTAGACATGTGCGATTAGTTTCATACGTATCGAAAATTTATACGAATTTCTAAAAATTAGTACATCCGGGAGGATCCGAAATACTAATTGCTATGCTTCCGAATTTTGTACGAAATTTCGTTTTTTTTGAATTTCGGATCCAAATTCCGTTACAACGGAAACGTGATTGGTATTTTGTTGACCAATCAGAGGTTTTCTTCTGCTGCTGAGTGAGGGTTGGGAAAATTACCTTTTTTAATATGGGAGTGGGAGACTGATACTGGTAGTCGATGGGAGATCCAGAATCGGACAAAATAAGAATGTTCGTTAATTACGTTTATTCGTTATGATGAAGTTAAAAACCCAGGAAGTCAGGACAGCACAGGGATGGTGGGAGCCCCTCATAATGATAAATTCATCATAACGAACGTTCGTAATTATTACAAAAAGTTAACGAACCTAACGAAAAAATTGAATTTCAGACGCGAATTATGAAATACGAATTAACGGCTAATACGAAATGGAACAGAATGAAACTAAACAAATGTATTGACGGCGCACATGTCTAGTGTAAACATAGTTCTTTGGAAGTCTTTTAGAGTAGAGGAATGTATTGGTAAGTCCTAGATTTGCATAAAGATGTGATGATACCCTTGTGTCTGTTGAGGATGCAAAATAAAAGAGATTAGGGCAATTTAGTAAACTTTACTCTACTTCTAATTTCTAGCTCTTTGAGCAATCAGCCACTTGGGGCCTTCTTTTTTTGTTTTTGAGGGCTTTTTAAACCCTCAGTTTTAAAGAACTTTCAGTAGTTGACTTACTCAAGTAATTAGTATGCAACTTCTTTATCTTTTAAAGAGAAAGTTCACCTCTAAAGCATGTTACACTTGTATGTAAGGATTTAGGGTGTAACATATAACAGGTTCCAGAAACCCTCCTCATCCCCTGTGCCTCCCTTCCCCATTACAGTGCGTGGGGCATTCTTCTCCCCCACAGCCGCTGTCAAATTTAAGATCGATGCAGCTGTGTGGGGCTCCACCCCAAATTAAACACAGTTTACTATGCATCAGTTAGGAATAGACACAGTGAGTGATCAGTATCGATTACTCACTGTGTTCATTCAGAAAAGGAAGGGGCCGCTAAATTACATATTTACCGATCCCTTCAACGCTCTCCATCCTGCAACATATCCTGCAGCAGCTAGTGGGAGAGGAGAGGAGGGTAGGGGGGGGGGACACGAGGAGCACATGGGGCAGCCAAAAGAGGAGGAACAGGGACAGGAGAGGTGGCAGAACGGTATTTACTGGTACCAAATCTCCTTTCCTCTTGCAATATTTTTTACTTTTTGCTATAATAAATATCCCCCAAAAATATATAAAAAAAAATGTTTTCCTCAGTTTAGGCCGAAACGTATTCTTCTACATATTTTTGGTAAAAAAAAATTGCAATTAGCGATTATTGATTGGTTTGCGCAAAAGTTATAGCGTTTAAAAAATAGGGGATAGTTTTATAGTATTTTTATTAATATTTTTTTTTTACTAGTAATGGCGGCGATCAGCGATTTTTATTGTGACTGCGACATTATGGCGGACACATCGGACATTTTTGACACAATTTTGGGACCATTGTCATTTATACAGCAATCAGTGCTATTTAAATGCACTGATTCCTGTGTAAATGAAGGAGTTAACCACTAGGGGGCAGGGAGGGGTTAAGTGTGTGTTTTTTTTTAACTGTAGGGGGACGTGGCTTGGCATCTGACGTCACTGATCGTCTTTCCCTATGACAGGGAACAGACGATCAGTGACAGGCTCAGTTGGAAGCACGGGGAGAGGTTTGTTTACACAGACCTCTCCTCTTTCTTCAGCTCTGTGACCCGATCGCGGGGAACCAGCAGCGATCGGGTCCGCTGGTCCCGCGGCCATGGTCACGGAGCTCAGGACCGGGTCGTGAGTGCGCCGCCGGCGGCGCACGCGCGCGACCCACAGCTGGGCTCTTAAAGAGACACCTACAGGTACGTGATTGTGCCCAGCCGTGCTATTCTGCCGACGTATATCGGCGTGAGGCGGTCCTTAAGTGGTTCATTTGCCGGGGTTTACTCTCACTTCCTGTTTTGGCTATGGTACAGGAAGTGAAGGCAAAATTCCCCAATGGGACAAAGATGGCAAAAAAACTGACAGGGGCTATTAACATCTAATGACTGGAGAGATACAAATACGAATCCTTCGGCAAGGAAAATGGCAACAATAAATGTACTGCAGTTGTGGATGTAGAAGTTCATTGCAGCTTTAATTTTTGTATCAAGTGGGGAATAGCTGGACTTTCTGTCATAATTTTCAGTCCATTTTTGCCTCCTTTGAGGGGATTGACCCTTCCCAGTAACAAGTGAGACTTTTGGTTTCCCTTCTCTATTATACATATATTTCCTTGGAGAATCAGCACTACTGGCTTCCTAATAGATTCTCTATAGCAATATTGTTGATTTTTTTTATAGAAATGTGAAACAGGAAGTTTGATGCACTTTAATTTCTCTATCTCAGTGGTTCCCAACCTCAGTCTTAAAGTACCTCTAATGCCGCGTACACACGAAGGGACTATCCCGTGGGATTATCCGCTGGACCGAAGTCCAGCGGATAATCCCCTCGTGTGTGGGCGCCGGCGGACTTTTTTTGGCCAAAGTACAGCGGACTAAAGTTTTAAGTTTTGTTTTAAAAACCTGTCAGAGAAAGTAGATGCAGGTGGGTGTATTTTTGGATGTCACTTTAATTAACCGTCGGACTTTTTGCGTGATCGTGTGTGGTCAAGTGGTTCCCAACCTCAGTCTTAAAGTACCTCTAACAGGCAAGGATTTCCTTCACCTTGCAAAGGTGCTTTAAATCAATGTCAATGGCTTAGTATTTATAATAGTTATTATTTTATCTAAGGAAAATTCCCAAAACATGGCCTGTTGGGGGTACTCGAGGACTGAGGTTGGGAGGTTGGGAACCATTGCTTTATATGCTCTATCTTCTGTGGATTTTTCCTAATGCGATGAAACCAAAGTTACCCTTGATCATGCTCATTTTCATATTCAGTAACTTCTAAAAGGCAGCAAAAGGACTTCCTTTTTAAGCAATATTGTTATTCACCTAAGAGATAAATCAGAATTTCTCAGTAGCTCCTGATCAGCTAATTACTTCTGCTATCAACATTACAAATGCAGCTTTCCAATCAACACCTTGGATATTTCAAAGAAAGTTCTCCTTTATCTTACCACTTCCTGCCATTCTTGATTCACTAGCAAAGAAACTATTAAAAACAAAGTAAGAGTTTCGCTTATCAAAGCTTGTCAGCCACAAAGGCAACATATAATAATGAACATTTAGAAAGGATATGCCCAAAATTATTTTCTAATTAGATTTTCACAAAGTTTTAGTGAGTATCCCTTTAATCTTACTAGCTTTATGTGAAGGTTAGTGGGGCTCAAAAGAGAAGAAAAATGTCTGTTAAAATGTAAATGTAGCCACATTTTATTTTTAAATTTTGGGTAGAATAGGGAAGAGGTAAAAAAACTATTAGGGCATTCTTTGTTGTTTTTGCCACATTGAGATACCACTCAGGAGGTAGTTTTGAAAAGTTTATGGGTTAAGAGCATAAAAAAGCCAATGTGTTTTGGAGGAAAGGCCTCCCCCTTCCTCAAGGCTTGATGGCAGTGGATATTATTAGAATCATGATGAGATGCAATAGGAGACCTACGAGGTGTGTCCAGAAAGTAATGAGAATGATAATTAAAAAAATATTTTATAAATAAATGGTACTGTTGTACAGTGTCTGCTTCAAAGTATGCAACTTGTGAGTGTACACAACGCTCCCAGCCATTTCCCCATACTTCATAGCATCCATGGAAGTCTTCAAGTGCGATGGCGTTCAGAGCCTGTGTAATTTGACTTTTGATTTGCTGATTCAAGCTTTCTTTGGGCGAGGTGACATGGGTGTGTGATATTCTGATCTCTGTTCCTTCGTCTCCCCAGTATTCATCTCCCACAATCACTTGGCTCAAAAAATCAGACTCTCTTTCAAAACAAGCCAACAGGTCTTGGCAGACGAATTGACGCTGCTCTTTCTGATCAGGTGACAAGTTCTTTCAAACAAGTGTTGCACACACTTTTCTCATGTTCAAATTCTGAGTCACAATTTCATGAACAATTGATCTGGTAATTCCTGCTTCCTCTGCAATCATTCTGATAGTGAGCTGTCGGTCATGGTTGAGAACAGACCTCATTGTATCTACATTCTGTTTAGTTTTTGACCAAGAGAGGTGTCCTGATCGTTGTTCATCTTCAACACCTTCTCCTCCTTCCTTGAAGGCCTTGTTCTATTGGTACACTTGTGCAGATGATAGCACAGCTTCTCCATAATCTTTCTACACCATTTCCTTCTGATGCAGTTCTACCCAATTTGACACAACATTTTATTGCATATCGCTGTTCCAAACTCACTTGTTTTTTTCTTAAGACGATTGATAAAGACTGTCAGATCTTAACTGCACTATGAACTGCTAGCCTTCCTAAGGGACTCTCCATGGTAAAATTTACCATAACTAATAAACATTTAAAAAAGGTTGAAATGTGATCTTTTTGTGAATGTTTGTGCTAGGCGTTCCTTATATCCATCCCAAAGTTTATCATCTGCTGAGCACTCTTTGTTGCGATCAGAAAGGTAGCAGCCTTGGACCAGAACAAGGTCCACACTTACACTACACCTTCATTACATATCAGCTCCTTTGAAGGAAGACGCACTCCATTGTACATCCATTAGAACCAAGCCTCACATCTATTTATCCAGCGCTATCACACACACACATCAGTAACCTAGAAGATGCAACAGGATCTTCCTGAGAGAGGGTACTACCTATCTGGACAGTTTTCACCACAACATTGTCCCCAGTGCAAGATTTCCTATCGCCTCTTGCTGTTGTGATAACTCTAAATTTGAGGATTTCCATTTTGATCACAAGACAGGGAATTAATCAATCCAGAGGGGATAAAGATTACAATAAAAACTTGACAAAGGATCTAACATTTTCCCGCTCAATTCAAAGCTTCCCTATTCTATTCAAAGCTAAAAAAAAAAATAACCAATGACCTGCATGAGAAAAGTAAAACTGAAGTCTAAATACTGTGTGAAAAAACAGAGTTGACACTACAGTATCTTTGGCTTGAATGCCCAGATGACATCAATGCCAACGTAGTGAGATGACTTCATTAGACTGGATGCACATCTTTCTATACATAAACTGGTTTCCCATGATCATAAGTTGTCAAATTCCTTTCCAAGGAAATTAATTATGTATTTTAAAGCAACACTTTCTTTCTTAAAAACATTATGAAGTAACACCTTGGAGGAACCCATAGGTGTTTGCAGGATGTGCCTTTTAGACAATATCTTCAGTGCATCTGGACCCCTGAAAACCAAAGTTCTTTGATATGTGTAACTCAACTTTCTTGATACGAGTCCAGGGACCACCCACACCCTTTCACCTTCTAAAACTTCACCTTGGCTGTTCAAGATGATGGTGGACCTGATGTCCTACAGGGAGTTTTGGGAGGAAGGAGAAGGCTAGGTTAGGTGTTGAGGTTTGGATGGGGCAGATTTAGGTGCTGGGGTGTGACTGTTAGCGATGTTAGAGAGGAACTTTAGTCTTTTGTCCGGCTATAACTGTTAAAAGCACTGTGCCAAGAACTACCAGTGCCGATTCCTGATGCTAAAAACGAATGTATCATGATGGATGGGATGAGGTTTTGGGAGTGGTGATGTTGGATTTGGTAGGGGGTATATAAGAAACAGTGGTGAGACTTTTATTTACTCATTTAAAATAACTATTTTATTAAAACAGACACTTTGCCAAGTGATCAATCTAAATATCTAGCACAAAGTAGGCCATTTTGGCAAGCCGTAGCGACCCGTCATGCATTTCTAAACAGATTAAGGCTGTTTCTAATATCACAGATTTTCCCAGATGGCAAAATAAACAGAGCAGCGTCTCTCTCTGCCAAGCCAAAAAACCTTAAGCAACTATAAAATAAACATTACAAGAAGCACAAGGGATAAAACAAACCTTGGACCATGTGAAAACGTTTTAACGTGTCAAAGCACTAATTTGTCTGCAAGTCCTGTGCGAAAGCAAAGGCTGCCTTTCAAGTTAATTCTTTAATCCAATCATTGTACGACACCAGCAGGCCTTTCTGATGTGTTAAAGAGAAACTATTGTGTATTTTTAATAAGCTTTCATTATGTGTTGTTAACATGGCAGTCATGTGAAAAAAAAAAACATAATTTTCACATTTACATGTTTGCTTCAACATATTTTAATTATCATATTGCACAAAGAGATTGGCAGCCACTACATAGTACACCTGTCTATTTGTGTAATCACTATTATTTCTGTAAGAAAAGGGAAAAGAGAACTGCTTTTCAGACTGCCACAGGTTGCATTTGATTGGTACATTTCAGCAGCTTAGTGATTCTTTGAAGTGAGATCCCACAGTAACCTTTTGTAAATTACTTTGTCACAAAAAAATAAATAAAGCTGCTAACAGGTATGAAGTGTAGCGGCAGCTTTAAATGCATTCTGCGCTGTTGAATGCTGGGTCGTTCTGAACCGGCAAAGCTCCAGAACTTATTGTAGTGACAAAGCTTTCACTATCCCCTCTGATGTGTAAGAGGGTGTTGGTACCATTTGGTACCATTTGGCCACTAGGTGGCACCCTCCCCATAGATAAATAGGGGGTTATTTTAGAGAGTAGTGCGAGTTTGGGCTGGGAGTTGACAGAACAGGAGTGGGATTCCAGAGCTGGCTCCCACGGGACGTGGCGGGGCCTATTCTACTGATATGTAGTACTTCCAGTTATTGCTATTCCCTGGCTGGGGAATACCTGGAGAGGCCCTGATGCCCAGGATAGGATGGAGTTAGGGTAAAGGACATATATGGCTCAATCTGGGAAAGTGCAGATGACGGCTACCATATTGGTGAGAAACTGTATGCCCTGAAGTTGTATGCTGTGTAGTTATATACCCTGATGTTTAATGCCTAGACATTGCCTACCTTGAAGTTGTGCAAATAAAGCTTTGAAAATTTGACTGAATTCACATCTTCTTAATACTAATGTCCTATTCTAGGAACTTGCACCTGGTTCTGCTGGGAAAAACGCAGGGTGAAGGGCCAGGCATGGAAATGTACATAAGCAGGTAAATGTATGCTTTGCTTGCTCCCTCTGGGAGCGAGGACTCACACTAAGAATAAGGGCAAAAGACCTGTTAATGGTACCCAGGAATGAAACGCATGTCCTTATTTGTTTGGCCCTGCCAACACATGTCTCAAACATTCCTACTGGCCAGTGAGTGACGAGCATATGGAAATGAGCAAGCTATGACACTTGCCAGAAGTTAAAAAAGAGAAGTATAGCCACATCTTTTTTTGGCCATACAGGGGGTCCCCGAGTTACGAACTCGTTAGGGACTGCCCGCCTGTACTTAGGTCGGAAATGTTCGTAAGTCGGCCACGGATGCGCAGACCGACAAATACGGCCATTTCCAGACATTTCCGATGTTCCGTCCAATGCCGTTCTGCGCATGCGCGGCAAATTACGGACATTTCCGAAGTTTTCCGAGGCTCCGAATGGCCGCGCATGCGCAGAATGGCCGGAACACGGCGGAAAATGGCGGAGGGTCCCCGCAGCGCCCCGTTCATAAGTAGGGGATGTTCGTAGGTCGGGCGTTCGTAAGTCGGGGACCCCCTGTACTTCTTTTCTGGGTCACAGGAGTGCACTTACTTTTGCTCCCCTGTGACCCAAAATCAGCCGGTAGTGGGCTAAAGCCAGCTGGTGGTTGATGTCACAGAGCCACTCCAGGCTCTGGAAGGATCCTGACCATATTGTCAGAATCCACCTGGGTGTTTGATTGGCTCTGCTCCTTCAGCACTCACTGGAGCACCAGGCTATGGAGGGGGCAGGAGCAGCTGGCTCTCAGCTGTATGCTGAAAGGCTGAGCTTCTCCTGTGCCCTTCGTAGCTTGGTGCTCCAGTGAGTGCTGGAGGGGCAGAGTCAGGAGCTGTAAATTACATTTACTGCTCTCTGTTATGGGAAAATGGAGAACTGAGAGAACAGCTGTCATGTGATCGCTCAGTTCCCAAGCTTAGAGCCAGCGGGAGCAGCATGGTGGTGAGTATATATGCTTTTTTTTTTAAGCTCAAAATACTCCTTTAAAGTGGCCACATGCGTACTAATATGAAAATTTAATTGATCATTCTATTGGATTAACCTATTCAAAATGATTAAGAATGGTAAATCGCAGACAATCAATTTAGTTAGCTTTCAATAGATTTTAGTGTTGGCAAGTTGACTGGCCACAGCAAAAGTTGATCAATTGCTTCTAATGCCCCGTACACACGGTCGGAAATTCTGATGGAAAAAGTCAGATTGGATTATGTTGTCGGAAAATCCGATCGGACAAATTTTCCAACAACAAAATCCGATCTGACTTTTTCCGATCGTGTGTAGAGAATTCCGACGCACAAAGTGCCACGCATGCTCAGAAAAAATTTGAAGACGAAAGCTATTGGCTACTGGCCTCTACATAGTCCCGTCGTACGTGTTGTATGTCACCTCGTTCCGAACTATCGGATTTTCCGACAACTTTGTGGTCAGAATGTCTGACCGTGTATATGGGGCATAACGGATCGAACAAATATCCGCATGTGTGTCATAGAATGAATCATAATATAGATCGAATAAATGATCTTTGTCAATAAATAGTTTATAAAATCATATTTTAAATCTATACTGTATGTGTTGCATTGTTCATAGTTTAAATGATGATGAATTGCTTGTTTGCGATCACTCTTACCTAGATCGATCATAATGTGATATGCGTATTGCCACCTTTAGGGGTTTTTAACATTTAGAATGGACTGGCTTTTGGGTACATAGGGAACAATTAATGCTGTAGTTAGTATGTGCAGGCACCTGAGGTGACCAGATTTTCAAAATGAAATTCTGGGCACCCTACTTACCACTCCCCCAAAAAATGTCCCTATTTGTAGCCACACCCACAAAAACATTTAACATGCCCTCATTAATTGGTAACAAACTCTTTAATAAAGAGATAAAAATTCAAATAAGAAGCATCACAATATGAATGGAGGGACTCCGTAAAGTGGTGTTGCCACCAAATAAAAAAATGTGCTAAAAAATCATAAAAAAAATAATTGGAAAAATTTTTTTTTTTTTACTCACCTCAAAATACCTGTTGCTAGGGGGTCCTTCGTAGTCTGCCACCTTCAGTGCCCGGGCACTGACATCACTTCCCCTTGTGTCCCAGATCACTGAGTGTCGTATCACGGCGCACGGCGCCGCTCGCACATGCGCAGTGGGTGCCTGGCTGTGAAGCCACAGCCGGGTGCCCACAGTAAGGATGCCACCTTGCTAGCGGAGCGGGGAACAAGGGGGGGCTTCGTTCCCCCGCATCGCTGGACCCTGGGACAGGTAAGTGTCCGATTATTAAAAGTCTGCAGCTGCAGTATTTGTAGCTGCTGACTTTTAAAAAAAAAAAATTTTAGCGGGCCCCCCTCTTTAAGGGGAAAACAAATGCAGGGCACATAGCACTTGGAGGCATGGCCAATAAAGTAAGTGTAGCTTGACAGTGTACGGCATGTAGCGTGGAAGTAAAATGAGCCCCAGCAAACTGCAGACATGCCATAATGAGAAATGCAAAACGATAAAAAAAAAACTACAAAACAGATACTATACAAAAATTCCAAAAAACAGAAAACAGCAATACTAATTTAATTTACACTCAGATAAGCATAAGCAAGTGGCAGTGAGTAGGGAAATGCAGAATAAACATTTCTCTGAGATACGTAAAGACCCTTCATTGTCCTGGGAATCAGAGCACAGTACTGTACTTAGTAGGAATGCAGTGTGCACTGAGTCCCAGGACAATAACGGGTCTTCACATTTCTCAGTAGAAATGTTTATTCTGTCTTTTCAAACTCACTGATCACTTGCAAAATAAACCCTGTCTTTTAACCCATTGTACTTACTTTCACACTAATGTTGGTGTCCAGGTGTGCAGGTCTGGAAGAGCAGAGTGCCAGCTGTTCCACTTTGGCTTAATGTACACGGGACGTTTTTACAACCTCTCCTGAATGATTTAACTTGACATATAGTAACCCACGTTTAAAAGGTCTGTTTTGCTGCGTTTACATGCCGCGTTTAGCTGTGTTTACGTTTACAAGCGTTTGCAAAAAAAAATATTTATTTATTTTTCTTTTCAAAATAGCCAAAAATGAAAAATGCCTGTAAACGAAACGCGGCTAAACGCGAGTGAGTACACCCCTAAGTTAAAATGTCCAAATTGGGACCCAATTAGCCATTTTCCCTGCCCGGTGTCATGGGACTCGTTAGTGTTACAAGGTCTCAGGTGTGAATGGGGAGCAGGTGTGTTAAATTTGGTGTTATCGCTCTCACTCTCTCATACTGGTCACTGGAAGTTCAACAAGGCACCTCATGGCAAATAACTCTCTGAGGATCTGAAAAAAAGAATTGTCGCTCTACATAAAGATGGCTGTGTCATGGACTGGGGCTGCATGAGTGCTGCCAGTGTACTCTCATTTTCTGTCCCCTATCACAAAGTGTCCGCTGTGTACTGCCCATGCGCAGTACACAGGACACCCAGATTCTGAAAATTGCCGAAGATGAACGGCGCCTGCGCCGTGAGTCCACTTTCAAGCCCACCATCCAAGTGGACATAGAGTTAAAATATAAAAGAGCCGAGCGCAGCGAGGCCGTGCCCGAAGTGTGGCGATCGAAGCGAGCCCGCGAGGGGCCCTCTAAGTTTGTGTAGCCCTATGTCCACTTGGATGGTGGGGCTTACACCTCGACTCACAGCGCAGGCGCTGTTCATCTTCGGAGATTTTCCAAAAATCCTTATGCTCCGTACTGCGCATGCGCTGCGCATGCGCAGTGCACTGTGGACACTTGGTGACAGCCGGACTGTTCGTGACAGAACACCGGCACTGGGGAGCTACTGTACAGTTCATTGAGGGAACCATGAATGCCAACATGTACTGTGACATACTGAAGCATAGCATGATCCCCTCCCTTTGGAGACTGGGCCACAGGGCAGTATTCCAACATGATAATGACCCCAAACACACCTCCAAGATGACCACTGCCTTGCTAAAGAAGCTGAGGGTAAAGGTGATGGACTGGCCAAGCATGTCTCCAAACCTAAACCCTATTGAGCATTTGTGGGGGCATCCTTAAACGGAAGGTGGAGGAGCGCATCTATAACATCCACCAGCTCTGTGATGTCATCATGGAGGAGTGGAAGAGGACTCCAGTGGCAACCTGTGAAGCTCTGGTGAACTCCATGCCCAAGAGGGTTAGGGCAGTGCTGTAAAATATTGGTGGCCACACAAAATATTGACACTTTGGGCCTTTTCACTTAGGGGTGTACTCACTTTCGTTGCCAGCGCTTTAGACATTAATGGCTGTGTGTTGAGTTGTTTTTAGGGGACAGCAAATTTACAGCAAATTTACACTGTTATACAAGCTGTACACTCACTACTTTACATTGTAGCAAAGTGTCATTTCTTCAGTGTTGTCACATGAAAAGATAGAATAAAATATTTACAAAAATGTGAGGGGTGTACTCACTTTTGTGAAATGCTGTACATCTTTCTTACATAGATTAGTTAGCATAGGTTTTAGCAGGGGGGAGGGGACATTTTTAAGACTAGTTAGGTGTAAGCTGGAATTCTACTTTAAGATAATGCATCCTGAGCTCATCTGAATTATAGTTAAAGCTCAACCTTATGCAAAACTTTTTATTTTGACATTTTGATAGACAGACATAAGGTCAGAGCCCTGTCAGGTTTTTATCACTGCCCATTGGGGAGGTTTCCTTTACTTCCTGTCAGGACAGGAAGTGATAGGTAATCTCTACAAAGAGACAATTTTTGGTAGAGTGAGGAATGTTTTCATTAGTCTCTGTGCCTTTCTGTCCCCGTGACAACTGTACTCCGCCATTTATTTGTATGGTTGTCACTGGAACAGAAAGTGGGGGGAAAATCTTTCCAATGGTATGCCTTTTAACTCTTCCCCACTCTATGCAGAATAAAAAAGGAAACAAGGGAAACAAAGTCAGCAGCTACACATTCTGTAGCTGCTGACTTGTAATATTAGGACACTTACCTGTCCTGGAATCCAGTGATGCCGACACCGCAGGCGATGTTTCCCGGTAAGGGAACCCTACAGCGCATGTGCAGAGTGTGCTGCACTGCACTTTCTTACTGGCCCAGCAGCAGGGGTAGGAGGAGGGAGCCGAACTTCTGATGTACCTCGCTACGGGAGGTCTGACGGAAGTGGGGACAGGGTACCTATCAAAAACAGGTACCCGCTCCCCCCTCCCACCCCTGAAAGGTGCCAAATGTGGCACCGGAGGGGGGGGGAGGAAGACAGATAAGTGGAATTTCCACTTTTAGGTGGAACTCCGTTTTAAGTGGTTGCGGACAGAAGATCTGCCTTTTTTTAAATTGGTAAAAATTTATCTTTTTCTATCTTTTATTTGACTTGATGCATATTTCATTACTGTATGAATTAAAGCGAACGGTTGCCTCGTGCTACAGTTAACAAGCCCAAGAATGTTGAGCACAAATAAATTGCATTTAAAAAAATTCTAAAAAGGTTTTTAAAGCTGAAATCTGGGCAGGAGATCAAGTTACCCTTTCAGTGGGCCTTCCTCTTCACTGCGAGAATGAACTGCTCATGTAGTGTAAAGGATGACGAATAAGGTGAATTACATCCTCCAGCAACCAAAACTTTTCCACTATCCTACACTCTTGGGATTTGGATGGTCCCTCAATGTCCTCAAGTACAATGCAGGATTGTAAATGATGATGTTGTTGGAGAGCTGGACCAACTGGGCAGAGAAAAGAAGTGGCTTGAGGGGACCAGTCATGTGGCATGGAAGAAGCCTGTGAAAATGAGAATTAAGCCTCATACACACGATCGGACCTTGGACCAACTTTCCCGTGGATTTTTGTCCAAAGGGCATTGGCCCCAAGTTGGTATTGCATACACACGATCGGACTTTTTAGGCAACAAACGCGAACTTAGTGACGTTTCAACGTACTGACGACACTTCAAAAGAGGACTTCGAATACTCCAGCGCCACCTTTGGTCAACTTCTATATTGTTGTCTGATCTTTTGCGTTGGTTCTGAGCATGCGTGTTTGTACTTTGTACAAAAGTCCGTTGGTTTTGTGTACACACGGTCGGACTTTGGTCCATCGGACTTTTGTTGGCAGAAAGTTGGTCCGTTCGCACAGCCAACAAAAGTCAGATGAAACCTGGAAAAAGTTGGTCCGATGGAGCGTACACACGGTCGGATGTTGGTCCAAAACAGCTAATTTGCATGTTGGTTGTCAAAAAGTCTGATCGTGTGTACGGGCCTTTAAGGTATTTCAAATTGATTGAAATTAGACCCATGCTTGTTAAGGTCTGAACAAAGGAGTACCTTCACTCAGGGCCACCAGCCCAACATGCTGTATATTTGTAGTGGCCTGGGGGAAAAATGTCTGTCTTTCCATTTTGCAACTTCACTTTTGTTCTCTTGTTTTAATGTATTTTATAACCCTTTAGCACCCTTGAAAGGCCTGGGAAAGTTTTAAAACACCATTAGATACTTTGAAACATTCATAAATTCATACATAACCACTGGCATATGTCTGCCATTTTAAGAGCTGTGCTTTTATAAGCTCCTATGGTGGCCAAAAATGTAGAACACAGGCAGGCAGGCATTGCCCATCCTCTGCTGTCCAAGGACCAACAGTTTTTCTTGTGACTCATTTGAGCCACAAAATCAAAGTATAACTAAATGCAAAACTTTTTTTTTAGCTGTGAGAGGGATTAGGACACCTGTCAGGTTATTATTGCTGTCTGCGTCCCAAATAGTTAGATTCACTCTCTCTAGTTGTCCTGTTTACTGTTATCACCAAGAGTGAAAGTGAAATAAAATCCCACATTTGAGTTGCACTAGAACAGGATAAGGGAGAAAACTTCCAATGGGGACACTAGTTCTTTATATCCCTGTTGACAACCAGGAATTTCCATCTTGTTGGAGGGATTTTCCTCATTTCCTGTTGGTGCAATGACACAGGAAGTAAACTGAAATCTCCCCATTAGTATACAGATGGTAAAAAAAATAAAAAAAACAAACAAAAAAAAAGCGGTTATACTCCTTCCTAAAGTTTTGGCTTTAGTTCTACTTTAATACTTGACTTCCTTTGTGTGTTCTTGCAACAAACAAACCTTTAGCCACTGAGCCTATCCAACTATACTGCAAATGATCTTTCCTTCTATAACCCGCACTACAATGATGACTTTCAATGGATGCTATGTGGACTACGCCTCAACATGCCTTATGATTAATTTAACAAACCATCTTTCGGCAGCGTCCGCCGGGTTAAGCCTCTCCCGTGCGCAGTCCCTGTTCTTGGGTCCGCTCAATGCACTGATAAGACTGGGAACCCCTTCTGAGGATCTTTTGGGGTCTTGCAGAGTTTCCTCATAGGAACGCAGTCTGCTGAATTTCCAGAAAAACGAATGCTGGTGATGACGGCGGGAGGATCAGATTCTCTTCCTTCTTGGTCAGGTTAGGTTTTCCTTTTGCTTCCATGTCTGCACTGTTTTTGAGCCCTGGTGGTTAAAATTTATAGGTTTAAAAAAAAAAAAAAAAAAAATGTCCCCTTTAAGACATTTATTCCTGGTCTGCACATGTGCAGAACGGGCGTTTCCTTGCTATTTCTGAGGTTTTTTCTCTAGCTTTTTTGTACTACCCTTCAGGGTTCTCACTCTCTTGCTGTGGCCTTGGTTTTGTTTCTTTTTTTTTGCCAGTAATAAGGTAGGTCCTTTTTAAATTAAGCTGCTCTCCCTTTTTAGCTTTAAAGTGTTGGCTCTAAATTGGACTCAGGGCTGCTTTGTATATCAGGTGTATGCCCTGCAGTCCAAATTACTTCAGCATTACAGGTATGTGTGGAGCTGGCCATTCACCATGCAATTTTCTTGTTCGATTTCCATTAGGTTTGCCTTCAACTGTGTGGTACAGGGGCCTGCCTGATTGCATGCAAATTGGGGGTGATTAGATTTGACCACATATTGTATGTTTTTTTATAGATCTGAGGGAGATCTATAGACGGGGGTTGGGTAGTGTATGGCCAGCCTTATACTTTTATCTCACTCCTATTGCGTTGACTTCGTTTAAAAATTTGGTGTGCAAATAGACTCTATTTCTTTTTGCTTCTTACTTCGCCTTACTACAGCTGATCCTCCTGCCCATTATTTACCATGAGTCATTCGTCACAAAGCCAAGATCCTCTCATATCCAATAGGTATGTGGACCACCTGTACGTGAGTATTTAAAAAAAAAAAAAAAGAGTGCGCCACTGACAAACTTTGTTTGTTTCAGCCCTGTTCCTTCAAAGCAGTCCAGAAAGTCCTCAAGGCGCTATGACAATGACGATAGTCCTGAGCGAAGACTGCGCTCTTCTCATCATAAATCTTCCAGAAGATCAGGATCTTATAGATGCCGTCATTTGCCTTCGCCTCCACCGCGGGCGTCAAGGAAAAAATGTTGGGCCTGTGGCGCGGTTCCAATCCCTGATAAGCTCGTCTGCAGAGACTGTCTCAGGGACTACGCAGCTAACCGGGAATTAGAAGGCCAGCAGGTGGTTGACCTGCTTAAGCAAACCATGAGAGACTCTCTTTCTGAACTGACGGCCGTGATTCCAGCTCACCCGGTTTCACAAGCTGCCCAGGTGTTGGATTTGGACCCCGACATTTCGGGCCCATCAGCTGTTAGTACTCCTTTGCCTCCATCAGGAAAAACAGCTAAACAAATCCCACCGGTAGATTCATCCGAGGAGTCCTCAGATGATACAGAACCGTCTGGTTTCAATTTCTCCCTGGTTCAACCCTTTGTACAAGCGGTGAGGAGCGACATTGCCTGGGAAGACCCGGAAGGGCCTCCTCAAAAATCAAAAAACTATTTCTCATTCCTCAAGAGAAACCAAATCTTCTTCCCATTAATGGGGGAGATCATAGAGGATGAGTGGAACAAAACTGATAGAGTTTTCTGTAGCACGTTTATGCAAAATGTATCCACTGGCAGATTCGGATACTCAGTTCAATGACTGTGGTTGATGCGGCTGCAGTGCGTCTGGCAAAAAATGGAACAATGCCAATGGAGGATTCAACGTCTTTCAAGGATCCCCTAGATAGCTCCATTTGAGGTCTAGATCAATACATCTATCTAGAAGCAGGGGTGGCTTGCAGACCAGCCATTGCGCTGACATCTGTTTCCAATGCCATCAGGGCTTGGACGGAAAATATTGAGACATCCCTGCACCAAGACGTTCCCAAAGATGACATAATCAAAGCTCTGGAGGAGCTTAAGTTGGCGGATTTCGTGGGAGAAGCTGCAATTGACACAATCCGGTGTTCAGCCAATTCAATGCTGCAACTCTGTTATGGCAAAGCGGGCCTTATGGCTAAAGCCTTGGACAGCCGATCTAGCATCAAAGCAGAATTGATGCAAGATTTCCCTTGATGGAAAATCTTGGTTTGTTGAGAAACTCGACAAAGTAATCTCCAGAGTAACAGGGGCAAATCTGGCTTACTTCCTCAGGACAGGAAGGTCCGGAGAACAAAGGCCTATTTATCACGATTCCGGCAATCAAATTCTAGAGACTTCAGGCAGTCTCGCCCCTTTAGGGACAACAAGAAATCGTGGAGAGGCACCCAGACTTTTTCTGGGAGCCAGAAAGTACAAGTCCCTCACTGCTCCCCAGGAGGGGACAAAGTCCTTTTGACGTCAGCGGGGAGGAAACGCCCCCAGTGGGAGCCCGGTTAAAAAAACGTTTTCCCCATCTGTGCCTCCAAATGTCAAGACCCATGGGTCCTAGCAACGATCCGGTACGGTCACTTCTGGACTTTCTCTCAGCAGCCTCCTCACACGTCCTTCAAAGAGACAGTTACCAGCCTCCCCACAGAAGGCACTGGCCTTAAACCAATTTTTTTTTTGGAGTCCCTGCAGCGTCAAGGGGCAGCAATACCTGTCCCCCCATCAGATCGATTTTACAGGTTTTTCTTCCACCCTTTTCCTGGTGCAGAAAAAAAACAGGTGACTGGAGACCTGTAATAGATCTGAAAAAGCTAAATCAATACATCCATCTCGAAAGCTTCAAGATGGACTCACTCCAAACGATCATACAAACCATACAACCAGGAGATTGATTAATCTCGATAGACCTGCAGGATGCGTACCTCCACATCCCTATTCTACCATCCTTCCAAAAATACTTAAGGTTCGCAGTGGGTCATGTCCACCTGCAATTTCAAGCTCTGCCCTTAGAGCTATGCACCTACCCTCTGGTGTTCACAAAAGTGTTGATATCTGTCTTGGCCCCTATGAGAGAGAGAGGGGGTTAAGAATTTATCACTACCTGGACGATATCCTCTTGCTGTCAAAAAAAAAAAAAAACTCGAGCCACCTTTTAGTCCACAGGGAGATTCTTCTCCAGTCGTGGTCGGAGTTCGGGTGGCTGGTGAACCATCGGAAGAGCCAATTAGTTTCAACACAGCAGATGGTTTACTTAGGGGCAATGTTCGGTACGCTCCTAGGCACAGTCTCTTTACCCCAGATGAAGATGGAGGGCATCATTCAGAAGGTATCCAAGGTCATAGAGATCCCATCTATCAGCCTTGCAGTGTCTGAGCCTTATTGGCACGATGTCCTCGTGCATACCTCTAGTTCCATGGTCTCACTAGCATCTGAGACACTTCCAGACGGGATTCTTAATGCAATGGAGACGACATCTGTCTCAGACAATCCGTTTAACAACGCTAATAAGCAGTGGTCATTACACTGGTGGATGAATCCAGAGAATCTCTCCCGGCTCTATCATTTGGGTTCCCACTCATGGTCCACAATTACGTCAGATGCGAGTGGCCAGGGGTGGGGTGCCCATTGCAGAGAATTCAGGGAAGATGGTCCTTGCCCACCAGAGGGACAGTGTCCAACGTCCTAGAAATGAGGGCAGCATTTCTAGCCTTAACCTCTTTTGCATCTCAGGTCAAGGGACAGAGAGTACTTCTATGTTTGGACACCAAGGTGGCGGTCTCGTACCTTCAGAAACAAGGGGGCACCCACAGCAAGACACTTCTGAGGGAAGTGGAACCTGTAATGCTCTGGGCAGAGAGGAACCTGGTAGACCTCAGGGCAATGTATCTCCCAGGCAAGATGAACACAGAGGCAGATGTCTTATCGAGGAGGTTTGGGGACAACGAGTGGTCTCTACATCCCCATGTGTTCATCCAAATCTCCAATCTAGGGCAGACCCCACTGGTGGATCTTTTGCTACGCATGAGAATTGCAAAATCAGGAGATTCTTCTCTCACCTACCACATCCACAGGCGGAAGGAGTAGATGCGCTATCTTGTCCTTGGACCTTCAAGACAGCTTACACCTCTCCTCCTCGCCCACTCATTTCGAGGTTTCTCCTCAGACTCCTGAACGAACCAGTTAAAGTGCTAGCAGTGCTACCCTATTGGTCGAAGAGACCTTGGTTTCCACTAGCCATGCACCTCAGTGTGGATCATCCGATCAGAATTCCTCCCTTTCTGCAGTTGTTGACCCAGGGCAGGCTGGACCATCCAGACCCACAGAAGCTGGATCTTTGTGTATGGAAGTGGAAAGGAGGAGGTTTGAATCGTTAGGCTGTTCCCAAGAGGTCATATCCACCCTGTTAAAAGCTAGAAAGCCTACAACCAACACAATCTATGCAAGAATTTGGGACAAGTTCTTATCCTATGCCCCAGGAAAAGGATTTGATCCTATCTCTCTCTTTCCACTGCTGATGTTCTGAGTTTTCTGCAAACTGGTCTCGATTGGGGCTCATCCAGAGTTCCCTCAAGGTACAAGTTTCCGCAACTTCTGCAGCAACTAACACCAGGGGGTCAGAAGACCCTCTAGTGGTTACGTTCCTCAGGGGAGTATTGAAGATGTGTCCCCCATCCAGACATTCCTTTCCAAAGTGGGATCCTCCTCTAATATTGGAAGTCCTATCCACTCATCCGTTTGTACCGGTTGAAGAGGTCTCAATTTGTAACTTGACTTTAAAAACAACTTTTCTGTTGGCTATTACATCCGACAGGAGGATTTCGGAAATCCACTCCCTGGGCATTGGGGATGATCACATATCCCTTTTTTTCCAGATAGGGTAGAACTTCGCCCTCTCAGAGGTTTCACACCCAAGGTCACCTCAATGGCAAACCTATCAGAACCATGGGCGTTACCAGTTTTCATGGACTCAGAATCAAACTCCTGTTATGAGTTAGACATATCCAAAGTTCTCAGGGCCTACTTGGAAGCCACAGCAAGTTTCGGCTCAGGTGAATGCTCCTTCAACAAGAGCAGTATCGGCATCTTGGGCAGCGAGGGCAAATGTTTCTCTTGAAGCATTAGGCTTGGTCTTCCCGACACACGTTCCTCAAACATTATCGTATTGATCCCGGGGCTCTTACAACCGTAGAGTTCGGGAGTAAAGCGCTTCATGCTGCTATGTCTGTGTTTGATTAAAGTTTATTTTTTGTTAAAGCATTAAACCCACCCATGTGAGCTAGTTATTTATCACATGTATGCTGCCATGGAGGCACCAGGAAAACGGAAAATTGTATCATACTTACCGTAATTTTCCTTTCCTGGTGCCAATCCATGGCAGCATAAACTCCCACCCTCGGTATTCTATATTACGAAGAATGTTGGGGGAGGGGCTATGCCCTTTAATTTATGCTATTCACTAGTCCTGAAGGCGGAGTAGAGGCGAAGCTCTATCACATGTATGCTGCCATGGATTGGCACCAGGAAAGGAAAATTACGGTAAGTATGATACAATTTTCCGTTTTTTATAATGATCTACATCGAAAGCCTTCCACAGAGCATTTTTTAGAAGCTCACACACACTTACATGACCTCTCATTGGCAGAATTTTCTCTGCTTTTTCTCATGGTCTCACATGACCAGGAACCAAGTTCTCGCTCCCTGCTGAATAGACTAAGAACGTTTCTGAGCATACTTTTAAGTTGTAAAGATTTATTTCCCTTGGTGTTCCACAGGCAAAGGCTAAAGCTGCTTAGAAGCATTGCAGAAACATGAGGATGCTATTTTAAGGCTGCCTGTACAGTTCTTCCTTTAGAGCACAAAACCACCTGTGATTTCAGCTTTCTGATGAGGCTAGAAGTAGAAAACTGTTTGGTCTTGTAAAAATTCTACTTTTTAAACTAGAAGTGTAAAAGATATGTACTTTAACAAACACGTTACCTCCATAAAGTTAGCAAACTGACAGTGGGAACAAAGTGTAGGCAACAAAATGTCACCCTGTCCATATCTCCAACGGTCTTCATCAATAGCACTAAGATAACTCCTAAACTTGGGGTTCCCAAATGTGGCAATTCACACACTCCTGAAAATGTCATAAGCTGGTATGACCCATACTGCCTTCCTAATGATCAGTGAGGCTGTCCATCACAGTATTGGCCCAGTTTGCCAATATGCAAATTCCAGTTCTTCTTAAAGATCTCAAGAGCTGGCCTGCCATCCTTCCACATCACTGCTGGTCCTACGCAGTGATGGGTGACCTTGCTGGCTAAAAGGAAGCTCTTGATTTGGTAATGAATAATTTCTTGCTGTTTAAACTAGTCTACTGTGAAGTTAATTTGTCCTTCACAATGCTGTCTGCTTGTTCCATGCCTTCAGAAACGCCAACACCACCTTAACCATCAACTTGCTTTCTGGACTAAATGCTGCCTCTGTGCTGGACCTTTACTATGATGGATGGTCTTGCTGACTAATAGGAAGCTTCTGCTTTTATAATGAACTCTTTCTAGCTTATTAAAAAAAATAATCTGTTATTGTGTTTAAACTAGCCTCCCAAGAAATCAATTTATCCTGCACAACGATGTCTCCTGCTCCATGCCTCCAGAAAAGCCAGCACGTCTTAACTGGTATCTGCACCCTGGACTACATGTCGGCTCTCCTTCACTGTGATGGGTGATCTTGACCTTTGTAGGGCTTAGGCCCAGTGACCTAATACCTTTAGATCTATGACCTAGCACCACCCTCCAAAACCCTCTTCACAAAACACCCAACTAGGTTTTGGAGTAAATGGCCAGCCGGCCTTATTTTATTAACCAATATAAAATGTAATAAATAACATATTTAACATTAACATCAACTTTCAACTTATTTAAAATGGGTCAGAGGTGGGGGAAACAACAAACCACTGGTCACTGCTAACACATGTTTTAACTTCAAACCTTCTGCCTCCAGTCGGAATCCCCTTACTCGGAGGCGTTACCGAACCAAGCAGTGACCTACCACTTTTCAACCCTTCCAGGTACCCCCTGTAACCTGGAAGTAACATAAACCACTCCCATCACATGGATGGGTACAGCATGTTTTGAACATGTACCTCTCAGACTTCCAGGTACCCCCTGTAACCTGGAAGTAACATAAACCACTCCCATCACATGGATGGTTGCAGCATGTTTTAAACATGTACCTCTCAGATCTCCTCTTCCAGCAGCAACCCTAGGAGCTGCCTTAGCAAGGACCCCATTCCAGCCTAACCCTTCAATAGGGTGGGAGGGTGGGAAACGCTTCCTTCTCCGCTCTGTGACTGACGTCACTTCCCCTTTCTCCTTCACTATTCCCCCTCATGGGCTCTGCCCACCTACACCTCCTCCCTATTTTTTAAAGCATACTACACTCTTAAAGCGGCAACTGTGCAGTCCAGCACAATCATGCCGTCCCTGCGCTTATTTCCTTTTGTCTTTTGCTCCGGGACTCCCTTTCTGAGTAATAGAAAGCTCTTGATTTTGTTATTATTTTTTTCTGTCCCTAATAACAAAATAAACTGTTTTTTTTATTTTATTTTTTTAAACTACCTCCCTGGGAGGTTAATTTTTCCTGCACAAGGATGTCTGCTTGCTCCATGCCTCCAGAAAAGCCAATACCATCTTAACCAGTATTTGTGTCCTGGACTAGATGTTGACATTCTGTTGGTCCTTCACTGTGATTGGCAATCTTGCGGGCTAATACAAAGCTCTTGGTTTTGAAATTAAATCTTTTTTGCTCAATAATACAATAAACAGTTTTTGTTTAAATTAGCCTTGTGGGAGGTTGATTTGTCTTGAACAAAGCGGCCTGCTTTCTCCATGCCTCTAGAATGGCAACACCATCTTACCCAGTATCTGCATCCTGGACTGGATGTGGACCTGCACATGACATACAGGCCAAATCCCACACATACCGTAGTTGCTTCCTCAGCAGGCTACCACTTTGGTGACCACATACATCACCCAGAATAATAACTCTATTCCTCACATCCCAGTAGAAGGTACTAGGACTAGAAGAAAAAAAAAATGTTTTTGTTATTATAATTGCATTATGTTGCTTCTTTTCTATAGTGCTTGCATTGTGTAAGACATATATCTCAATATTTTCTGAAAACACAAAAAAATCTATCTGGTGGTAGGTCTGCTTTAAGCAGCCTTCTACTATGGGTTTCTACATACATATGCGTAGAAAGTATTTAAATGCAACCAGATGCTTAGAGTAGCATTACTCAACTTTTTGGTACCCACAACACCCTAAACGTATGCAAAATCTTGGTGCACCCAAGGACCCAAGAAAAATTATACCTTGATTTTTTTTTTCGAGGAAAACTGTCTCAAAATAGTTTAAAAAAATATATTTTTTTAAAAACTTTAGCTGTATACTTTATGCCATTATCATGATCCACCACCTGATGTACATGAACATATAACATGCTAATTTCTGTAGTAGGGCCAAGACAAAATTATACACATTTTGCTTTTTTTTTTCTCCAACCTAAACACACTGACACTAAATATAAAAACTTTTTTTGTACCTAAAACATACCAACAAAAAGTGCCCTGAGTCTAACTTTTTGTCTTTATTTTTTTTAACAGTTTCTTTTTTATTTTATTTATACGTGTTTCTTCTCTAGAGATCTCACATTGATCATGTGATCAGAAGTCAGACAGGCTCCGAATTGTTACTGAAAGGCAGCCCATAGATGACTCCATGGGTGGAAGGAAAGAAAATCACTGGCTTCTCACATTAAAGGGTAACTCCACTTTCATGAAGTAAAAAAAAATTGCAAAAAAATAAAATAAAATTATAATACTATAGAATATACTGTACAATTGCAATACAAGTCATATGGTAATTGAATGTTATTAAAAATTACCTTTCCTTTTTAATCTGCAGCTCTGCAATTTTCTATAAATGCAATGCAATATGGCTACGTGAAGGCATTCTGTACACAGATGTTGTACAGAACACCCCCCAAATATGTCATTTCCTGCTTGTATGATTGGCTCACTAATTTTCCCAGAAGTCTGCATTAAGATACAAATCAGATTTTGATCATCCCCTGTAACAAAAATGTCATTTTAGGTGAGATACTCCCAAAGGAAATCACATCAATAGGGATGCAGACCCTTTCACTTTCCTCATTAGAGCCCTGCAGGTGCAGGAGCTTATTAATAATTATGAAACCCCACCATACAGATTCACTCTCCAGTCCGCACATGGACACATAAACAGCTATTCCTTCATGATTACAAAAGGTAGGAATCTGCAACAAAGTTTGTTAAAACCCTTGCAATTCACATAGATCACCTAGAGGGGAATGTTTTTTTTCTCAAAAAAATTGGAGTTACTCTTTAACACAGTCAGTGTTGGTGGAAGAAAGCCTCCTGCAGCGCTATTGTATTCTGCCGGTAGGGGGAGGCTTCCTGTCCGGCAGAATACAATGATTACTGTGAGGGGCTATATCTGCTGGTAATAATCGCATGTAGAAAAACCTGACAGGCTGGTTTAATCAGCTTGCCCATACATGGATCTAAATTTGGCCAGTCCCTACTGAACTGTCAGAAATTTGATCCATGTACGGGTGGCTTAAAGCAGAGCTCCACCCAAAAGGGGAAGCTCCACTTGTTTGCCTCCTCCCCTCCCACATTTAGCACCTTTTGGGGGGGGGGAGCGAGTATCTGGTTTTGATAGATACCACCTCCTACTTCCAGATCAGTTTGGCACCCCTCCTTCCCCTTTCAGCCGACCCATTCACAAATCAGAGCGCTATTTGTGCATGCACAGTAGGAAACCAGCTGTGAAGCCTCAAGGCTTCACTGACAGTTTTCCTTAGCCAAGATGGCAGCCCGAGCACCCGAGAGCCGATTTAAGAATCAGTTGGGGTGAGGACACCGCTGGATACCTGGACAGGTAAGTGCCCTAATAGTAAAAGTCATTAGCTACAGTTTTTGAAGCTGCTGACTTTTAATTATTTTGGGGGGGGGGGGGGTGATGGAACTCCTCTTTAAGACTAGAGCAAGAGTCTTCATGCTCGGGGCATAACAAAAGAACATCCACTTCTATGATACCGCATATATGTATTGTACCATCGTCAGGAGTGCCGTAGTTTGAGGACACCCTGACAAACCTAGACAGCACCCCAGGGTAACTTGGCAACCTGGTTTAAAAAGGCTGGCTTAGGTTGTAATCTCTGATCTAACCAATACAAATGTTAGGTTTACATAACCTTTATTTTTTTACCAGTTACCTTCAAAGTGAATATACATTTTCTGAACGTTATTGAAGCTGAGTATTTGAGGCAGAAAATTCGAAAAAGTGTTATGTGGGGATAAGAGTTCCGTCAGTTGATATCAGCTTATTTGCTGTTGCTTGGGAAACGGCACAAAGGCCGATGGAAGGAAATGCTTATGAATATGTTTATGTGTTCTGGAGACACAACGCACAAAACTGCAGTGTCAGCTTTGACTTTATTATTATAATTTTTTTCATTTTCTACCACCTTTTCAAAGACGCTGCAAAGACAGAAGGTACAATATATGTATCAAACACTCCGCTGAACAATCCATCCAGTTTATGAATTGTTCAGTATAATTATCCCCAGGAGCAGATATAATGATTACACAGCGTGCGTGCTGATTCTATGTATATTGTAGATCCACAGGTAGCACATTATAGCTCATAGAACTGATATGTACATATAACTCCTCCTTGTTGGCTAGAAAGAAGCAATGTAAATATTGCATAAGCACTACTGGTGTTACAATCTGATCGTACAATCAATTGCCAATTGTACAATCAGTGGCCATCTGTCCATTAGGGGTGCTGGCTCCCTAATCCATGCAACCGACCCCTAATCTACATGCAGTATGCCGGACGCTCGGATTCTAATGTTTTTTTTTTTTTTTTTTTTTAGAAGCAGAGCCAGAGGCTCTAATTGGTTTAAAAAAAGGGTGGGCTCAGGGCGCAGAGCACTGCGCCCTGAGGCCACCCAGTTGTGTGACGATAGCAAATTAATATTCGCTATTGTCTTCCTGATTCTCCTCCCGGCCAATCAGGAAGTGTGTCCTGAGACCCGAGACCTGATTGGCCGAGAGGAGAAGCGATCATATTGGCCGGATGTCTGGGAGGATGTCTTGCTTGCGCCCCCCCAAAATATACAGCACCAGCCACCACTGTGTACAATTAAATCAATTGTACAATCACAATTGCCAACACCCATGTAGTACAGGGACTGGCCTGATTTGATATAAATCGATTAAATAGATCATGTTGGTCTTCATATTACATTGTTTTGTAAATTTAACTCTTTCACTGACACTGGTTTATGTCATGTGTCAGCAGCGGAAGGGTTTAGAAAGGAGTTCCGCCCCCCAAAAAGATGTAAAAGTCAGCAGCTACAAATACAAACCTCCTGCTCACTTCACTGTGGCAAACTGAGCCAAATGTGGCAGCAGAGAAGGGGAGGAGGCAGACAAGCAGAGCTGCCATTTGGCTGGAGCTCCGCTTTAAGGTCTCTTTAGACAGATGGTGTGGGAGTGTCAAAAATGCTGTAAAATAACAGCCGAACCATGGCCACAATCACTTACAGTGGAGAAGCCAATATAGCATATATACCCCCATCAGGGGTCTAATAGACCACTGATGTCTCAGTGACGACTGATAGAAAAATAGCAAATTTTTAATAGTTCACATAAATTACAGACGTATACAGTACACATTTATAATAAAACACAAAGTTTATAAATAGAGAAAGACCCATTGATTGGCCCAAGGGGAATACCACTTGTATACTTCCTGTGTCAAAAAAAGCCCACACTGAGATACGGCATTGACTGTTGGGTTTTCAAAGGTCCTTGAGGGATTACATTTTTTTTTTCATATTTCGCGACTGTGTCAGGGCTTTGCCCGCACAGCGCGGACTAATCGGCATGTGCGCATGCGCACAGGCGCCGCGGGCAGACCCAGGCATCAGCACAGGTGTGCGCGCCGGCAGGAGGCACAGGTGCGCGCGCGCACGCGGCAAGCGCGGGCATCGCGGGCGCACACGTGAGCGCGCTGGCGCTGTTTGGCGCCAGTGGCCCCTTTTAAGAAATGGCAGTTGCACCTGAGCGGTGCTGTCCGTCTGCAGCTGTACCCTGCCTGTAACCTGCTCTGTAATCTGTGTATCCCTGATCTACTGACCCGGCTTCCCGACTCTGCTGCCTTCTCCAATCCTGATCCCGGCTCGTCTGACTCTGCTCTTACTGACTTCTGAACGCTGATCCTGGCTTGTTGACCCTGCTTCTGCCTGCTCCCTCTCATCTGCCTGCCCCGTGTACCAGACCCGGCCTGCCTGACGACTCTCTGCCTGATTCCACACATGCTGTGTGCTTCCAGAGCTGCTGCTGCCATCTGGGGATCACCCTGCATCCGGGTGCTGGGCACCTACCTACCAGGTTCCGTTGTTCCTGCTACCAGAGGACTACTGCCTACCCTCAGCACCTGCTACTGCATCCAGCCCAGGCACTCCTACCCCGCTGCGCTCTCGGGTCCACTGTTCCCATTCCAGTGGCCCCTGAACCAGAGCCGTAAGAGAGGCCTCCTCCCAGCAAAGTCAGGCTCTCTACCCAGGTACCTAACAGTACGGACAGCCATGACTGAGCCTGCGGGAGAAGCCTCTCCCATGAAGGACATCTGCTCACACCTCGCAGCCCTCACCCAGGCGGTACAATCCCTCCAAGATGGGTACACAAGACTGGAGGGACAAGTACAGCAACTTGCTGGCACTAGCGCTGCCAACGCTGCGGCTCCTGCACCGCCTCAGTCTCCTGCACAGCCTGCCACTCCGCCAGCAGTGGTAATGTTACCGCCTGAACCAAGGGTGCCCATCCCAGATAAATTCGCAGGGGACCGTTCCAAGTTCCGGGTCTTCCGCAATGCCTGCCAACTTTACTTTGCCCTACAGCCGAGAACTTTTTCCCTTGAAGCTACCAAGGTGGGGTTCGTGGTCTCATTGCTTCAGGGCGAACCCCAGATCTGGGCACACCGACTGCTGAAGGGGGGGAGCATACTGGTCCAGTCCCTCTCGTCCTTCTTTGAAGCCATGGCACAACTGTACGAGGACCCCCAGTTGACCACTACAGCTGAATCTGCCTTGTATGCGCTCCAGCAGGGCCGCAGGTCGGCCGAGGACTATGTAACGGACTTCAGACGCTGGAGCGCAGATACCCAGTGGAATGATGCTGCACTAAGGCACCAATTCCGCATGGGCCTCTCCGATGGACTAAAGGACGAGCTCGCTCGGGTGGGTACCCCGGATACCCTGGAGGACTTAATTACCCTGAGCATCCAGATCGACCGTCGGCTTCGGGAACGCAGATTGGAGAGGTCTGCTCAAGTTCATCGGCCAGCTTGGATGACTGCAAGAGCTCCACTACCTGCTACCCGCTACCTACCTAACCATCCGGTAGGCCCTAGTCATCCCACTTCCGATGTTGGTGAACCCATGCAACTGGGCCTTATGCGACCTACCCTGTCCCCGGAGGAACGTGCCCGACGCCGGCAGTTGAACTTATGCCTGTACTGCGGTGGCTCTGGGCACTTCGTGAGCAGATGCCCGGTGAAGACACGTAAGTGCCTCTCCTCTGTCTCAACCAGTCCTGTACCTTTGCCGGTCCATGCCACCCACATCGCTCTCTTTCTGTCGTTTCAGTTCCTGGGAAGGACGGTTCACACCAGCGCTATCCTTGATTCAGGAGCCTGTACCTGCTTCATCGATGCCACCTTTTCCAGCCTGCACAACATCCCCCTCCGGAAAAAGGCCCACGGACTATCTGTGTTTCTCGCTGACGGCTCTCGCATTAGGTCAGGCCAAGTTACTCAGGAAACCCTTCCCCTGCTCACCACCGCCTCGCCTCATCATAAAGAACTGTTAACCCTGGATGTGATCTCATCTCCCCTGTTTCCCGTGATCCTGGGTATTCCCTGGCTGCAGGCCCACGATCCTACCATCAACTGGTCCACAGGAGAGGTAAAGTTTCAATCCTCTTACTGCCTGGAACATTGCCTTCGGGAGACCCCGGCACCTCCTACCACGCTTTTCTGTCTGGACTCTGATCTAAACCTTGACCAAATGGTGCCAGAACCTTATCACGAGTTTCTGGACGTCTTCAGTAAACGGGGGGCAGACTCACTGCCTCCACACCGTCCCTACGACTGCCCCATTGAACTTTTGCCAGGGGCCGAGATCCCTTTTGGGCGTATTTTCCCCCTTTCCGAGAAGGAGCAGGAGGCCCTGAAAGTCTACATTTCGGAGAACTTAAAGAAGGGGTTCATACGACACTCCACTTCACCAGCAGGCGCCGGTATCTTTTTCGTAACCAAGAAGGATCAATCACTCCGGCCCTGCGTGGACTACCGGGAATTAAACAAAATTACGGTTAAAAACCGTTATCCCCTTCCCCTGATACCAGAACTGTTCCAGAAGTTGAGAACCGCTACTATTTTCTCTAAATTGGACTTAAGAGGGGCCTACAATCTGGTTCGCATCCGATCAGGGGATGAGTGGAAGACAGCTTTTCGTACTCGCTTCGGGCACTATGAGTACATGGTCATGCCCTTCGGCCTCTGTAACGCCCCAGCCACATTCCAGCACCTCATAAATGAGGTCTTCAGGGACTTTTTGGACATCTTTGTCATCGTCTATCTAGATGACATCCTGATCTTTTCCAGATCGCTGGAGCAGCACCGGGGGCATGTGGGCCGAGTTCTTCTCCGCCTCCGCCAACACGGACTCTATGCTAAAGCAGAAAAATGCATTTTTGAGCAGCGGAACATCCAATTCTTAGGCCTGGAGATCTCCCCAGCAGGCATTAAGATGGACCCACAGAAAGTTACGGCCGTTCTGGACTGGCCGGCGTCCTCCGACAAGAGGGGTGTGCAGCGTTTTGTGGGGTTTGCGAACTTTTATAGGAAGTTCATCAAGGGGTTTTCTGCTATTATCGCACCAATCACCCAGCTAACTAGGCAGAACGTACGTTTCCACTGGGGCCCGGAGGCTCAGGAAGCATTCTCTAAGCTCAAGGCGCGTTTCACCTCCGCACCCATCCTTAGTCACCCTGACCCGTCTCTGCCGTACCTCTTAGAGGTAGATGCCTCGGAGGTAGCGGTGGGGGCTGTGGTGTCCCAGCGCCAGGGTAACAACGACTTACTGCACCCGGTGGGCTTCTTCTCCCGAAAACTCTCCCCTGCGGAGAGAAACTATGATGTCGGTGACCGAGAACTGTTAGCCATCAAATCAGCTTTGGAAGAGTGGAGATACTTGCTGGAGGGTGCAGTCCACCCCGTGCTGATATACACAGATCACAAAAACCTTGAATATCTGAGAACAGCAAAACGACTGAAACCCCGACAAGCCCGCTGGGCCCTGTTCTTCTCACGCTTCAATTTCCATATCACGTACCGCCCGGGATCCAAGAATGTGAAACCTGATGCGCTTTCCCGCATGTATGACTCTGCTAAGGACTGCACACCTCCGGACACTATCCTTCCTGCAGGCAGTTTTCTTCTGTTACAGTCGGATCTACTATCTCGGATCAGGGAGGCATCTGTGAACCCGCTCCTTCCTCCAGGGATTTCCTTAACCCCCAGAGAGGGGCTCCTATGGAAGGATAGCCAGATATTTGTCCCCGAACCCATCCGGGTTAGAGTACTAGCCCTTCTGCACGACCACCCATTAGCAGGACACTTTGGGGCCCGCAAGACTTTGGAACTGGTGCGGCGCACCTTCTGGTGGCCTGGACTGAAAGAGTTCTGCACCAAATACGTTAATTCCTGTTCAGTATGCTCCAGAAGCAAGACCACTAGGGGCCGGGCCTGGGGTCTATTAAAACCCCTTCCTGCGCCTGACCGGCCCTGGCGTATGATTACTATGGATTTCATAGTGGAGCTTCCTCCCTCTGAAGGCCACACGGCCATCTTTGTAGTCGTTGACCGACTTTCAAAGATGGCCCACTTTTTGCCCCTCAAGGGAACCCCATCCGCAGCAGAGACAGCCCGTGTGTTCATTAGAGAAATTGTCAGGTTACATGGGATACCCGCCAACATAGTTTCGGATAGGGGAGTCCAGTTCACCTCCCGATTCTGGAGGGCCCTATGCGAAAGTCTGAAGATTGAACTGGCCCTATCCTCAGCCTACCACCCCCAAACTAATGGGCAGACGGAGCGCACAAATCAAACCCTCGAACAATACATCAGGTGTTTTACCTCTTTCGTGCAAGACAACTGGGTGTCTCTGCTGCCCTTAGCGGAATTTGCATACAACAATGCCAGCCACTCCACCACAGGACAGTCCCCGTTTTTTGCTAACTATGGTTTTCATCTAACATTTCTCCCAGACTTTCTTGCAGAATCCTCCGTCCCAGCAGTCCAGGATACGGTGACCTTTCTCAGCCGCAACAGTCAGATCCTCCAGGAAGCCATAACAAGAGCCCAGACGGACAGTAAGAGATTCTTTGACCTTAAGAGGAGGGGAGAACTTAACTTGCAAATCGGGGATCAGGTATGGCTTTCATCTTCTAATTTAAAGTTAGCCTGTCCCTCTAAGAAGTTGGCACCCAAGTTCTTGGGTCCCTTCCCTGTAAAAAGGAAAATCAATGAGGTGTCTTACGAATTGTCCCTGCCTGACTCTATGAAGGTGCACCCTGTTTTCCATGTTTCATTGTTAAAACCTTTGGTACCCAACCCCTTCCCTGATAGGGAGACCGGACCCCCGGCGCCTGTTCTTATAGATGGGAACGAGGAATACGAGGTTAAAGCCGTGTTAGACTGCAGAAGGCGACAAGGGCAGAGACAATTCCTAATTAAGTGGAAGGGCTATGGCCCGGAGAGTAACTCCTGGGAACCTGAAGACAATCTACATGCCCAAAGGCTGATCCGGGCTTTCTTCACTTCTCATCCTGAGAAAGATGATCAGTTGGGCACCCGGAGGTTGCCCCTTGTGGGGGGGCAATGTCAGGGCTTTGCCCGCACAGCGCGGACTAATCGGCATGTGCGCATGCGCACAGGCGCCGCGGGCAGACCCAGGCATCAGCACAGGTGTGCGCGCCGGCAGGAGGCACAGGTGCGCGCGCGCACGCGGCAAGCGCGGGCGCGCGCATCGCGGGCGCACACGTGAGCGCGCTGGCGCTGTTTGGCGCCAGTGGCCCCTTTTAAGAAATGGCAGTTGCACCTGAGCGGTGCTGTCCGTCTGCAGCTGTACCCTGCCTGTAACCTGCTCTGTAATCTGTGTATCCCTGATCTACTGACCCGGCTTCCCGACTCTGCTGCCTTCTCCAATCCTGATCCCGGCTCGTCTAACTCTGCTCTTACTGACTTCTGAACGCTGATCCTGGCTTGTTGACCCTGCTTCTGCCTGCTCCCTCTCATCTGCCTGCCCCGTGTACCAGACCCGGCCTGCCTGACGACTCTCTGCCTGATTCCACACATGCTGTGTGCTTCCAGAGCTGCTGCTGCCATCTGGGGATCACCCTGCATCCGGGTGCTGGGCACCTACCTACCAGGTTCCGTTGTTCCTGCTACCAGAGGACTACTGCCTACCCTCAGCACCTGCTACTGCATCCAGCCCAGGCACTCCTACCCCGCTGCGCTCTCGGGTCCACTGTTCCCATTCCAGTGGCCCCTGAACCAGAGCCGTAAGAGAGGCCTCCTCCCAGCAAAGTCAGGCTCTCTACCCAGGTACCTAACAGACTGTAGTTGTCGCTTCTTCAGGAGCTTCTGTATTTCTAGTTAAAGGAATAAACTTCATTCAGAATAAGATATTGATAATAGGATGTACAATTATCGTGATGCATACACATATGCGTGACCATATACATAAAATATATGAACTCACCGCGAATGGTGCTAAAGAGGATTTCAACGCTCACCTATACCGGTAAAAACCAGCAGCTGAACAACCACCTCTCCAAGAGGGGAGGGAGATCACAAGACCAGGTGCCAAAACAGCAGGAGATCAGCACATAGATTGGGAAATGGGGGTGCATCGGATAACTATAGATATAGGATATACAGATAGTTGCTAAACGGCATGGGTCCCCCCCAGTCCATTACTAGGCCCTTTTTGCGTGGGGGTCCTCCCAAAATCCATACCAGGCCTTTCAGGTCTGGTATGGATTTTAAGGGGAACCCTGCACCAAATAAAAAAAATAGCGTAGGGGTCCCCCCCAAAATCCACACCAGACCCTTCAGGTCTGGTATGGATTTTAAGGGGAACCCTGTTACAAAATAAAAAAAAATGGTGTAGGGGTCCCCCAAAATCCATATCAGACCCTTATTCAAGCACGCAACCTGGCAAGCCGCAGGAAAAGAGGGGGGACGAGAGAGCAGCCCCCCTCCTGAATAGTACCAGGCCACATGCCCTCAACATGGGGAGGGTGCTTTGGGGTCTGACCCCAAAACACCTTGTCCCCATGTTGATAGGGACAAGAACCTCATCCCCACAACCCTTGCCCGGTGGTTGTGGGGGTCTGCGGGCGGGGAGCTAATCGGAATCTGGAAGCCCCCTTTAACAAGGGGACCTCCAGATTCCACCCCCCCCATGTAAATGGGTATCAGGTACATTGTATCCCTACACATTCACCAAAAAAAGTGTCAACATGGTAAAAATGACAGGAGACAGTTGGGGACAAGTCTTTTATTAAAAAAAAAAGTGTCCCGCGATGTAACTCCATCTTCGATCCCAGCATCCGACGACCTGAGAAAACAAAAAAGAAACCGGAAAAAACTCTGCCTCGATGGGAGGCGTCCCACAGACTGCAGGCTTTTTCCAGTGACAGCTGTTATATAGCTGAGGGCGGGGCTCCTCGGTGACGTAAACGGGTGACCCCGCCCCCTTCTCACTTCATGTGATGTCACGTAACGTCAGAGGGAGGCAGGGTCACCCGTTTACGTCACCGAGTGGCCCCGCCCTCAGCTATATAACAACTGTCATTGGAACAAATGCATGCCACAATTTTCATATATTTATTTGTAAAAAAAATAAAATAAAACCATTTAGCATTTTCCTTCCACTATACAAATATGTGCCACTTTGTGTTGGTCTATCACATAAGATCCCAATAAAATGCATTTACGTTTTTGGTTGTAACATGACACCCTGGCCAAAGGCACCCTGCCTTTTGCCAATCATGGCTCTCACAGCAGAGTGTGCTGTGATTGGCCAAAGCATGCATGTCCGGTGCATGCTTTGGCCAATCAGCAGCCATCAATGCACTGCGATCTTGCAGTACATTGACGATCTCGGCGTTCATTATGGCGCATTCCGAGGGCACTCGAAAATCCCACATACACCCCATAATGTTCGGTATTCGGCGAATGGGCGAACACCCGATGTTCGAGTTGAATTTACGTTCGACTCGAACCGTGGGCTCATCCCTATATATAACTTATGGCATGTATAATACTAGAGTGCCATCTTGAGGTAGAATTTGAGAATACCTCTCTAATGGAAAACTACAGTTAGAGCAGTCTGTTGTTATTGTTACCGTTGTCAACAAAACCTGAAACTTCCCAAATAAAAGCAAGCAGCAGAGACTGATAGACAGGACTCCAGTATGCCTTAAACATCAAGAAAGGTCTGTGTCAGACCAGAAGAAGATGATTTTGCCTGATCTCCAGCAACTGCTTATAGAAGCTTGGGTCCTCGTTGCTACGCAGATCATGAACCCACTGTAACCTGAGTTAAGTAACTTTTAAGTGTACTTTTACTGTGTATAGATCATAGTTTCTGTTTATTTGATAGGCATTTTGCTTGTTATAGCTTTCAGACTTGTATTGTATTCCTAATATTGTAATAGTTTTGTATGTACAGAATTTTTGTATAGTAAAAGCACATTTATACACTGCAGAGGTCTGACCTTCCTTGCTTATACTGCAAAGAAACCTTACTAGATAGACGCAAGCAAAACAGACACATTCCCAATAAGACTTACAGCTTTTATTACAACGAAAGGTGGTTCTACAAAGTATTGGCTCAGTGGGGCTGAATTTAAATGCACGCCACACTTTTCACATTTATTTGTAAAAAAAAATTTAAGACCATTTAACATTGTCCTTCCACTTTAAAGTGGGGTTGCGGTCAAAAAAAAAAAGGGGGCTTAAAAATCATAAAAAAAATAAAAAAAAAATAATTGGAAAAAAAAAATGTTTTACTCACCTCTAAATGCCTGTTGCTAGGGGGTCCCTCGTAATCTGCAACCTTCATTGCCCGGGCAAAATGTCACTTCCCCCTCGGCGCCGCACAGTCATCTGGGACCTGTCACGTGTCCCAGATGACTGAGCGTCAAATCACGGCGCACGGCGCCGCTCGCGCATGCGCAGTGGGTGCCCGGCTGTGAAGCCACAGCCGGGTTCCCACATTAGGAATGTCGGCGCCGTGAGCGGCTCGGGGAACGAGGGGGGGGGTCCTCGTTCCCCCGCATCGCTGGACCCCGGGACAGGTAAGTGTCCGATTTTTAAATGTCAGCAGCTGCAATATTTGTAGCTGCTGACTTTTGAAAAAAAAATAAAAAAAATTCCCCAGGACGGAGCTCCGCTTTAAAATTATGTGCCACTTTGTGTTGGTCTATCACATAAAACCCTGATAAAATACATTTACATTTTGGTTGTAAAACGACAAAATGTGGAAAATTTCAAGGGGTGTGAATACTTTTTCAAGGCACTATATATACACAGTATATTGTTGCAATAAATATCCCCTCCTCTTCAGCCTGTGTGTGTCAGAAAGCATGGTGCTGCATACAGAGTTGCAGGCTTTGGGAATAGTACCCGAGAAACTCCCCCTCCTTTGGGGTTAAGCTCTACAGATAATGTACATCAGACAGGCAGCCCATCAGCCAACCAGGAGAGAACACACGTGCTACTAATTGAGATGCAGTGGCTCAGCATTGTCAGCCTGTAACGTAAGAAACTTTGCAGGTTAAAGTGGTTGTAATATGAAATATGAACAAAGCATATCCCTCTATAATGTGTACTTATCTCAGTTAAAAGCACAACGTGTCATCTCTGTCTGCTGCTTCATTCCTTTGCTATCAACACGAGTCACTTCTGACAAGTTTTCCTGACACCAAGAGCAAAAAGGTGATGGGAAAGGGCTAATTAACAGCCTCAGCTCCGTTCCTGTGTGCTGTGTGGAGCCGGGGTGTGTCCCTTCCCTCCAATCAGCTCTCAGAGCTCTCCTCACTGAGCTCTGCAGAGTGTAACTTCAGTTATCCGCCCCCTTTTTCTGACAGCTCAAATATGCTTTATAAATTCTGCACTTTGAATGGCTGTAGAGGAGAGAAGAATCTCTGTGCATCACCCGAGGCCAGTCACTTCACTGGGTATATGGAAGAGTATACAACCACTTTAACAAAAATGCTGAAAACTAAAAAAATCCTACCTTGCAAGTGTTAACTGGCCATTTAGTCTATGGGACGTGATGAGCAGTTTTACTTGCTTGATCCCCTGCTCCCCCCAACAAACGCTCCCCTCCCCTCTACTCCAGCAGTGGACTGTCTCTTAGTGTCCTCAAGTCCATGGCTATGCAGCGGTCTTGAAGAAGACCATCGGAGCATGGAGGGGAGAAGGCTGCAGGGACCAGTCTAGCAGCGTAGAGGAGCCTGTGGAAGTGGATAGATTAGGATAGAGTAGGTATAACTGCTTTTCATGGTCCCCTAGGCATAAACAAGCTGTTAACTCTTGCAGTGAAGATGCAGTCGTTTTTTAGTTTGACTGAGTTCAGCTTTAAAAGACTGTAAAGAGTGAATCATGGTGCCAGATACACTGAAAAAATTGATTTAGGGTTTACATGCACTTTAAATGTTAGCTGCAAAGGTCACTCTGTCACCTTAACAATTCTGACTGCTGTTGACAGGTATAAAGTGCAGCCATAGAGACGAGCCAATAAAAATAGTAAATTTGAAAAAAATAAATAAATAAACTAGATTGCTTTTACATTTACTGTAATAATTTCTTTCCTCTGCAGTGGCCAAGAAATACAGTTTCGGGAAGATGGCATTTTCTCTTCAGCGGTCTATTCTTTTTTCCCGTCGTTCCATTCATTGCCTTGTGCCTCCTCCTAGATTTCAGGATATCTACACCAGGCAATTTTGTAGATAATAAAAGTGGTGGCGTTTCACTAATTTAAAAAAATCTAGTAATAGATGTTCTAGCAGGGATACTTAAAGTGACACTAAACTCTGCAATTCAAGTATGTATTCTTAACTACTTGCCGACTGCCAACATATATATACGTGATTCTGCACATCTGGGTAGGGGGCGTGTACATGCACCACCAGCATGCAGCTTCTGCTGTGATTTGTCACAGCAGAAGCTGATCTGTGGGTGCCAGTGAATTGATGTCCCTCAGCACCCACCGATCATGGGGAAAACATATTATGTAAACAAGGCAGAGCTCTGTACTGACGGGGGGGGGGGGGGGTAATGATGGATTTTCTTTCCATGTAAAGCAGGGAACAAAATCCATCACTGCCCTTAGTAAAAGCAGCACATACATTACACAAAAACACTGGCTCGGCACACATTTAACCCTTTGATCGCCCTAGATATTTAACTCCTTCCAGCCAGTGTCATTAGTGTCTGAGGAAGGGGTCCTGCATGGCTCTGAAACATTGTGGTGTAACTTTATGGTGTAACAATGTGATCGCTGCTGATTGTAATATCATCTCCGAATGCTATGTATAACATTGAAGATGTACCACTGTACTGGTTGTTTTATTGTTTGTTTTTCTAAAATAAATAAACTTTACGTTAAAAAAAAAACAATGTGATCGCTGATTAAAGCTTTGGACACATTTTTGGAGATCCTGGTTTGCTGGTGATATTCTTTGACTACACACGGTTCCAGCCGGGGGCCGCTTCAGCACCCACTTATAGATACAGCCATCTCTACAGGAATGTGTGCATTTAGAATATTGCATTGCAGTTTGCAGAAAAGCACTACTGTCCATTTAACTTGTTTTCCTATGGTACAAGTTCCCACCTATGCATTTTTAGTGCATTTTGCAGTTTGCAGATACGCACTACAATCCATTTAACATGGTTTCCAATAGTACAAGTTCATATCCATGCGTTTTGTGGCCGGTATGTTTTTAGAAAGGGTCGGGGACTTTTTTCTCGTGCTTTGCGGGTAATAGACTTCAACGGAATCACACCAGAAACGCAAGTGTTGTGTTTGTGATGCGATTTCTGATGTGTCGCGGTTTGCGGTTTTTATTTTAACACTGTATATAGGTGGTTGCTAAGCAGGGGGCCGGGAAGCAGGCCACCATGTCCTTAACAACTGATGGGTCCCCGCTAACAGCTGAATCTAAAAAATAAATTGCCAGCAAAAAATAAATTGCAAAAAAAAACGGCGTGGGTCCCCCCCCAGTCCATACCAGGCCCATCAGGTCTAATATGGATTTTTAAATGGCATGGGGCCCCCCCCCAAAATCCATACCAAATCCTTATCCAAGCATGCAGCCTGGCAGGTCAGGAAAGGGAGGGGATGAGCGCCCTCCACCTCCTGAACCATACCAGGCCACATACTCTCAACATGGGGGGGGGCAGGGGGCTCTGTCCCCCCCAAAGCACCTTGCCCTAATGTTGATGGGCACAAGGGCCTCTTCCCTTCAACTCTGTCCGGTGGTTATCGGGGTCTGTGGGCAGGGGGGCTTATCGGAATCTGGAATCCCCCCTTTAAGAAGGGGGCCCCAGATCCCGCCCCTCTCCTATGTGAACGGGTATCGGGTACATCGTATCCCTACCCATTCACCTCAAAAAGCAGTGAAATGTAAAAAAATAAAAAACAAGAGCCGGTTTTAGACAAGTACTTTATTAAAAAAATAGCTCTGAGCCATCTTCTCCCGCCGCCGTCTCTCTCCAGCTGTCGTCTTCTCCCACCACCGTCTCTCCCGGTGCCGTCTTCTCCCCAAGCTGTCTTCTTCACTGCTGGCGGTTACCTGCTATAAAAAAAAAGCCGCTCTTCTTCTGTGGCTGTCTTCCTGTGTTGTGTTGTCGCCTGCAGTCTGGCATCTCCTTTATAGGGCCATCTGATGACATCACCTGGAGAGCCCGCCCCCTGTGACGTCAAACGTCAAAACACAAAGGTTTAAAAACGCAAAATACACTGCAAAACGTGCCTGAAAAATGCATCCAGTGCAGCCGCATAAATGTGAACCTAGACTAGGATAAAAAAGCAAAATGCACACTATTGTTTTTGGGCTGTACTACGGGTACATACAACACCTAACATACACATATGTGGCATTGATGCAATCGGCAGGAGCAGGAGAATTTATTTTGTTCTTTGGTGGTAGGTTATAGTAGTAGCAAGAAATATACAGCTACATTTAAAAAAATATATATTTTTTTTACTATTTTGGGCCAGTTTTCCTTAGATAATAAAAAAAAAGCAGGAAATATCCATTACCATTTACCATGAAATGAAAGTCTGATTTGTCTTGAAAAAAACAAGGTATAATCCACCAGGGTGCACAAAGTAGTTGTGATGATATTTACGGTTTTACTAATACATGTCAAAGTCACAAAATTGGGCTTAGGCATTTAGATTTGTTTTACCCTTGCGAAGGGGTTAAATGAATAATCAAAAGTTACAATCATATCCCAACTATTGATCGAAATCCACTTCCCTGTGTGTGGTATATCAATTGAGTAGGTTGTCAATTATAGATCAAGTATTCTGATTGGAAGAGATCCATCGGAAAATAAATTGATAATGTATCAAAGACAGGGGCGGACTGACCATTCGGCCACTCAGGCACTTCCCGAGGGCCCCGGGCCACTAGGGGGCCCCATCAGGGTTGCCAGCCTCAGTAAAACCAGGGACAGTATGTCAAAATCTGTGTTTTTTTACATCTGTTTATGAAATGTCCCTTACCGACATCCTTTTGGTCTAAAAATGCAGAGATTATAGCTGCCCCACCTCTCCAGTATCTAGAATATAGAAACATGTCTGTGTATACTGTGTGTACATGTATGTGTATACTGTGTGATTGTATACGATGTGTGTGTATACTTTGTGGCCCCATAATCTCTGATTGCCTGGGGGCCCCATAATCTCCTATTGCCCGGGGGCCCCATGAGTTGTCAGTCCGTCCCTGATCAAAGCATGTATGGCCAGAGACATGGAAGCTGAAAATATTTGTGCCAAATGTATAAACCTAATGTTTATACATTTGGCACAAATATTTTCAGCTTCCATGTCTCTGGCACGCTATCTGCCCACAACTACCTTGCTAATCCAGCAAACCTTTTTAAATTAAGACTTTCATAATGAACCAGTCAAAGTAAGACCTTGAAGGTTTATGTCAAAGAATCATTAAACTACAGGCAGCTGTCATTGTATACCCTAGCTAATCGGCTTGTTTGTCTTTAAAAAAAACTCTCAAGGTTACCTAATAGACTCAGAAAGTTTAGTCACTTTACTGGTATCCCATGACAATAATAAAATGTAATTGGAAATACTTAAGATAAAATATTAGTGAATTATGAAGGAACTTGGCATGGCTGCCGCATCTATGCTTCTTTGCTGTCAGATCATTTGCATCAATTATTGTTTGCTGAAGTTTTTTTAAGAAAAAAAAAAAAGAAAATCATCAGCAAGCTATTATTAAGTAAGATAATTACACGATAGGCAACAAATATATCTGTTATGCACTACAACGGTGGCAAACCAACATCTAATACTTTAATTAGTGTATTCGTTGTGGGAGATTGCAGAATGCTGACACATTACAATAAGCGATAATCTGTTACAATTCATCAAATCCAGTTTGGCTCTGGGGTACTTTGCGTGTTATTAAAGTTTTGTAACTTTTTAATTGCTGTCATTAATAAATGTATAACCAGGATGTTTGTGCAAAACATGACAATTCTAAGGCAACAGGAAAATTAAAGTCTTCTAATTGTTATTGCCTCTAATGCCATCTTTATAATTTATCATATATATGCATCTGCATTGTTTGATTTTTAAACCTGAACTCCATTCTTCCCCTTCCCCGAAGCTGATACATTTTTGTCTGTAATCCCTGTAACGGAACGTCCCACATTCCGCTTGAGTGCTTACGTCATATACCGCTTCCTCCAGTCTAATATTATAGCTGCATATTACAACCAAGAACTAGGCAGGACTCATTTGGCTGCAAAGCTGGAACTGTTTATTCAAACACATGTACAGAGATATATCATCCCCCTTCTTTGCATAATGACACAGGGCGTGGCAAACTACATTCAGTAATAAGAGACACAGGTATTCAAATATTTCAACAGTAGACCATCTGCTGTAGAACCCCCCCCTCCCCTCTCACAGATAATCCACATAGACATCCCATAATAGGTTGCTACCAAGGCAGACACAAACAATAGAACAATGGGATACAGGCACTTAACAAACATATAGCAACCCCCACCCCACCTCAAACCATCTATCAATGGTCTCTGACAAAAGGTGGACATTCCTTCAACACAAACCACATATATTGAACCCTGGATAACAGGGGTAAAAGGAAATGCAGAGTCCAGTGTGGTTGTACGGTGAGTCTGATTAGTGCAGATCAGACTGGGGTTCCCGGTCACCTTGTGCCCCTAATAGACACAGGGTAACTTACACATAGGAGGGGGGGAGCTGGACAAGGAGTTCCCAGAGCTGTTCAAGGTAAGCTGGGTTCCACAAGCCCCCTGCTCCAAAGTAACTCCCGTCACAATCCCCCCTAAGGCTAGGTTCACATCTATACATGTGTGGTTGATGCATTTTTGCGACACGTTTTGCATTTTTTCCTGTACATTGTTTTTTTCCCAATCAATTTTTATTGAGTCCTGTACATATTTTAGGCATTATTAATGCATTGTGTATTTTTCTATTTAGCCAATGACAAGCTATTTGCTGATGTTGCTGAGAGGTGTCTGTTGTCATGCAGGAAAGGCCGCAAAAAAGTCTCAAAAACGCATCAAAATCGCATGTACTTTTGATGCGATTCCAATGTCTAATGAATCAAAAATGCATCATACTGTGTGTAAAAGTCCCTGCACCATTCAAAAAATTCATTGCAGGAAACTGCATAGATTTGAATCATAATTGGCTTCAGGGGAGAGGAGGACAGCCAACAAAGGATCTATGGGTGACGTCACCTCTCAGACATTTTAGCCGTTGTCAGCGCTCTCTTGTCTCCACTGAAGCTGGCCCCTGGGGAGATCACATGACCAGACTGAGAATAGATAAGGAAAAAGCACCTTCCTTCTACAGGGTAGTTAGAATAGTAATTCGAAGGGGAAGGAGCTGCTTAGTTAGATCTAGCCTGAAATCCCACTTTAGGAATTATTTTCGCATTGCTTGAAAAACAATAGAGACCTATCTACCAAAACTGGGTCACAGTCCCCCAAACTATAGCCAATGCATATGTGCAAACTAAGCAACAAAAAGAGTTGTCAAAGGGCCCAGCAGGGAAGTGGGGTAAACACGCTGGCAAAGAAGTCAGGAAAAAGTCATAAAATAGTTAAAATGTTATTTTCTACTCTAACTAGGCCAACTTTTTCTTTCACGGATTGTATGAAAAAGCCTGCAATTAAAATCAATGCCTTTTGCCTTTAGTACAAAAATGTGCAAAGACCTGGCAGCCCAAACCGATGGTGAGCAGGTTTCAAGCCTTCCGCCAATGTGATGATAATAGCATTGTAAACACAGCACATCATTTGTATTCATTATTTTTAACATGCTATGGGAGAATGCAAAACTTTTCCTGCATAGAGTTATGTAGACAGAACTTTAAAGATGCACATGGCAGATTAGAACCAATCTGTCACTATTAGCGAGATTCCGGGGATGTAGATCTGCATTTGTTCATCATCGTCTCCAGGCATGCTTGAAATTTGGGGATTTGACAGAAGTTTTGGCTTTAAAGTGTTAGTTCACCTTTACTTACTTATCCAGAAAAATTCCCTATGCATTACAGTGTTTTTAAAGGAGAAGTCCAGACTGAGCTTTTTAGGCTGGGCTTCTCCTATGGGTCACAGGTTTGCACTCCTGTGACCCGTTTTCAGCGAAAATCGGTCTGAAGTCCGCTCTTCGTTGACGTCTCTGCCATCAGTCGGGGCAGCATGTCATCCTGACTTCCATTTCTGGATCCGCCAGCTGCCTTGATTGATGGCAGTCTCAGCGAGCCAATGAGACGCTGAGACGGCCTCTCCCCGCCCCTCCACAGCTCAGCATTCCAGTGAACATGGAGGACCAGAGAGGAGAGACGCTGACTGACAGTCAGCAGCTTTCCTCTCGGGGAACTGTGAGAACCGAGCCATCGGCCATGTTTGGTGGCTTGGTTCTCAGTGCAGAGACGGCGGGGGACCCACCTAGGTAAGTATGAATAAAAAAAAAAAAAAACATACTTCTCTTTTAAAGTGGAAGTCCCGCCAAAACCTAACTAGGCTGCTCCCACCCCCCATTTTAAGCCCTATACTAACTACCCTGTAGAGTAGGGGTCTCCAAACTGCGGCCCACAGGCCGGATGTGACCCTTTGTTTGCCTTTATCTGGCCCTTTTCCTTCCACTAACACCAAAGATGGGCACTATTCCTCCCACTGATACCAAAAGTGAGGCACTATTCCTCCCACTGATACCAACAAAGGCAGTAAATTGGCCCTTTTGTTTCAAAAGTTTTGAGATCCTTGCTGTAGAGGAAAGATGTCTATACTTTCTATTCTGAGGACATTCTGGTCCAGTCATGTAATTGGCTCCCAGAGCCAGCTTCAGGTGGGGGGGTGAAGGACAGCCAACAATGGATGCCCAATAGTAAGTCTATGGGTGATGTCACTGCCCAGGCTCTGCAGTTGTTGTCGCTGCTGTCTCGCTGCTGTCTCCTCCCCCCTGAAGCTGGAGAGATCACGTGACCAGGCTGGAGTGCAGAACAGCGCTGAGAATAGATAAGTATGAGCATCTTCTAATAGGTAGTATAGGGCTTAAGATGGGGTGTGAGAGAAGGTTTCAGCTTAGATTCTGACTGGACATCAACTTTAACTCAGTCTTGCAGTCTCGACTGACCTTTACCTGGGTCTTTATGCCCGTGGAGGCATAGGCCCTGAGGTTATTTTATTCCCTTCTTTTGTAGCTACAGGCCTATATATCTGATGGTACAGACTTTAGATCTACCAACAACTATGTACTGCAAGAAGCCTGCCTGCCTCTTCCAGTTTCTTAAACAAGTTTCTTACTGCACATGTGTAGCAAGCCCAAGATTGCCTATGCTTGTGCAGTGATGGATATTGCCACGCATCCTCCTATGATGGGTGATGTGAGCATCTCAGGAGGCTTATAGAGGACATCATTCTCACCTAGCCGAGAAGTGTAGTGCCAGGATCTACTAAAAATGTATTACAGAAAAAAAATAATGAGTGTCTGATAGTGTAACAGAAGGGATGGGAGAGGAAAAATATGTAAAGTACCTTTAGGAGGGTAATGCCCCGTACACACAAGCGGATTTTCCTTCGGAAAAAACTTGGATGGTTTTTCCAACAGAATTCCGCTCGTAAGCTTGTATTGCACACACGGTCACACAAAAGTTCTATGAACTTTCGACCGCCAAGAACACGGTGACGTACAACACTACGTCGAGCCGAGAAAATTAAGTTCAATGCTTTCGAGCATGCGTCAAATTGTTTCTGATCATGCATAGGAATTTTGCACGTCGGAATTTGTACAGACGATCGGAATTTCGGATCAGAATTTTTTCCGACCGAAAAATAGAGAACATGCTCTCAATCTTTTGCTGGTGGGAATTCCGCCAGCAAAAATTTGATGGAGCATACACACGGTCGGAATTCCCGACCAAAAGCTCTCATTGGACTTTTGCTGGCGGAATTTCCGATCATGTGTACGGGGCATAAGGGTCCTTTTGAACATAAGGAGGTGCTCTGTAGTCCAGCAGGGGAGAACTGGGATGGGCTAACAACACTGTAGAGGACCCAGTGCAACCGTTTAAGATTGAAAAAACATTCATTGTATTTTCCTACAACCTATAACCCAGGCATAGTCCGTTAATCATCTGCAACCTCCAACTGTCTTCCCCTCCATCAAGTCATCCGCAGTGAATACACAGCCATTTTCCACACGTGTACTCGCTTCATTATCCACGAAGAGCACATTTCAAAACAATTTAGAGAATTAATAAGGCAATCATAAAAACACTTAAGCAAATTAACCTTTGCATTCAGAACACATGCTCAAGCAAGTCGAGCAGACGATAAGAAAACCCTCGCCTTTTCTGGGAGCTTATACATTTGCAATCGAGGTTGCTGGATGCCATTGTCAGTAATACAACATTGGCCTGGTAAGCAGGACGTTATAATACAAGGCACAGGCAGTACAGCACAACACGACAAGTTCTATTCCTGTTCACAGAGCCCGGCCAAGAAACTGTGAGGTCCTGGCTTTCAACTCTGGACTTGGAAGGCTCGGACAGCTTAATCACCGAATTGTCACAATAGCATGGTGCTGTGCAGAAATATATAAAGATTTATGACTTTCCAATTGCGTTTTAGCAGAAAGCCTAACTGTAATGTGCAGGATATTTGGTTAACGTATAAACAACTTAGGGAGACATTAATGTGGCCATTCTATATCTATATTGCTGTGAAATGACCCCCTCCTATAGAACAACAAGCTTGGGCCTTGTTCTGTTTCATATGCCATTTTATGCATTCATATACCTTCATAGACCCAGTCTGTTCAGGCTGTAGGGTCACCTGCTGACTTGGCACCATCCAAAGGCAGCTTAACTCGTCAATAGAACACAGAAGTTTAATCCAACACAACTTTCCTTCAGAAAGTACAGAGGATGTTTTTCCAGTCTTTTAAAGTGTGAGAAAAAAAAAAACTTTTGTGAATAAAGGCAGGCCAAATATTTAGCAATTTTTTTCCTTCAGAAATGGGTTTGGATTAAAGAAAAAATTCTTATTCTGAATCCCTCTAACTGAACTATTGTATTGACAGCAGGGATTTCCTTGCCGTCAGAATGCAATGATTACTGCTGGCGGCTATAGCCTCTGGCAGTGATCAAACAGAAAAAACCTGATAGGCTTGTTGTACTGAAGTTCGATAGATCGCCTTCATTACAGCCAGCCTGCCCATAGATGGATTGAAATTTGTCTGGTTCCTGCTGAACTGGCTCAATTTTAATCCAACTATGGCTGGCTTAACACTGACTGAGCGAATATGGAAGACACATATTAGTGAACTAACTAGCACTAAATAGGAGGAGAGGACAGAGGGAGAAATCACATAAGTAAAGTTGTAGTGGCCCTAAACCTAAAGTTCCACTAGATGTCAGCCTACTACAGAAGAAAAGTTTAAGTGAGGCAGAACAGGCCTAAAGTGGAACTCCAGCCAGTATCTGCAACTTGTCCTCAAACTTACACTGCCCCGCTATACAGTACAGTCAGGCTGTTGGCCTGAATTGTGTCTACAATATTGTATTGCTTGGACAGAAGAAACAGAAAAACACTGATTCCTCAGCTCTCAATTCCCTATCAGTTTGTCCCTTGTCTATACACCTGTACATGCAGCAGAACCTGATTGGTTCCTAGTGCTGGCCCTCTCTATCTCAGTCTGAGTGCTGCTGTGCAGGGGATGACAAGAGGGTGACACCAAGACAAATTCAGGTATTTACAATATAATTTACAAGGTGCATTAAAAAATAAATGTAATGATATTTTAATAAAGGTTATAATGCAAAAAACATATAAAAAAAAAAATATATATATATATATAACTTATTTAAGGTCAACTCTAGGAAATTGGAACCATTATCCTTTGCAGTGGGGCTGCGTCTATACTGCAATGGTTAACTGCTCGTTTCCGAGTTTCACTTTCTGAGTCCTTGACATATGACGTATGAGAAGTACGCAGATCAAATGTTCCTGACTCTACTTGCTGCCTGTTTGTTTCAAACCCAAAAGAGCCAAAGCCGGAGGATTAGTAGGAGAGTCAGGCAACTAATATTTTTAGGAGGAGGCCAGCATTGGTGCTCCTATAGGAATACGGGGTGTGAGAAATCCTCCATGTGTTATTCGTTTTTTTGTAATTTCTTAACACGGATCATAAATCCATTGCCATGACCGTCCCTCATTATAACTTTATTATTTCTATGTATTAGTGTCCATTAAGCCAACACTCATCTTAACAAGGTTTTGTGTCACTTCCCTCTCATATTAATTTCAGTAAAATAGAGGTATCTTTGCAGAGAGCAGAGCCAGGAAAATTACTTTCTGTCTGATGGTCAGAGCTTTGATGGCTTACTTCTTCTAGAAATCAATTTTAGAAGCAGCTGATGTATTCTAATTAAAATCTGAAGATGGTCCTTTGTCAGGATTCACATGAAAGTTTTGGGTGGAAAGGAAATAGTAGGTATTCTGGATGACCACCCTTCTTGTAGGTACACCAACAGGGCCCTCAGATATCTGGAGACACCATGAAACGAGAAGCAGGTTGTGCATTCGTAAAATGTCTGCCTTCATTAGGTGTGTTACAGCTTATATATGGTTCAACATACCAATAGAAAGAGGGGAGGGGGGAGTGGTTAGTAAATTATGTATTGGTATAAAATACATGGTTATACAAGTCAATGACCCCTAAAATACCTTTATCATGGGGTTACAAGAGTCAACAGGCCATCTGGTTATGAGTCATAAGTCATGCATCCTGTCCCATGGCCTACAGAACAGAGAACACACACACACACATATATATATACATATATATATATATATATATACATATATATATATATATATATATATATACATATATATATATATATATATATATATATATATATATATATATATATATATATATATATATATGTACCTATGTATATATATATATATATATATATATATATGTACCTATGTATATATATATATATATATATATATATATATATATATATATATAGTACAGTGCTTGTGCAAGCATCTTTCTAAGCATTCTTTTATAGTTGCAGATTTAAGATATCTTGTATACTGAAATGGCAGAGCATATCAAAGCATATCAGTCACAATGGTTTGGGCATATCACTACAGAATGGACTCTTAAATAAGTTTTGCTTTAGTAAATGAAAGCAGAACTCCAGTTTCATCCCCAAAAAAATAAAAGATTTCCACAATAATGCTGTAAATGCTGTATGAAGTAATACATTTGGTTGATTTACTAAAACTGGAAAGTGCAACATCTGGGGCAGCTGTGCATGGTAGCCAATCAGCTTCTAACTTCAGCTTCTTCAATTAAGTTTTGGCGAAAACAACCTGATCGGTTTCTATGCAGAACTGCACCGAGTTTTGCAAGTTCCAGTTTTATTAAATCAACCCCATTGCAGTAAAAATGTTTTTGTACCTTCTGGGATCTTCCAAAGTACTCAACACACAAAGCAACAGGTCTATTGAAGCAGTAGTTCCCAAACTGCGGCCCCATACTCAGCATTATGCTGCTCTTGGGGCGCTATTCCTCCTATTGACACCAATGATGAGGCATAATTCTTCCCGCTGACCCCAACTGTGGGATGTAATTCCACCCACTGACACTAATGATGGGTACAAGTCCTGCTGCTAATACCAGTGATGGGATATAGGTCTTCCAATTTGCACCAACAATGGGCCAATATTCCTTCTACTAAAATCAAAAAGTAGCACTATTTCCACCACTAACACCAATGATAGGTACAACTTCTGCCATTGATACCAGTGATGGGGCACAATTCATCCCAATGACACCAACAATGGGGCATTATTCCCTCCACTAAGATACACAATGTAGCACTATTTCCACAATTGACACCAAAAATAGGTTCAATTCCTATCACTAACACCAGTGATGGGGCATAATTCTTCTCATTGATACCCACAATGGGGCAATTTTGCTCCCACTGAGATCAATAATGAAGCACTATTTCCACCACTGAAACCAATATTAGGTGCAACTCCTTCCATCGATGGGGCACAATATTTCCCAGTGACACCAACAATGGGGCATTATTCCCTCCACTAAGATTAACAATGTGGCATTCTATTTTCTACCACTGACACCAGTGATTGGGCATAATTCTCATTGATAGCAATAATGGGGCATTCTTCATTCTACTGAGATCAATGATGAAGCACTATTCTCACCACTGACACTAATGATAGCTATAATTCCTGCCACTGACACCAGTGATGGGGCATATTTAATACCAATGACTCAAACAATGGGGCTTTATTCTTTCCACTAAGAAGGATAATGTAACAATACTCCCACCACTAACACATATGATAGATGCAACGTCTGCCATTGACACCAGTAATGGGACATAATTATTCTCATTGACACCAACAATGGGACATTATTCCTCCCACTAACTTACTTACTAACTTGCTCCCACTGATCACTTGCTCCTGAAACTCTGTTGCTGACTCTGGCTTGTGACCCAAACTTGCCTCCTGCCTACTGTTCCAGTATCTTCTCTGCTCACCTGATACTGACCTTAGCCTGACTCTGCTCCTGGTTTCTGATTCTGTATTTCTGCTGCCCAGTTGTTGCCAACTTCTGCCTGCCTGTTCACACATCTGAGATCCTGCATCGGCCAGTTTACCTGCTGAAATGCCTTCAGCTTGGCATCTACTACAAGATTTTTCAGTCTGGATCTCCAACAGGCACCCATGCCACTCTGTGCCCTGTTATACCCCGTCATCCATCCCAGAGGAAATGGGACAAGAGGTGTAAGGGAAGCCCTCTCGTAAACTCAGCCTTGACCAAGTATGTGACACAGAAGGGTTCTTGTTTGGTGGGGCACCATTCAGGGAACACATTGCATCTTCTCAATAAATAAAAAGTATTCTCTGATTGGACAAGTTGGGGCAGTGATGTCATGATCTCCATCTTGTCCAATAAAAGAGAACTTTGCATTCCTTGAGAAACTGCACAGTATTACCTGAATGGTGGCTGTGCCAAGCGGGTGACCCTCTGTGTTCAGTAAGCAGAAGGGCAGTTGCTCAGCTTTGGACCTGGAAGCACTGTTGCAGTGGTGTCTAATACAATGATTCTAGCTTCCATGGGGATCCCATTGATATGGCACACGTATACTTACATATGTAAAACCTTCCATCATTGGAATTCAGCTTTAAGCCCCGGAGTCAGGCTCTAAAGCTTGGGTGTGGGGATACAGAGGGAAAAAACAGCTGATAGGTCTTGTGGTTCCTACAGGGATTCAGCCTACCATTACATTTCCAAGATGAATGCACTGGTGGTCTAATCACATAACAACTCTTGTTAGGTCAGAGCATAAAAGCCCATATAGCTGTATGTTCAATACCCTTCAAAGCTCAGTGGAACAACAAATTGGAGCAGTATGGGTCCATTAACATGAAAAGCCTGTACGAAGGATAGAAGCATTTGTGTTTACATCTGTTGTACATGTTGATCAATAACTCTCACGCCACCGCGCTGTGTGTTCATGGATGCACAGAAGAGCTTTTATGCATCCTTGTTAGAAGACATTTCCAGACAGATGTTTTCTTTTATGTAGATCTAGAACAACCTCTGTGCAATACGAGGCAGTCATTGGAGTCTGCTCACCATCAAGTAAAGTCTAATTGAATTGTTTGCCTGGTATTTAGGATCCTTGAGTAAACAACACAGGCATTTATCCTGAAAGCAGAGGCTCAATGCCAAAGTGCCATTTGTATCTTTGAATGCTGACTGTGTTAAATTTATTCCTCCAATATTCTAGTGGATGCAGCAGTTTAATACAAACATTAGCCCCATTCAGAAGGAATTTGGATTCTTTGCAATGGAGTGCATCTCTAACAATGACGTCCAGGCAATCAGTTTGATTCCCTTTCACACTGGGGCCGTTGTGCGTCAGCGGTAAAGCCCTGCTCATTTTAGCATCGCTTTATAGGAGTAGGATAGAAGGAGTTAAAAACGCCCATGTTGCAGCGCTTTCAAATCGCTTATCAGGCACATGCATTTCAATGGGCAAGGCATTTTGGAAGCGCTGTATACAGTGCTCCCAAGCTGCCCCAAAGATGCTGCTTGCAGGACTTTCCCTAACGTCCTGCAAGCGTACCGCCCCAGTGTGAAAAGCCACACTGAAATGAAAGGGAGGCGGTTTTCAGGCACTTTACAGGTGCTATTTCTATAGTTAAAATGCCTACAAACCGCCTCAGTGTGAAATGGGCCTTATAGAATACGTGAACTCAATCATTAAAATTTAACTCCCGGTTTGATCCTAATTGCATACTTACATTGGTCCAGCTTGGACCAATGTAAGGCTGGCCATACAGGGTTAGTTTTTCTTTGTTCAGCTGGATTTAAAAAAATTAAAACTAATATATTCTTCCATCTACACAAAGAGGTGGATTGGGGAACCCTCCTCACCAGACAATGTGATCTTACATTGGCGGGTTCTGATTGGCTGCAGCTGCTGATCATCCCTTCAACAGAAATTTGACATGTCCTTTTCAAAGAAATCTATTAAATAATTGGCTTTGGACCGACCACATTTCATTCAGTGTATGGCCAGCTTCAAAATGAGATATGGTCAAAGCTTTTTTGGTCATGCTGTTCTTGCGGGTTACAGGAGTCAGCTTATAGCAGGCTATAATCCGTTGTCACCTAATGTCACAGGGCCACTCCAGGCTCTGAAAGGACACCGACCCTATTGTCAGCATCCACCCAGCTGCCTGATTGACAGCTGGCTCTGGCTCTCAACATACGGCTAAGAGCCAAAGCCAGCTGTGTCTTCCCTCTCTCCAGTCCTGTGCTCCAGTGAGCTCTGGAGCAGTGACTGATAGTCACCGCTCTACATTCCGAGAAGACTGTGAACTGAGCATGGAGAGGTCATGTGATTGCTCAGGTCTTAGTCTTAGATCCAACATGGGACAGCTGCACCATCACTGAGATGCTGCAGCATAGAGGTAAGCATGTGTGTTTGTTTTTTTAACCCCAAACTTCTTTTATAGGCATGAATATCTCATACCTGAGAGACACCACATTGGAAGTTAACACTTCTGGGAGTATCGATCTCCTGGTTCCCCCACATATTTCACTGGTTCCTCCTGCTGACCTCCACATCACTTCTGTATCCTATAATGAGTAAAGGTCACAGGGAGGAAATAGTAATAGTTGCAGAGGATCCAGGAGATCGACACTCCCTGAAGTGTCTGTTTCAATGTGGACTTTGCATGAAAATTTGTAAGGATTGGAGTAGAGTTCAGTGGTCCTGGCAGAATGATAGGTGAGTATGTAAACTCTTCTTTTACAGGAATGACCTAGTCAAATCAAGTATTATATGAGTTTAGATCTTTTATGCCCTGAACACAAGATAGGATTTTCCGACAACAAAATCCATGGGATTTTTTCAGACGGATGTTGGCTCAAACTTGTCTTGCATACACACGGTCACACGTGAAAAGTTGATCGAAAATTCCAAACATCATGAACGCAGTGACGTACAACACATACGACAGGCCGAGAAAAATGAAGTTCAATAGCCATTGCTGCTCTTCTGCTTGATTCCGAGCATGTGTGGCAATTTGTGCGTCAGAATTGTGTACACACGATTGGAATTTCCGACAACAAATTTTGTTGTCGGAAAATTTGAGAACCAGATCTCAAATTTTGTGTGACGGAAATTCCTATGGAAAATGTGTGATGGAGCATACATGCGGCGGGAAATTCCGACAACAAGGTCCTATCACACATTTTCCATCGGAAAATTCTATCGTGTATACAGGGCATAAGCCTCTAAGCTTTAATACAAGTATGTCATTTTAAAAGTTTTTTATTTACTGCTTTCTAGTAGGGATGAGCCGAACACCCCCGGGTTCGGTTCGCACCAGAACCTTCGAACGGACCGAAAGTTCGCGCGAATTTTCGAACCCTATACGTTATAATGGACGCGAACGTTCGAAATCAAAAGTGCTAATTACAACGGCCAATATGCATGTTAATGTCATAAAACAGGTTTGGGGACCCGGGTCCTGCCCCAGGGGACATATATCAATGCAAAAAGAACTTTTAAAAACTAACGTTTTTTCGGGAGCAGTCATTTTAATGATGCATAAAGTGAAAAAAAAAAAGTGAAATTTTCCTTTAAATATGGTACCTGGGGGGTGTCAAAAGTATGCCTGTGAAGTGGCATGTGTTTCCCGTGTTTAGAACTGTCCTTGCACAAAATGACATTTGTAAAGGAAAAAAAGAAGCCATTTAAAAACACTTGCGGCTTTAGGTTTGTTCTTAAGTAGAATCTGAACAGGTACATTATGAAGTGTAGCTCCATCCAAAAAAAAAAAACAATTTTTAAGCTTTTTGGAGAACATAGGGAGGGGTTATCACCCCTGTAACATTTGCTGTCTTTGCACATCTGTTCAGAACATGTCACCTCACTTTCCGTCCCAATGACAAATGTTTTTGGAAAAGTGGGGTTTTAATTGAAACAAGGATTGGTGATAAAGTATCAGTAGAGAGGAGATACCTTTTTCCCAAATTAAATCTAACAGGATAGAATTTCCCTTCCTAGGGGTAGATTTCCTCTCACTTCCTGTTTTCTCTTTCCATTTGCAAGTAGGAGTCGTTTGTAAGTTGGATGTTTGAAAGTAGGGGCCTGGCGTATATACTCTGCAGAAATTTGCCCTATTAGATGTTGGTGTAGCCACAAGACTGGTGGGCACAGGAATGGGCCCTGCTGTGAGTTAATAGATCAAGATTTGTAATTGCATGCACCTGTTGAACAGGGCAGAAAAATTGGGGGTGGTGGTGGTGGTGGACGGTGTTGCCACAAGACTGTAAGCTCTCACAGTTACTCTTGGTGGGCGCAGGAATGGGCCCTGCTGTGAGTTATTAGATCAAGATTTGTAATTGCAAGCACCTGATGAACAGGGCAGAAAAATTGGGCCTTTGGCGGTGGTGGTGGACGGTGTTGCCACAAGACTGTAAGCTCTCACAGTTACTCTTGGTGGGCGCAGGAATGGGCCCTGCTGTGAGTTATTAGATCAAGATTTGTAATTGCAAGCACCTGATGAACAGGGCAGAAAAATTGGGCCTTTGGCGGTGGTGGTGGACGGTGTTGCCACAAGACTGTAAGCTCTCACAGTTACTCTTGGTGGGCACAGGAATGGGCCCTGCTGTGAGTTATTAGATCAAGATTTGTAATTGCAAGCACCTGATGAACAGGGCAGAAAAATTGGGCCTTTGGCGGTGGTGGTGGACGGTGTTGCCACAAGACTGTAGGCCCTCATAGTTACTCTTGGTGGGCGCAGGAATGGGCCCTGCTGTGAACTATTAGATCAAGATTTGTAATTACCCGCCCCTGTTAAACAGGGGCTGAAAAATTGTGCCTTAGGCACTGGTGCTGGTGCCACAACACTGCAACCCCTCACAGATACTGTACTTGGAGCACAGCAGTCACACGTGTTGCAAAGCTTTTTTTTATAAAAATTGTATGTACACGCCCCTGTTAAACAGGGGCTGAAAAATTGTGCCTTAGGCACTGGTGCTGGTGCCACAACACTGCAACCCCTCACAGATACTGTACTTGGAGCACAGCAGTCACACGTGTTGCGAAGCATTTTTTTAAAAAATTGTAAGTACACGCCCCTGTTAAACAGGGGCTGAAAAATTGTGCCTTAGGCACTGGTGCTGGTGCCACAACACTGCAACCCCTCACAGATACTGTACTTGGAGCACAGCAGTCACACGTGTTGCGAAGCATTTTTTTAAAAAATTGTAAGTACACGCCCCTGTTAAACAGGGGCTGAAAAATTGTGCCTTAGGCACTGGTGCTGGTGCCACAACACTGCAACCCCTCACAGATACTGTACTTGGAGCACAGCAGTCACACGTGTTGCGAAGCTTTTTTTTATAAAAATTGTATGTACACGCCCCTGTTAAACAGGGGCTGAAAAATTGTGCCTTAGGCACTGGTGCTGGTGCCACAACACTGCAACCCCTCACAGATACTGTACTTGGAGCACAGCAGTCACACGTGTTGCGAAGCTTTTTTTTTATAAAAATTGTATGTACACGCCCCTGTTAAACAGGGGCTGAAAAATTGTGCCTTAGGCACTGGTGTGGTGGCATGGATCATTGAGGAGGAGGAAGAGGATAGTCAGTGAACATAAGAGGACAGTCACTCAGCATCAGCATAGGCAGTCTTGAAGGGATGTGACATTATAAATTATTCGGTTATATCCGCTTCAGGTGCCTGGTAGCTGGTGGTGATCCAAGACTGATTCATTTTGATGAAGGTCAGTCGATCAACCGAGGCGGTGGAGAGGCGCACCCTATGATCGGTGACAAATCCTCCAGCAGCACTGAATGTGCGTTCGGAAAGAACGCTGGAGGCAGGACAGGCCAGTAGCTCAATTGCATACTGTGCAAGCTCTGGCCAGTGATCCATCCTCAGGACCCAGTAAGCCAGAGGATTTTCGGTGGGAAAGGTGTCCAAGTCTGACCTTGCCCCAAGGTATTCCTGCACCATGTATATCAGACGCTGGCGATGGTTGCTGGAACCGATCATACCTTGGGGCTGCGGACTAAAAAATTGTCTGAACGCATCGGTCAGACGTCCACCTTCCCCACCGCTCCTTCTGCTACTGACCGAAGCCTCAGCAACTCGTCGCCCAGGACCAGGAGTTTGTAACCTCCCAGTTTCTGGGAACGCGTTGCACAGACCTTTCTGCAAGGCCTCCCTGAGATGTCTCATCCTCTGCTCCCTCTGCGACGGCAAGATAAGGTCCGCAACCTTACCCTTGTACCGCGGATCAAGGAGAGTGGCCAGCCAGTAATGGTCCCTCTCCTTGATCCGAAGAACACGAGGATCCTTCCGCAGGCTTTGCAGGATCAGGGAGGCCATGCAGCGTAGGTTAGCTGAGGCATTCGGTCCGGAGTCTTCTGGGTCACTGAGGATGACATGATCGCCAGCCACCTCCTCCCAGCCACGTACAAGTCCACTGGTTTGTTGGGACTGTACATCATCCCTAAAAGACTGCTGCTGCTGATGCTGAGTGCCAGGCTCCACCTCCATGCTCACACAATCCTCCTCCTCCTCCTCCTCCTCCTCCTCATCCTCTTCCTGTGTGATGGGTGGGACAGAAGGAACACTGTCCGGATAAAGGGGGCCTTGAGAGGCAAGGAAGTCCTCCTCTTCCTGCCTCTGTTCTGCCTCAAGTGCCCTGTCCATTATCCCACGCAGCGTATGCTCCAACAGGTGGACAAGAGGGACAGTGTCACTGATGCATGCACTGTCACTGCTCACCATCCTCGTGGCCTCCTCAAATGGTGAGAGGACAGTGCATGCATCCCTGATCATGCTCCACTGACGTGGGGAAAAAAAACCAAGCTCCCCTGACCCTGTCCTGGTGTCGTAGTCGCAAAGGTACTCATTGATGGCCCTCTGCTGCGTGTGCAGTCGCTGCAGCATGGCCAACGTTGAGTTCCACCTGGTGGGCATGTCACATATTAGGCGGTTCTTGGGCAGGTTCAGCTCCTTTTGCAGCTCAGTCAGCCGAGCACTGGCATTATAAGATCGGCGGAAATGCACACAGACTTTCCTGGCCTGCCTCAGGACATCCTGTAAGCCTGGGAACCTGCCCAAGAACCGCTGCACCACCAGGTTGAGGACGTGAGCCATGCAGGGCACATGGGTGAGCTGCCCCTGTCGCAGGATGACATGATCGCCAGCCACCTCCTCCCAGCCATGTACAAGTCCACTGGTTTGTTGGGACAATTGTCATGTTGGTGCCATTGTCATAAACGACCATTCCTGGCTTAAGCTGACGTGGCGTCAACCACCTCTCGGCCTGCCCCTGCAGAGCTGCCAGAACCTCTGGCCCAGTGTGGCTCCTGTCCCCCAAACACACCAGCGCAAGCACGGCATGGCATCTTTTTGCCTGCGTACTTGCGTAGCCCCTTGTACGCCTACAGAGCACCGCTGGTTCCAAGGACAGAGCACTGGAGGAAGAAGAAGAGGAGGGGGTGGAGGAGAGAGGTGTGTCACAACCAGTAGCAGTAGTAGCGTTTTGGAGGCGTGGTGGCGGAACAACCTCCAACACTACTGCACCTTGTCCTGCATCCCTCCCAGCTGCCAATAGAGTGACCCAATGGGCCGTGAAAGAAAGGTACCGTCCCTGTCCATGCCTGCTGGACCATGAGTCAGCGGTAATATGCACCTTACCGCTGACCGCCCTGTCCAGCGAGGCATGGACATTGCCTTCCACATGCCGGTAGAGAGACGGAATCGCCTTCCGTGAGAAAAAGTGGCGTTTGGGAACCTGCCACTGAGGAACCGCACATTGAACAAACTCACGGAAGGGGGCCGAGTCTACCAACTGAAAAGGCAGCAGTTGAAGTGCTAGCAATTTAGCCAAGCTAGCATTCAACCGCTGGGCATGTGGATGGCTGGGAGTGTACTTCTTTCTACGGTCCAGCAGCTGGGGCAGGGAAATTTGCCTGCTGCAATCGGACGTCGGTGTACTGCAAGTACTTGGTTGTGACACACCTAATTCTACACCTTCAGTCCTCTCAGAGCAGCTTTCAGAGAGCACTGAAGGTGTAGTGGGGATGGAGATCCCAGCTGATGAGGAGCAAGGAGAGGTCCGCTTAGTTCTTTGGTGTGGGTCTTTTATGTGTGCCTGCCAACGAGCTGCATGGCAGGTCGACATATGTCTGGTCATGCTTGTGGTGCCCAAGCGGCTGATGTTTTGGCCACGCGAGATACGCTTGAGACAAATATTGCAAATAGCAGTGGTGCGATCTGATGCACTCGTCTCAAAAAAGGCCCACACCAAAGAACTTTTCTGATAATGTGCAGAGGCAGCGCCCTGCACAGGCGGAGCTCTGCGGTGTTGTACAGTTGCTGTGCTGGCCTCTACCTGGCCTCCAGGGGGCATCCTGCCTCGTTGGACATGTGACGCCGCATCCTCCTCCTCCTCGTCCTCCTCCTCATCCTCTCTCCCTTCAGGCACCCACGTGGAGTCAGTGACCTCATCATCCCCTCCCTCTTCACCACTAGAGCAAACCTGGCAGTAAGCTGCAGCTGGTGGAACAGTACTGCCAGATTCCTCAAGCTGGGTATCATCATCCGAGCCTTCGAATCATTGGGCATCCTCCTGGAGCATGTACCCAACACTGCGCTCAAAGAGTTCGGGGGACTCCTCAGGAGGACATGGTGGGTCTAGGGAAGGGGTGGCTGATGATGCCATTGAGTACGCGTTGGCAGCTGCTCTGCCAGTACCCTGAGCCTGGGTGAGAGAGGATGAGGAGGATGAGGAGGGCTTGGTCATCCATTCTACCAAGCCTTCAGCATGATGCGGCTCCACATGTCCAGCTGCCGAAAACAAAGACGCGCGTGTCCCATGGCCACGTGCTGATGACGATGCACGACCACGTCCACGGCCACGGCCACGTCCACTAGAAACAGAGCCTGCCTGCCCTGTGTTCTTGGCTCTGCACGCTCTGCCTCCCCTTGGCGGTCTTCCAGCCATTGTAGTCGGTAGTCCTGTGGGTGCTGCTGAGAAGAATATATAGGAGCTCTGTGTGATGCCACTAACACACTAGAAGTCCTATGGGTGCTTCTGCAAAGAAAATATAGGAGCTCTGTGTGATGCCACTAACACACTAGAAGTCCTGTGGGTGCTGCTGAGAAGAAAATATAGGAGCTCTGTGTGATGCCACTAACACACTAGAAGTCCTATGGGTGCTTCTGCAAAGAAAATAGAGGATCTCTGTGTGATGGGACTAACACACTTCAAGTCCTATAGGTGCTTCTGGGAACAAAATATATGATCTCTGTGTGATGGGACTAACACACTTCAAGTCCTATAGGTGCTTCTGGGAAGAAAATATAGCTCTGTGTGATGGGACTAACACACTTCAAGTCCTATAGGTGCTTCTGGGAACAAAATATAGGATCTCTGTGTGATGGGACTAACACACTTCAAGTCCTATAGGTGCTTCTGGGAAGAAAATATAGCTCTGTGTGATGGGACTAACACACTTCAAGTCCTATAGGTGCTTCTGGGAACAAAATATATGATCTCTGTGTGATGGGACTAACACACTTCAAGTCCTATAGGTGCTTCTGGGAAGAAAATATAGCTCTGTGTGATGGGACTAACACACTTCAAGTCCTATAGGTGCTTCTGGGAACAAAATATATGATCTCTGTGTGATGGGACTAACACACTTCAAGTCCTATATGTGCTTCTGGGAAGAAAATATAGCTCTGTGTGATGGGACTAACACACTTCAAGTCCTATAGGTGCTTCTGGGAACAAAATATAGGAGCTCTGTTTGCTGCCAGTGCCTGCCTGCCACGAACACACTACAAGTCCTATAGGTGCTTCTGGGAACAAAATATAGGAGCTCTGTTTGCTGCCACTGCCTGCCTGCCACGAACACACTACAAGTCCTATAGGTGCTTCTGGGAACAAAATATAGGAGCTCTGTTTGCTGCCACTGCCTGCCAGTGCCTGCCTGCCACGAACACACTACAAGCCCCTCTTTCTAAATCAATCTTTCTAAATGAATCTATCTAATTAAATCTCTCTAACTAAATCTCTCTAACTAAATCTAGCAGAGTGACACAGAATGATCCTGCTCTCTCTACGCCGGAACAGCATGTGACCGGCGCCGACGGCGTGGCGGCCTTTTATAAGAGGGGGCGTGTACTAAAGCCCCTGAGCTGTAATTGGCTACAGGCGTCCTGCCTGTAGCCAATTATGGCTCTTCGAGTTTCCGGCGCTGTGATTGGCCAAGCATGCGGGGGTCACAGTGCATGCTTGGCCAATCATCAGCCAGCAATGCACTGCGCCGGCCGCAATGTATTGCGGGGCCGCTCGCATCACACGAATGTGATGCGAGCGGCCAAAATAGTTCTGGGCTCGCCGAGCGAGCGAACACCCGGTGCTCGATGCGAACATGGGTTCGCATTGAGCACCGGGCCCATCACTACTTTCTAGAATAGCTTGAGACCTTGCAATGAAAGTCCTTATTCAGGCACTTCCTGCTATGTGGTGGCAATTTTCTCCCAGTTGTGCTCCAGTCAACTCGCTATGCACCCCCGACTGAGACTATAAATGGCCGTTCTCATATGCACTGTACTGGAAGCTGGTCAATTAGCAATAAAGGACAGCCAACAATGGAGACAGTGCATTTACAATGGACAGGAGTTGGCTGAAAAAGTTGAAGGAGATCAGTAGCACTGAGATGCAAAAAAGAATGCAAAACAGTATTTTTTTTTACACCCCCCAGGCTTCTAATTGGTTAATGAAGGGGTTTCAGCACATGGAGGAGTCATCATTCTGTTCACTCTGTTCTTTACTCAGTTCATAATATTCACTGGCAGAACATGTGCAATGCAGCACTGCCTGATCATATTTCTAGTTTGAATACTGCTATACATAAAAATGCAAGGAGCTATTAAAACAAATTCAAGTACTAACTCTGTTTGTATTTAAAAATACTGTATATACTCGAGTATAAGCTGACCCGAATATAAGCCGAGGCACCTAATTTTACCACAAAAAACTGGGAAAACTTATTGACTCAAGTATAAGCCTAGGGTTAGAAATGCGCAGCTACTGTAAGTGGAAAAGAGGGTCAACAATGCCCATTTGCAGCCTCACTGTGCCCATTTGCAGCCATAGGTCCCCCGAACTTCAAACTTGGTAGTTAAGGGTTCCTAGATGCCCCCTATCTGCAGCCAAATTTGGGGTCTCTGGACACAAAGGGTCCTGAAATTACATTGCTGCAAATGGACACAGTTGACCGACTTTGGGGCCCCCTATCTTGGGGCCACTTGGTGCTAGGAACCCCAAATTTGGTGTGCAAACCCAGCAAAACTAGCACTATAATATAGGGGTTCCTATTGCCAATTGGCCCCAAGATACGGGGCCCCAACGTCGGTTTGGAAAATGTCAAGCACTTTTCTGCAGCAGAGAATGACATTTTCCAAACCGATTTTGGGGCCCTGTATCTCGGGGCCACTTGGTAATAGGAACCCCATCACTGGGTTTGCACACCAAATTAGGGGTTCCTAGCACCAAGTGAACCCGAGATACGGGGCCCCAAAGTCGGGTCAGAAAATTTAATTTTCTGCTGCAGAAAAGTGCTTGACTCCAGTATAAGCCGAGGGGGGCATTTTCAGCACAATAAAATGCACTGAAAAACTCGTCTTATACTCGAGTATATACGGTACATGTATTTGTTTTATATCAATTACTTACAGTAAATGCACTATGTTATTTATATCTGCCTGGAATTCGGTTTTAACAAAGAAACAAAAGCGATACATCTACCATCCAATTACTCAAATTTATTATAACACTTAAACTGTATGAAAACAGCCATCTTTAGGACCGAATGTTTAATTTTTCATTTAGTGATGAATACCAATTAGCAAGTAATTTAATGGGCCATTAGCAGCCTTAAATAGTGTTAATATAAATACATTATTTATATCTGTATTTTCAATTTTTACAGCATTAAGTAGAATAGATTCCTATTATGGAGCTTGTCAATTTTGCAAACTCAGCTATTTTCTTCTAAAAACTCTGATTTATTTTATTTCATTTTTAAAGCACTTTTGGCAAAAAATTTAATAACTAATTTCAAAGTGTGATCTCTTCGTTCCTGCAGGAGTCCTGGAGTTTAAATGGCCTCAAGCAAGAATAACACACACAGCCCTGCAGTAAGGTAAAAGTATTTTCCTGATGCTGCAGGAAACTACCCACAGTGAACTTAGCCCATTCAGGGGGGAAGGATGGAAGGAAGGAGCTTGGGAGAAATTTCTGGCTCATTTTGAAACAGAAACTAGATACCGTAGAATGGAACAGGTGCCATGGGCACCAGGCACTGCTTGGCACAAGGGTTAGTCTCTGACACGACCTCTCATGCTACTTGACAAGTATCTACGAACAGTGATACTTTAGAACAGGGATATGCAATTAGCGGACCTTCAGCTGTTGCAGAACTACAAGTCCCATGAGACATAGCAAGACTCTGATGACAGCCACAAGCATGACACCCAGAGGCAGAGGCCTGATGGGACTTGTAGTTTTGCAACAGCTGGAGGTCCACTAATAGCATAACCCTGCTTTAGAGCCAAGATACATACTTTATTACATAATGCTGGTTTCAGAAGACTATGTACAACGTAATACAGTGAACCTAAGAGAGGGAGGATGACACAAGCAACATGCCCATCTAGGGTAGTACATGGGCGAGTTATACACTACATTGTTTACAGCAGCCCCCCCCCCCCCCCCCACAACACTAAAACTGGATCCAGTGCCATTTGCAATTCAATAATGAACCCGATTCTGGCTAGGATAGAGTCATATGGTTATCATACGGACATCACCCCATGTACAGGTCAAAAAGATTAAAAAAGCCTTTAGAAGAGTCACAATGCGAGGTAACTGCAGAAGTTCACAGAAGGCATACTCTGAGGCCAAATAGGACCCTTATTACTTTTGCAAGCTTAATAAACTCTTGGCTATGGAAGGTACCAATGCACTTCTTCCTGCCTCCCATAAAGCAATGATTGGTGCCTGAGTAACCATTTGCCATACCCAAGCTCTATCACGTAGGAGTAGGCTGCACCTAGCCATTTGCAAATATCGATATGCAGAAAAGTCAATATTTGTATAAATTTGGAGACTGTCATTTTAGTTTTAAGCACAGTGCATGGGAACTAATGGTACTACTGGACCTGTACCTACTGTGCTGCTGGGGGATCATTTTGATTCATGAAAGGTAAACCGCTCCTGGGTTCAACTTGTGCTATGTTTTCCTATTCTGTGTTTATGCACTGGACAGAGGTATTGCAACAGTGACCTGACTTGCAGAGTGCAGGGGACCAGCAGGCTACACCAGAAGCATAGCTTGAAGCTTTTGGGCCCTGATGCAAAAGTTGACCCTCATTACTTCCAACGTGCGCGCAGATACATCCACCGCATGCCGAGATACTCAAAGTGGCTTAAGAGTTTTGAGTTCCCAGAGTTCCTCTTTATATCAGAGGACAGGAATAAAGGATGCAGAATCGGAGGACAAGGACCCCTGGCAAGTCATTTGGCAGAGATCCTTTCCCATCCCAGCACTGTATACAGCCCCCCCCCCCCCACACACACACACACACACTACACAGGTCTGAAATCACATTACTTTACACACAGTCTGTCAGTCTTCACGGGGTGTATCTGGATTTTATGTTGCCCTTCTGACCTGTGAAATTCTCTGGTCGGAAACGGCAGTGTAGTTGCAGTAGGCAGATACACCCTGTGCAGATCATGGCTAACTGGCTGTGTTGTAAAGGAATGTGATTTCAGCCCTGCGGAGGAGGAGCAGTATAGAGTGATGTAATGGGAAAGGAGCTCAGCAGCCAGGCATAGCATGCAGGGGGGGCTTTGGGGGGGACAACTTAGATCTGGGAGGGCAAAACCATGTGACACAAAATCTGGAGCCTGCAGCCCTTCAGGGGCCCCCGAGGAGGTGTTAAGTGATGTGTTTTACCAATTTCTGAAGGTTTCTCTGTCAGTGTTGGCAGGTGTTGGGGGAAGGTCTCCTCCCGGAGGTGTGTGTTTTTTTCCCAGTCAGGGAAGTGGGGTAAGTAGACATCCCCGGGTGGGGGGGGGGTACAGAGAATCCCAGCTGGTGACTAGAAGACACTGAGCGGTGTCATACCTCACCAGTGACATTGGTCCCATCGTGGCTACAGGACCGCACTCTCCTCCTCTTGCCTCGCTGAGCTCGGTTACCATTCCATGTTGCCAGCACACAGCACAGTCACTTCCCCATTCTGGGCTTTTCTCACCTTGTGCTCCTCTCCATTCAGGAAATGTCTCACAGGTCCCTCCCCAGCCAATGGGAACAGAGGGGTGTGGACTGTGGAAGGCAAAGTAGAAGCCCAGTACTGGAGCGTGGCTGTGGGGCCCTAAGGCAGATCAGAGCTGGATTTTGTGGAGGATATGATAATATGACAGGGAGGCTGCAGAGGCTCCCTGGAGCTAGGGTCAGGGTTGCGATTGTAACCCCTGCAACCCCTTATGCTACGCCCATGGGCTACACTAATTTCCTAAACCCACTGAAAAATTACTAAACTAATACCTTTCATGATACCTACAAAATAAACAAACACACATTTCCTATGCAAAGCTAAGAATCTGTTTTCTTTGCTTTAGAACTGTAACATATATTTCTCCCACACGACAATGTTCTTCTCCAGTGATCTATAGTTATTTTGTACATCTTTTTTGTTACAACAGAGGTACATGCACTTTATCCAGCACAGTCCTTCACATGAAAAATATATTATACAGAAATCTTTCCATAAAAAGTCTTATAAATGAAAAAGATCATTAATTCACAAAATATATGTCTTTCATCCCTGCCAAATTGTGTAATAATGCCTCCAGGTATATGAAATTTGCTTGTGAATTGTGTGCTGTAATCCCAGTCAGGAGTCAACTCAAAATTTTGAAATTTTCTCTCTTTGTTCCAGAAAGTGAACACGAGGAAGTGAATCCTTCTAATGGGGATACAAACAGCAAAAAACCTTGACTAAAGGTCCTAACTTCTCACCACTCTATCCAAAACTAATTTTTTTTTTTAAATTGATACACTTTAATAACAGATAATAGCAGTGAGAACAATTGAGAACAGGAGGCCTGTGCACTTACTGTGTCTTCAATTCCAAATTAACTACATCATTATCACAACCGTAAAAAAAATGAAAATTTTTCAGAAAAGTAGAATAAAATGTTACATTTTAAAGTACTAGAACACTGTTTTCGGATTTCTAGTAAAGGCCATATCATTGTCAGATCAGGTAAAAATGTATTCCACTTATGGACATCTTTAGGTGATTGAACATTTGATTCGAAATTGCTTGTTTCCTCAAACTACTATCTAAGGTCTGTGATTATCAGCTATAGTCAGAAGTTTTTACTCAATTAGATGAAGAGAGAGAAAACTGGTCCTTTGATGATTCAAGCCTTATCAAACACAACCGTATCAGCAAACTTGAAAGGATCCCAAAACACAAATTATATGGAGTTCCAGCACCGTACACAGAGGGCTACTTGGATTCCAGGAAATTTTGAGAACAGATGCAGGGATTTTCTCTTTGTTGCAAAGGAACATCTTATCAAATTTTAGATTTTGGTTAAAAAAAAAAGTCTATAAAAAAAAGGAAATTGAAGTAAAAAAGTATTAAAAAATATATTGTTGACTCTCAATTAGATTCTCCCTTTCATTCCAAATAAAGGAGGAGAGAATCAGAGAGAATTGGGTTGGCTCTTATGTCAAACACATACTTCAAACTAAACTCCGAGCTCAATGTTTTTAATATCTTTTAATTTGATATTTTTTAATTTGCCCATGTGGTGTGACCTTATTTTCCTTCCTCTAACAAGCATCTAAAATCATTTGCAAGGAAAAGGTGCCTTTTCAAACTTGTAAATTCAAGGGCAAGGTGCCACTCTTCAAACCGTCAGAGAGTTGTACTCTAATGCCGTGACTCAAAAAACTTTATTTACTGTATTTATTGGCATATAACACTCACTTTTCACCCTGAAAATTGGGTGCAAATAGCGTGGGCATGTTATACGCCAATACTTCAATTTTAGCTGCCTCAAAGGGGACAGGGAGGGGGGAGGACGAGCGCTGTCAGATTACCTGCAGTGAGAATCTCCTGTTTACTTGGCGGTCACTGTATTAGGAAGTCCTGTCTCCTGGGAAGCCATTGAACCACTGTTCTGTCTATCATAGGAGATTCTCACTGTATGTAATCTGTCAGCACTCGTCCCGCCCCACTGCCTGTCCCCTCTAGGCTGCAGATGGGCACCGATCAGGCTGCACTGATGGCAATGGTGAGGCTGCTGCATTGATGGCAATGGTGAGGCCGCTGCATTGAAGGCAATGGGGAGGCCGCTGCAATGAAGGCAATGGGGAGGCCGCTGCATTGAAGGCAATGGGGAGGCCGCTGCATTGATGGCAATGGTGAGGCTGCTGCATTGATGGCAATGGTGAGGCTGCTGCATTGACGGCACTTGTGAGGCTGCAGATGGGCATTGAACAGGCTGCATTAATGGCAATGGTGAGGCTGCAGATGGGCACTGACCCTTATTTTGCTTCAAAGTTTTATTTAAAGTGGATTTTTTTATTGATGTCATAATGTAGAGACTAAGATTTCCTTTCATTTGAACCCAGTCTTGCCACACAGATTTACTTGAGGCCTGAGCAATCCTCTTTTATTGTTCAGTTAGAGAAATCTTGACAAAGTCTTGAAAACTTTGTTAAAAACGCCCCCTTGCTGTGATTGACAGGTGATTTACATATCATGCACTAGCCTGAGACAGGCATATCCTGTATAAAAAAATTGACAATTCACATCCCCCTCCCCTCCAGCTCTCCCAGGATTGGCTGCCTTTACTGGATGTTTCTCATCATGGGATGCAGTGAACAGTCAGCAGACTATAGACAGACAAGTGATTTAGGGGACATGTATGTAGTCAGAGCTGGGCAGAGTAGAATATCCAGTGATCTGATGATAACCTGTCTCAGGCTAGTGCATGAGATATGTAAATCACCTGTCACTCACAGCAAGGGGGCGTTTTTGACAAAGTTTTCAAGACTTTGTCAAGATTTCTCTAACTGAACAATAAAAGGAGGATTGCTCAGGCATCGAGTAAATCTGTGTGGCAAGACTGGGCTCAAATGAAAGGAAATCTGATTCTCTGCATTAAAACATCAACGACAACAAAAAAAAAAAATTGGGTTTACATCCACTTTAAAATGTAATATTTGTTCCTGAAACTTCCCTCTTAAAATGAATGTGCGTGTTATACACCTGTGCGTGTTATACGCCGATAAAAACGGTAATTAGCACAAACACATTTCACCTAAAAGGCTTAATCGTAAAAAAATATTTAAATTCACTTTTAGTTACCCATGGAAGTAAGCTGCCACTTTACATCCAACCCTGAAACCAACCCCAGAACTGCAGTCTGTGCTCTTTTCAATTCAAAAACCCAGACTGTGTTAATGCGTTTTTACCACAAATATACGGTATAAGGGAGTGATACTTTTTAAAACTCATATAATTTTGATTTTAGAAGCTGAAGATGTCATAATGCCCTTTTAAATTCCCCACAATGTATTTCTTTCCATCTGGATCCAGGTTTTTCCAAGTGACCTCATGAATCTTCTTCAAAGTCTCTTTCAGAACAGTTTGTTCACAAATGACTAGCATGGTACCAAGACTTCTGAGAGCAGCAATTCCTGATACTTTGTACCCACTTATCTGATATGCCAGGTGTTACACCGCCCTCCTACATTTCAGCTATCCAACTCCTAAGCCATTCTTTAAAAAGTATGCATACCCCCCCCCGCCCCAAAAGAAAAAAAAAACAATGTACGGCAGCAGATTGCAACTGTCATTTCTAATGCTGAAAACCATTTAAAACCTTACCCTCATGAGAATTTCATTTAATGTCCCTCCAGGAGATCCATTAGAGTTGTATCGGTAGCCTGCTACACAGCACCACAAACTCTATCATAATAGAGCACCTGTAGTGCTGGAAAAAGTAATACGCTGTACGACCGGAGAGTAGAGTACATACATTTTTTTAATATGAATCTTCATGTTAAGAAGACGATCCCCAGTAACAGTTATTAGTAGTGCATGAGTAGCTCAATGACTGCTTTTAAAAACCCATTTTTGATAATTACCCCCCACCCATAGTTAGGCTTTGGTTCTCGTTTAGTCTACGCAGATTAAAAGAGAGGTATACTTACCCAATTCCTTCTTCTTGCTCCTAGAATGTGAGCAGGCCCTTGATGTCCTCACATACAAAGTAGGACCACTAGCCATTGAAAGCTTACTATCAATGAAGAAGGGGAAGGGGGTGCAGAAGAAGGGGGTGCAACCAAAACTGATTTTCAAGCAAAAGTATACCGATAATTTTGACTTGAATACATTTCAAAGCTCCAAACTGGTACTGTTTGTATGTCTTACCTATCAAACACAGCAAACTTTTGTGATGTCTTCCCTAGGAGTTCATAAAGGTGTGTGTGCGCATCTATAACTATGTCATTTCTGCCTCACCCAGAAATCTGAAACTCAGTTTTGTTAAAAATACAGTGTTCTGAGCCCAGGACATCAACATACTTTTCATATGAAAGCATGCCATAAAAATAAAATGTGGGGGGGAAAGTGAAGTTGTAATGCACATATTATGATTATTGCTGGAAATGGGCATTTAAAAAGGGAACATATAGTAGCTTTGTACATATTTTCTTTGGTAGGTTTGTTTGATAGATCTGTAATATATTGTATTCATATTTTCAACCAACAAACTGTCTATTCCTAACTGTTCTGGTAAAACAGAGCCTTTTTTGTAACAGAACTCAGTAGCTCAAGATAAAATTTACTCAAAATGAAGGAATTAAAACAGTAACTTGCCTCCATCTTCCTCCCTGCCTACTTAGACGGGGCCTATGGAGCTGCGATCATAGAGAGTCTGAGATAAATAGCTCTGTTTGTTCTCTAACTACTTCAGCATAAACACTCAGTGATGTCCCATCCATTAGGGGCACTCGGGGCCCCCTCCCCTCCCCTCCTCGCCACCCCCTATATGAATAATGGATAGATTCATGCACAGCATGAATCTATCCATGGCCACCGCAGCCATCCCCCAATGAGGAGCCCGACCCCTTTACTTTTAATTACAGTGGCAGGGGTGTTTTTTAAAGCACCTGATTAGAGCTTCAAAATAGGGTGGCGCGTGGTGCAGAGCATTGCGCCATGAACCCACCCAGGTGTTACAACAGCGAATGAAAATTCTCTGTTTTCTAACACTGATCCTCAATCCGGACAATCCGAGGTGGGTGTGAGACCTGTTTTCTTATTGGCCGAAAAGAATAGACTCCCGATTGGCCGCCGAGAAGGAGGAGGTAACAGAAGCCGCCGCTGCTGTGGAGACCTGTGGAGAGCAGGAGAACAGGAGGCTGCCGCCGACGTGAAGACCAGTGGAGAGCAGGGGAACGGGAGGCTGATGCTGAGCATGGGAAGCCACAATTGGGTAAGTGCTACCGACCATCCCACGACTGACTGACCAACCGATGGGGGGGGGGGTTGTCGTTGGCATACTGTTTGCTGCCCCCCCAAAAAAAAAATATTCCACCGGCTGCCACTGTTCACACTCATATACTCCTTATGGACTAAAGTAATTTTATCTGCATATGCATTTGCTGATAACTTTCTCATAACTTAAACTGGACCTTTCCCATATTTTACTAAAAATAACATCTGTGCATGCCGATGTGAAACCATCTAACACAGTTTTTTTCTTTTTAATTCGGAAGGAAACTAACCGCACGCGTCTATTATTTAGCACCGGTTAACACCATGAATCGCACATCCGATCAGAGTGCAGTGCGATTTCACCACATTCATTTGAACTGGCCCTAAATGTATTTTTATTTAAATGCAAGCAGTGTAGGTACCTTATTGTGACTTAGTATTAGCCCCTTGCAGTCCTGTATTGCAGAACTCAGAAAAGGGGAGGGAGAAGCAGCACTAGGAGCCAATCAGGTGTGCTTTAGTACAGGGAGAATGCTAATAGGAGGTGAGAGCAGGCTGACAAAGGGATAAGCTCATCACTGTATTGTTTATTTTATTTTTTTTACTGTTCAGACACATAAGTAGGGAAGTTGGGAGGGGACTTGTAAGTGAAAGAGAAACTGCAGTAGAGAAAGATCAGGTTGTCTCTTCTGCTGGATAGAGCTGTACTATGGGGAAGACCTACAATCATGGGACAGAAAGGGAAGATCCAAAGTTTAAAGGTGTATCTGGGACAGGGAACAGGAAGTTAAGTACAATCTCCATAATGGGATACAGAAAAAGGTGGAACCTTTAAGCTTTATTACTTCAAAATAAAAAAAAAAGTCAACAGGCTAATGGTAGAAAGGACACCAATGTATACCTTCTGCAGTCCATAGCCGTAGGGCCCCTTTAACAGACGGACCTGATCGGATTGGTCTATTCATCCCTATGGGCATGTGGGTATTAACAGACTTGAGTCCATTCACTCCTACCTACCTCCGGGTCTGATCGGTTCCACTGAAAAGAATGAAAGGAGACTCCGTTCTCTTCCATTTAGGGTGAGACAGCAGAGTGGGCTCTGTCCACCCGCTCTGTCCTGATCAGCAGGTAGACATGGGAGCCGTCAAAAAATTTGTTTTGTTTCGCTCCGTTCCGCATAAAAAAAAATTGGTAATTCGTGTACGAAATTTAATTCGGATTCGTACGAAATACGAATTTCGTATGAATCGTTACGAATCGTTAATATCGTTACGAATCGTTACGAATATCGACACTCTACGAATAATAACGAATTATCCGAAATTGTATTAACTTTACATAACACAAGTCTATTGTCTATTGTTCACCAAGTACGAAATACGAAATTAAGTTTACGAATACGAAATTTCGTATTTCCTCTGAGTGATTGGTGAACAATAGACAATAGACTTGTGTTATGTAACGTTAATACGTTTTCGGATAATTTGTTATTATTCGTAGAGTGTTGATATTCGTTATACTGAATCTCGAATTCATTTGAATCATTCGTTATATCCGCTATAATTTCTTTCATATTAGTTGAAATTCATCATTTGGTAGTTTGGATTCGGATAATTTGGATCCGAAATTCGTAAACGAAATTTCGTATTTCGTACAGAATTCGTATTCGTAAAAATTCGTAATTCGGATTCATACGAATTTCGAAAAATTTATACGAATTTCGAAAAATTCATACGAATTTCAGATTCGTACGAAACTAATCGCACATGTCTATCAGCAGGGGATCCCTTAATGATCGGAACTGAAAAGGGGCCTAACAGAGAAAGTGATGTTGTATACCTGGCTGTGCTGTGTGGCAGGGTCCTGTAAGGGTTCATTCACATGTACAGCTATACTGACGCCCCTCTGAAAAGCATTGCGTGATAAATCGATATTCAGAGGGCGTTTGCCAGGCGATTACATCTATAGATTTTTAAAAAAATGGACACTTCACTCTTTAAACTATGAAGCTTTAATGAGCTGCTATAAGTTATTTCAAGTTCTGGAACTTCAAAGCACAAAAAGTTTTACTGAGCCCAGAGGCACTTTTTTTGCTCGTCATTAAACATCCCTTGAATGGAATGAAAAAGAAAAAAAGTGAAAAAACATATTAGACAGGAACCAAAAAAGTGATGGAAATAGAAAAAAATGAAATAAATAATAACACTGAGGTTATGAAAAATGTTGTTGCCTAAGGGGTAGGTCCTTCATCACAGTTGCATCCTGAATACTGGCCTGGACAAATGATCTTCTGTGGCTACCTGGAGGACTTTCTGTAATGGTGAGAGGCACAACTTGTTACTTTCCTCTATTACTGTGTATATTGGGTTACTGAATAAAAGCCTCAAACCATGAAAGCACTACAGCAGTTTCCCAAGATTTTATTAATTTCTTCTTACACTGTCTCATTGCTATCTTCAAGTTTTCTCTTGTATTTCTCCTGTCCTCTGGAATGACCTTCCGGTTGCATTACTCCATCAAGCAGAGTCCAACCCATGATAAACAGCAAAACAGGCAAATGAAATATAATTATGGGATCTGTTTTACCCGCCAAAGAATATTTATTTGTGTCCATCCGACAGCCCGGCTACACAGCACAGTCTAGCAGATGATACCAATTTCCGTATTACAGTAATGGATCTATTGGGGCCCTCTCCACCAACAGCCTAATGACTGGACAGCGAAAGACCAGCAGAAGACTGATGAGCTCAACTTTCTGCTGTCTCCATTTAAACCTTGTACACACGATCGGAATTTCCGATGGGAAATGTTCGATGACAGGCTGTTGGCGGTAAATCCGACCATGTGTATGCTCCATCGGACAATTGTTGTCAGACTTTCGGCCAACAAATGTTGGCTAGCAGGTTTTAAAGTTTTCCGCGGACAAATGTCTGTTGTCGGATTTTCCAATCGTGTGTACACAAGTCTGTCGGACAAAAGTCCAAAGTACAAACACGCATGCTTGGAAGCAAGGACGAGCCAGAAGCAGTCGGTCTTGTAAACTAGCGTTCGTAATGGAGAATTAACATTCATGACGTGGCAAATTATATCTCGAAATGCAGCGCACAATTCTCTTCTTCTTTAATGGGATAATAATGAAGCTGCTTTGTTGGTGATACTGATGGATTATTGCAAATGAATTTTCAAAGGCTTTTTTTTTCTAGTGATATCAAGAATAATATTATTATGTTTTGTTTTTTTGGGCAAGTTACCACAACACCATTATCCTGTAGTTTTTAAGATCAAAGATACAACTATGTTGGTGTCCCTTGTCAATTTTACATTGTATTTTTTTTAAATGTAACTGCCGACTCCCAAACTGTCATTTGAAGTAAAACACATATCCAAGTATTATTCTACACAATTTTTGTATTGTGCATTAAAAAAAGAAAACAAGTAAAATTAGATATGCTATCTGCCAATAGAACTTAACCAAAAAGTGCATTCTATGCATCCAAAAATATAGAAAATATACCAAATCAAATCATTATTCAACCAAAAAAATAATGTCAAAGCAATAACTCCAAGGCCAATAATAAATAACACATTATCTCCTCCGATTCCGCAACATGGCTGGTTGACGAACGGCCATTCAAAACTAAATGAAAAGCGCGAAATTAAAAGTGCGAAATTAAAAGTGCGAATCAACACTCACCAAACTTCAACTAACACGAAATTAGCAGAAGGAGCCCAAAGGGTGGTGCTAAAGAGCTGAAAAACAACGTAGTACGTCACTACGTTCGTAATTGTTGGCCAACAATTGTGTGGCCGTGTGTATGCAAGACAAGTTTGGGCCAACGCCCTTCGGACAAAATTCCATGGTTTTGTTGGCCAACAATCCAATCGTGTGTACGGGGCATTAGTCAGCATGTTCTTTGACAATTTATTTGCATGTATTGCAATTGGCTTCCAGTCCTGCCATTCCCTCTTCCAGTACAGGGGATTTCAAGAGGCTCATTACAAGTCAAAATCAGGTGCTTATACGGCTTTCATTAAATAAAATAACAATAAAATGCACATATATGGTTATGCTCTTCTAGTGAATACCTAGCTAATTTGTGATTTCTACTTATACATAAAAAGGATTTTTAGATGAAAACCGCTGAAAACCAGTTTAATCATTGCAGTTATCACATTCTTTAGCTTTACTTTTGTCATCCACTCTTTGTCATTGATCGGTGCGTGGCCCCTCATTAGTTATTTTGAATTATGTACAATTAATGGGTATCTATAGAAAAAAAAAATGTCCTTTAGTTTTGGAATTTTGGATGAAAAAAGTTGAAAAGCTTTTTTTTTGCTGTCTCATTCTGGAGATTTTAGTTCATTTTTGGTCCCATCTGTAAACTTTGGATTGTCCATTACTTTCTATTCCAGGGAGAATTCTCACTAGCAGGTATAGCAAGGGTGAAAACGGAGAAGGTTTATCTTTCCAGCGAGGACAAAAACATCAATAAAACTTTGTAACCTTTTTTCATGCTATCTAAAAAACAGTTTTGACTAAAGATACATTTTAAAGCTCATCTCCAGCCAAACCATGTTCTTTGGTTTGGATTACAGTGAAAAAAAGTTAAAAGTTTTGTCAGGTTTAATAGAAGTACAAAAAGGAACATCAAATCAAATGTGGATGAAAGATTACGAAATCATTTTAATTGTTGGTATGAAAAATCATATAAAAACACACAATGCATTTTTGGGCAACACTATTCCCCTTTCATCAGGGTTCAAGACAGAATTGCTGCGCACAAATGGACCATGTGGAGAGTTCAATACTGGTTCTAATATAAATTTGTAAAGTAAGTGTTCTCTCTGAGTCCATCCATGTTTTATCCTGTGTTAAGCCCTGATGAAGTTATGTAGGCGCCACCTCGCTAGAGGTGTTGAGCTTGTTTGAAGTTTTCCTTCATCTGACTACACATAAAAGTCTACAGGCACCTGTAGCACCCTATAGTTAGGTAGGTGCTAGATTGAGGATTTTCTGTCAGAGTAGGCAAATTTAGGCAGGCCTAGCTGGTGGCTAGGCCTGTTTTTTTTTCAATTCTGGGCTGGGAGAGGCTCAGGGCAGCAGCTGCTGACTCACAGACAGCATCCCTGTCCCCTCCCTCTGCTTTCTAGAAGGTGCTAGAAGAAGAGGAGGAGAGGTGGAGCTGCCTGGGGTGTTCTAGGGAGCCTTGACCAATCCCCAATCTGGATTGGCAGGGGGCAGGCCTCCTTAAATACCTGGGGTCAGCCCAGCTGGGGAGGAGTTGTCGGGTGGAAGAGCTGGAGTGAGAGAGTGTGGAGGCTGTCAGGGCCCACGTGGAGCTCCCCAGTCTGGGAGGGGGTGACCCTGAGCTGGGGTGCATCCAGGAAAAATGACGAGATCCTGGAAGGAGAGGCACATGAGAGAGCAAGTTAGGACAGGGGGAGAGAACACTGCTAAGAATCTCCAGAGAGGACTACTGGTCACAGCCAGGAGGGCTGGTGAGTGAGCACAGTTGGGAGGACTGGGGAGGCAGGGCTGAGAGAATTGGGAAATTGCATTTTGAGATGGGTGCAGAACGAGAAGAGAGGACTGTGGGGAGGGCAGTGGAAAGAGGTCTCTGCAGCCAGGCTATCTGGGAGTGGTAGCTGAATAGAGGACAGCTAGCACCTGAACTATTTATGGGAATGAGGTGTCCCTCATTCCCATCTCAAAAAGTTGGGAGGTACGGATTATAGGCTGGCGTTTAAAAAAAATATAGTCAACTTTGAAAGTAAGATTTGTAGTTACTTTTTTTATACACAAGTATGTTTACTTATATTTTTTTAAAGCAAAACTAAACCCATTGATTTAACAGTTTCAGTTTACCGGAATGTAACTGTCACATTGGTTGTGCTATCACCCAAACTGTCAAACCATCAAGTGTCTGGTGTCATAACTGAGCACAAGTCCAGCACCATGGCAGTTGAAGAATAAAGATCAAACAGAGGCCAAGATGGCAGCTTCCTTGGCTGAAAACAGAGGATTTAGTTCCGCTTTAACATACTAATTATCGTTTTATTGATTATTCTTAAGATAACATGCAACTGCTCAAAGCAACCAGAATTTACCTTTCATCAATATAAAAGATCATTACAAAAGATTATTTATGTTTAGGAATAAAGTGAGGGTTATTGTTGTTTTTGAAACAGGAAGAGAAAATGGTTTAGCACCATGTATGAACCCCAGAAACTATCCTTTTCATGTAGTACAAAAAATAACACATTTTATCTAACTTTATTTGTCCACAACAGTAAAAAGAGGTCAAAGCAGAGGGGTCTATTCTATAAACAAAATTTTTTTTGTTCCCTTCTTTGTAACACATAAATCATAAAATTCACAGCTTATTTTAGCTTAACATAGATTCATCAACCTGGCATAAATACAATCTCTGCAGTGTCTCTACAATAACAAAGTCTCTGGGGTACAGCTACATTTATGTACTTTGGTAGTTTATGTTGCAATTATCCTTCCGCCGAGCTTTTGGGAATATATAAAAAAAAAAAAAAATTCATATATAATAAAGGTGGCGGTGATTTGGTGGTGGGAACGGTGACATTAAATTGTAGACTTCTGTCAAGGATAAAATGTTGCCTCTTCCTGTCTTGAAATAACTTAAATGCTCTAAGTGTACTCTTTCACAGGTATAGCTCGATGCCTTTTGCATTTCTTTTAAATTATTGTCAGTCTAAAGTCTTTGATGCACTTTTTTTGTTCAAAGTGCAATTACGGCTTGAGATATGCAATCATCTGAACATGCAATGAAATGTTATAGATGGAAAGAACAAACTACAATGAAGAAAAAATATGAACTTGCCTAGGAAAAATAGGAAACAAGAACATGTTTATGCCCCGTACACACGATAGGATTTTCCGACGGAAAATGTTCGATTGGAGCTTGTTATCGGAAATTCTGACCGTGTGTAGGCTCCATCGGACATTTTCCATCGGAATTTCCGTCACACAAAATTTGAGATCTGGATCTCAATTTTTTAGACAGCAAAATCCGTTGTCGTAAATTCCGACCGTGTGTACACAATTCCGGTGCACAAAGTTCCACCCATGCTCGGAATCAAGCAGAATATCCGCACTGGCTATTGAACTGGCTACAGGGGGTCCCCGGGTTACAAACAAGATAGGGACTGTAGGTTTGTTCTTAAGTTGAATCTGTTTGTAAGTCGGAACAGGTAAATTTTTTAAGTGTAGCTCCAGCCAAAAAAATCTATTTTTAATTTTTTTAGATAACATAGAGAAGAGTTATCACCCCTGTAACATTTGTTCTGCTGTCTGTGTCCCTGTTCAGAAGATTTCACTTCACCTTCTGTCCCAATGACAATTGGATTTTGAAAATTTTGGGTTGTTAGGGAAGCATGGACTGGTGATAAAGCATCAGTGGAGACACCTTTTTCCCATATTAACTCTTACAGGAGTGAATTTCCCTTCCTAGGGGTGGATTTCCTCCAACTTCCTGTTGTCTCCCTCCGTTTGTAAGTAGGAGTCATTTGTAAGTCGGATGTTTGTAAGTAGGGGACCCCCTGTATTTTTCTCAACTTGTCGTACGTGTTGTACGTCACCGCGTTTTTGACGTTCGGAATTTCCGACAAGATTTGTGTGACTGTGTATATGCAAGACAAGTTTGAGCCAACATCCGTCGGAAAAAAAAAAAACATGGATTTTGTTGTCGGAAAATCCTATTGTGTGTACAGGGCATTAGAGTTTCCATTTTGCATATACAGGTAGGTATTGCCTTTTTTTTTTCTCCAAGTATTGTCTTGCATATAGAAGTAGGTATTGATTGTGTGACATCATATTTCCTGATTTGACTTTAATTGTGTTCATGGCCCCTCTTGTTTGTGCAGCCACAAGTAGAAAGGTATAGAAACTTCCTTACAAAAAGTGCCTCCTCCTTTATGACTGTGGTGCCCCTTCACGATGTCTGATTTTACATTCTAATGGAGTAGTACTGCTGGCCAATAGGCAGGAGAGAAAAGAATGAGTTTGATCTGAGATAATGGCACCATTAAAAAATGATAAGTCACCATTAGCCACGGCATAGAAGTGCAATCAATATTTCCTATTGATAGGCCATAGCTTAGAACTTCTGCCTAAAAGTAGGCAGCTCACCAGGCACTATAATTATTAGGTTAAGGTTGGGTTGCACTGTTAAATTATTTTCCATGAGTTATTTCACACACTTCAATAATCTTCAGAGGTCTGCTCAACGATTTAGAGTTTTGTGAAAATCAGCAGGAAGCTGGCACTTCAGGCAAGGTTCTCCCACCTTTCCTTTTGGTGCCAGCTGAATGTATTGCAAGCATACCAATTACATGCATGCATATACAATTCCTAGGGAGAACCCAGATTTTACTCTGTATCACATTGATTTGAGCAATTTAAAAATAATGAAAAAAAAACACTTATATCTAGTAGTTTGTAGTAGTTAATCATATTCAACTAAACTTGTTCTATAATGTTGAGGACATTCTGCCATTCATCCATGTAGCATCTTTAGTTCTAATGAGTGCCAGGAACACACCTCAGCATTTATAGCCACAGAGGTAACTTAAAGTGGTTGTAAAGTCAAAAAATTGACTTTTACCTACAGGTAAGCCTATAATGAGGCTTACCTGTAGGTAAAAAAAATTTCTCCTAAACCTGTACGGTTTAGGAGATATTCCCCGTGCAATGACTGCAACGGCGCATGCGCAGGGGGGATTCTCCACTGAAAGGCCGTCAAAATCCGAACCTTGCCGGGAAGAAGTCTCCCGTGCGCATGCGCGGGAGTGACGACATCGCGGCTCCAGCCACTCACAGCGCTGGAGTAGCGATACCCGGAAGACACGCCGAGGCAACATGTCAGCGACTCCGCCGTGGACCAAGTGAGTTACCGATGCCTCGCTCTAAGGTAAGTATTTCATAATGAGCTAGTATGCGATGCATACTAGCTCATTATGCCTTTTCCCTTACAGGTGTATAAAAAAGAAAAAAAGTGTCAGCGGGTTTACAACCGCTTTAATTTAATTGAATTTGTACTAGGGATATGGTGCCTCTCACCAGGGAGTTGATGAGTGGAATTATCAAGGCTTTTTTTTTTTTTTTAAGTATTTTTGGCAGATCTGAGAATAAGACTTATTATGTTTTTATTTTTTAAAAGGTTGGGCAGTATGATCTACTACGATGGAGCAAAATATTTAATAGTCTTGTGCCTATGAAACACCAATTCATTTTGTCCATTAATAAAACCCAACATTTGCTGAATAATAAAGTCTGTGAGTGAATGTTCTAATTTATTTGTGTTATTTCCACAAAACAGTTTTAAGTTCCCTACTGAGTAGACTATGGATGATGTTATTTGAGTTTTGTTATCAACCAGGAAAATAATGATGCCGATTCGGACCAGCAACCATTACGCTGAATGATGACGAGTCGAGATTTCAAACTTACATTTAATATTTGTCATAGAGGAATCGGCTTTGGAAAATGCAGGTAGCCCAAGAGACAGTTAAGTGTCATAGAGGCGTCGGGAAATTATGAATAGAGTGTATAGAGCAGAAGCAACCAATGCTCCAAGCAGCTATTACTGCATGTAGTGCTACACAGTAAGTACAGATTGTACATTACTTTCCTGCTACAGTTATTTTAGGCATCCTCGATCTGCTGTACCCTACGGGGCCTTGTGTATCTGTTCTGTAACTTCAACCACATTTGTCAGAGTTCCGATAGAATAAATACACTATGCTATACTAGGCATGGTTATACTGTCTGTGCCGTAGAGGCCTAGGAGGACAAGAATAACCTAATGTCCCTATTAAGGCCACCAAAAAAGAGGTCAATGAGGCCCCATGTTCTCCTGGTTCCTTCAGTATGAGAAACCACAGGAAGAACTTTTGCTACTGCTCAGCACAGAAGCAGTGTTGTCACCTTGTGGACTGTCTTACATGGACATGTAGTTATAAAATGACTTTAAATAAGAGACAAATTGAAGACCAACTCCAGCCAACAATTTTTCAGCAGGTACAGCAAACGTTTTAAGACATATAAATAAAATCTGACCATTGTAAGTACCCCCAGCAGTCTTGTGTGGCTTGTTCCAACCCAGCTGCCACTTTGACTCGACAGCTTGTTACAGGGAGTGGGAAATAAAAGGATCTATTGGCAGGATCAACAGATAATGGAACTATGTCACAGGGGGGACTCAGAAAAACAAAACCTGCTGTGCTAATACTACTGTTAAGCTGCATGACACATACAGGTTTTATTTTGCCCATTGTTCTACACCAAAGTGGACCTATCAGTAATTTATTCAAGCCTGCATATATACACTCCTAACATAACACAATATACAGTAACAATATATTTTTTTCAAAACCATTACCATTTTAGATGCTCTCTTCTGATAGCTCTAGCACTGAAACATTCTACTTAGTCATCTCTGTTTATGAGGGGACAATGAAGCGGCCTTTGCCATAATCAACTCTTCTTAAAACGTGCCTATACCCGTGCAAACAAACAAAATCAATAAACAGAAAAAAAGAAAGATACTAAATAAGAGAGTTGCTTGTCATCAGACTTGGAGTTCCAAAATATATAAACAGAAGATCTTAAAAAGGTAAACACCCCTAATCCTGACTGCGTTTTTTTTTTAGCAGAGACCCTAGGGAATAAAATGGTGGTCATTGCAACTTTTTATGTCACATGGTACTTGTGCAGCAATTTTTCAAACGCGTTTATTAAATACTGTTTCATTAAATTTGTTTCAACATATTTTTATACATTTTCTTAAACTTTATACAAATAACAAAACACAAAATACAGTCAGAATACACATTTGATATTCATTGATGTTATAACTGCTAAATATATTTCTTTAGAAAAGAAAACCCCCTTCTATATATATTCTGAGCAACAAGACCACTGAGAGAGAGAAAAAAAAAACAGTAAAAAAAAAAAAAAGGGAGAAAGAAAAAAAGAAAATTATTTCATTAAATAAAAAAAAAAATATTTTTAATTGTTTAATTTACTTTTATTTTGACACTTTCCCTTTAAATTAATGTTTTTTTTTATCACTTTTATTCGATTTACAAGGTTTGTAAGCATCCCTTTTAATAGGAATAGGGCATGATAGGTTTACTTTACAGAGACCCCACATCTCTTCTCTGGGCTGGAAAGCCTGAAATAAATACTGAAATGAAAGCCTGAAATAAAAAAAAAAAAAAAGATCTCAGGTTCCCAAGGAAACGACAGTGTTTACATCTGCCGAAGCTGGACGTGACGTCAAAACGTCGCGCCCGGCCTCCGAAGGTCATAGAGACTCCCGGGGACCATCTGGTCCGTGGCACTCTCTATGGTTCTGACCTCAACCCGATAGAACACCTTTGGGATGAATTCGAGCGGAGACTGCGAGCCAGGCCTTCGCGTCCAACATCAGTGCCTGACCTCACAAATGCGCTTCTGGAAGAATGATCAAACATTCCCATAGACACACCACTAAACCTTGTGGACAGCCTTCCCAGAAGAGTTGAAGCTGTCATAGCTGCAAATTGTGGGCCAACCCAATATTGAACCCTACGGACCAAGACTGGGATGCCATTAAAGTTCATGTGTAAAGGCAGGAGTCCCAATATTTTTGGTAATATAGTGTGTATATATATATATATATATATATATATATATATATATATATATATATATATATATATATATATATATATATATATATATATACACACACACACACACACTGTATATCATATATATATAAATCTAGTCACTTTCCATTGCTCCTAGCTTGCAGTTAGGCTCTTTGGCAGTTTTCAGTTAAATTGCACAGCCAAGGCAGGTGAGAAAATGGCACTCATCAAACTCTGAGAGTTTTGACATTTTCTAGAATAAACCTTTTAAAAAAAATACAGTGAAGTCATTGCTAAAAGGGCAATATCAATCAGGTTTCAGAATTTAAATCAGTTGCTGCATACATAACACTGCCTGGAATCGCTTGACAGACCTTATTTTTTTACTTGAATAAAGCCATGAAATTGTATATTTTGTGAGCTAACTAGTCTTTGTAAGTTTCAATGTGCTGTAAGAGATCACTGATCTTTCAATTATTCCCCAAGACAAAATGGGTGAACTGGTTCACAAATGAAAAATGTATTAATGAATAATACAAATGTATTTTTCTCAGTCTGTCTTTCAGGAATGGATAAATGCTTTAAAAAAGTCTTACTTTTAAAAAAAAATAGGTTTTCTTTAGTTTCTAAGCACTCATGAGCTTGGCTCTCCTACCCTTCATGTATTGTAAGTGTACTGTCTCACTTATTCTGCAAGGCACTGCGCGGACTGTTGGCGCTATATAAATCTTGTACATTAAGGCCGGTTTCACACTCGGGGGGTGGGGGCGGCGGTGGTAAAGCAGCGCTATATTTCGTGGTATTCGGCCGCTAGCGGGGTGGTTTTAACCCCCGCTAGCGGCCAAAAAAGGGTTAAAACCCCCCCGTAAAGCGCCGCTGTATCGGCGCTTTGCCGGCGGTATCCCCGCGGTGTCCCATTCATTTCAATGGGTAGGAGCGGTAAAGGAGCGGTGAATACACCGCTCCTTCACCGCTCCAAATATGCTGCTAGCAGGACCTTTTTTACCGTCCTGCTAGCGCACCGCTCCAGTGTGAAAGCCCTCCGGCTTTCACACTGGAGTTAAAGGACCCGCTTTTTTCAGGAGCTATACAGGTGCTATTTTTAGCGCTGTAGCTCCTGAAAAACGCTTCAGTGTGAAAGGGGCCTAAAGAGGAGCTCTAGGTTCCATCAGAAAAAATTAAAAGTCAGCATCTACAAATGCTGTAGCTGCTGACTTTTAATATTAAAACACTTACCTGTCCAGGGATCCAGCAAAGTCTTCACTGAGCCGATCTTTCAATCGGCCCTCGGGTGCTGCTGCCGCCAGTTCGGGTAAGGCTTTTTGACTTTGTGAATGGCCCAGCGGCTGGGAAAGAAGGAGCGGGGATGAACTTCCAGATGATTTTGCAGTGGCAAAGTCACCCCAGAAGTGGGAGTGGGTACCTGTCAAAACCAAGATGTGGCAACAGAGGGGTGGAGGGGTGGGGATGAAGTAAATAAGCGGAGGTTCCCCTTTTGGGTGGAGCACCACTTTAATAATATAACTATTTGATAGACAGTGCTTTAGCAACCTAGATGTCATTTGGTTAATGTTTATATGTACTTTATAAGGTTGGCCAGTCTATAACAGTGTTTATTGAAATATCTTGCATTTATTCCTTTGGCTATGTATACATATGCATAAGGTGTTACAGTACAATACAATATTATATAATATTTTTAGGGCTGGAGTCATTCAGTGGACTAACATGGGTGCCTCCTTGCAGAAGCCTTCCAAGAGAACAAGTTCTGTGCCATCAACTCAGACAGGCAGACAACACAGCCCGTTATGCTTCACTTACACCCATGTGTTTCTAGGCATTTGGCTTAGTACAGTCTTTCTTTCCTTTGGAATCAGAAAGACTCATAAGCTGAACCATTTTGATATAGACATATGGGTAGTAAGAAGTTTGTATTCCTTGTTCACATCACCACAGTGTTCTCCAAAGCTTGGCCATAGTTTTAATGTAGCTCATGCATGATGAAGATGTGTTCCCTTTTTTTAAATAGAAAAGATAACAATCAATGTCTACCCACAGGACACTTTAAAGTTGAATTCCAGGAATTCAGCAACTTTGCAAAAAGTGCAGGCACATTATGAGTTAAGTCCAATTAGGTGCATGCCACCCCCAGGACTTATCTCTATTAGTTATATGTGACAGGTTTATTGCACTCTCGGAGGAGAACACTCAGGCTATGAGAGAGGAAAGAAGCACACAGAGCAGCTATGTCCGCCCCTCTCCTCTGTTGCTCATTCACAGAAGCCTTTGTATTTTGTGAGTGAGTTCACATAATACAAAGGCTGCTGTGAATGGGCATAAGGAGGGGCGGGCATAGCAGTTTCAGTGACTCTGCTCATTGGGTTTACACGTATGAACAAGGTAGTTATATAACATCTAGCAGCCATCACTGACTGTTGGTCTCACTCTATTCTTCTGTGTCTGAAAAGTCAACTATCTGCACTCAGAACCTCAAGCTCAGCTAATCATAGTAGTACTGGCTTGGGGGACAAATGCCCCCTGTCCCTTAAAATAGTCCTCAATCAGGCGTAGGGGTACACACAGGGGTAGGGGCACACTAACATCTTCTGTGATAGTTTATCTTATTAGGAATTTAAGAAATTAGAGTTAGGTTGTCCAATCATCTGCCCCAAGAAATGTCGGCCACCAGAGTTTGGGGGGACCACCAAACTTGGAATTGTCTTCCTATTTAGCTTATAACAGTTGGATTAGGTGACTACTCACATGAATATGCTCATCTTTAAAGGTAGCCACATACAGCTTAATTTTATCCTCACTGGCTGCCAGCTATTTTATTTAGGCAGCCCGGGTACCTAAAAAGTGACTGCACCTGATAGAACACAATCACAGTTTGGGTGGAAATTAATCACCAGGTTCAGTCCATTATTTAATAGACTTTTGTTGGGCCTGGTGGTGCATGCAGGGCCACCCACGGATCAATTTTTGTCTGATTCAGCAGGACATTTGAGCTGTCTATGGGGACCTTTAGACAGCAGGACATTGATAAATAACCTTCTCAGTAGGTGTTTGTGTATTATCTTGCAGGTTTGCAGAAGCATAGAAGATAGATGCTCATTTAATGTACATGGCTTATCTTGGCTTACTCATATTGTGGAAGCACTCCTTTCATCGTTTGATGAAGATAAATTCAATAACAGGCAGAGAAAGATCCCTAGAGAACAAAGGCTCTATAAATAGAGAGGCAACGATAAAAATAATTAGATGTGTGTATGTTCCTGAAAAAAGTGGTGCTGTGACAGAGCTTGCTGGTAGAAATATACTGCCTAATTACTCAGCGACAAGCTCAGCGCACCCTTTAGCTTTAGCTTCACTAGGTGGTGACATTTTTTTTAAACAAATACATTGCACTGCTGTTTAACCCAGTAGTTATCTGGACATATATTATCTCCTGGGCATTCGTGGGAATAAAGCACTAGCTGTGCCGCTGTACAGGAGGAGATAGACAGGGGCATTGGGGGTTACAAAGAGGGCCACATGGACCAAATGGTCAAACGAAAAATAAAACAACCTTTTGCCTCTGTGATGGAAATTTGTCCATGCAGCTGCTGCGTTCATTAAGACATGAATGGAACTGGGAGCACATGGATTCATGGAACACCTGTGAATTTCGTACAGGTGAAGATATCTCTTCTCATGGGTGTATGGATAGGTATGCCCGTGTAAATGAGGCCTTAAAAATTAAGTGAAAAGATAAGCAGAGACATTACTACTCACTGGAAGGAGATTCTGCTACCTTAATATATTTTAAAGTGTGCAAAAAAAAAAAAAAAAAAAGACCTGTCAGTGTCCCCATTAAGTATAGCAACCTATTTGTCCTGGTGATGACCATTACCACCAAAAAGGAAAAATCCCTAATTTTGAGTGGTCACCAGAACAGGTCTACAGGGGAAATCTTCTAATGGGGACGCTGATCGTGTGCATTTGGGGACATTCACCCACATGGCTGTCAAATTCGGACCTGCCTCTTTATCCATGCTGCTGCTGCATTACAATAAACATGAATGGGGCTGCCTGCAGGCGGATACACAACACACCTGTGCATCCCATGCAGGTAAAGACAGTGCTTTAGATAAGTCAGATGCACAGAGACAAGGAGAAAAAGAGGGAGAAAAAGTCACAAGAGAGAGAGATCCTTATAAGGGTAGCATTCAGTACGTATGAGAAAAGTATAAAAAGTGTAATGCCACGTACATGCGGTCGGAATTTCCGATGGAAACAGTCCGATGGGAGCTTTTCAACGGATTTTCCGACCGTGTGTATGCCCATCGGTCTTTTTCTGTCGTAATTTCCGACGGACTTTGGATTGAGAACCTGTTCTTAATTTTTCTGACGGAAAACCTTTCTATCGGATTTTCCGATCCTGTGTATGCAATTCCGACACGCAAAATTCCGACGCATGCTCGGAAACAATTCGACGCATGCTCGGAAGCATTAAACTTCCCTTTTATAGTGCTGTTGAACGTGTTTTATTCCGCTGTGTTACTGACCGTCGGAATTTGGTGTGACCGTGTGTAGGCAAGACATTTTGAGCGAAATTCCGTTGGAACTCCAACGGGAAAACCATCAGAGCTTTTTCCGACGAGAATTCCGACCGTGTGTACGCGGCATAAGCCTATACTAACATTTATAAGGTTGCTGGATACCCATCTTAGGGTCAACAACACATGTGGATAATATGACTGTCTCTATGCAGAGTTTGGGCGTTTGCACTCGATGGTGATTGAGTTTTCCAGAAATTCTTGCACCACACTAGGTTGCGAATAAGATCAGGTAAACAATGGGAAAAAGGATAATGCCACGTACACACGGTCGGAATTCTCGTCGGAAAAAGCTCTGATGGTTTTCCCGTTGGAATTCCAACGGAATTTCGCTCAAAATGTCTTGCCTACACACAGTCACACCAAATTCCGAAGGTCAATAACACCGCGGCATAAAACACGTTCAACGGCACTATAAAAGGGAAGTTTAATGATTCCGAGCATGCGTCAAATTTTTTTTCGAGCATGCGTCGGAATTTTGCGTGTCGGAATTTTGCGTGTCGGAATTGCATACACACGATCGGAAAATCCGATAGAAAGGTTTTCCGTCGGAAAAATTAAGAACAGGTTCTCAATCCAAAGTCCGTCGGAAATTCCTACAGAAAAAGACCGATGGGCATACACACGGTCGGAAAATCCGATGAAAAGCTCCCATCGGACTGTTTCCATCGGAAATTCTGACCATGTGTACGTGGCATTAGGGCCCAAAATGGAACCAGTGTGTGGTCAGCAGAAGTGCACATTTAATAAGAAGGTGCTTCCAAGTAGATTCCCCAAGAAGTTCATTATATACAATACTAACTTTCTTGAAGAATTCACTTGGAAGCACCCTTTTAATCAATGGTGCCTCTGCTGACCACACACTGGTTCCAAGACAGCTCTTTGCAGGGGTGTACAGATAGGTACACTCTTGTTAATGAGGTTTTAGAGATTTAATGATTTTAAAACTACTACAGTCACTGGCACAAGGTGCCGTTTTAACTTTCTGAAAAGCTCTGAGTTGGGAGTAGGAGAGGGCCCAGTTTTACTATTAAATCAAAGTCAAGATTTCCATGTAAATTCATCTTCCTGCTTCTCTGGACTATTTTGCAATGCCGTTTTCAGTATTACTGTTTTAAATATTTCAAGATCCTGCCAAGAGCGCACTAGGCCTGGCATATACTGAAGAACACAGCAATATCACTGTATAACTGCATTTCACTTCATCTATTGTGTACCAACCTCGTCATTTTTTGGCTTATCCGTCATTCACTTCTAACGTTAATGACAAACCATTATCGAGCAATCAGAGTTCAGCTAAATTGGTTCTGGAAGTTATATGCTTAAAATACACTTCATTTGACATTTAAATTATTTTTTCTTGAGCCCGGCTCGATGGAAGAAGAATTATTTTGGGGGGATTTAATACACTGCTGTATAGATTGGAAATGCTACCCAATCCACTAATGAGTTATATTATAGTCACAACAATGCTGTTGCAGTGGAGTGAATTATCTTGATGGACTGCTCCAAACAATGAGAAGCTGCAAAGGCATGAATTCTGTTTTCCAGGTGACTGGACGGCAGGATTATTGGAACGCTTTGATCTATACAAAGCATATAAAATCTCATGGCATCCCAGAATTATATAGAACAAAAGCTCCCAATCAACAGACAGTTGGAATAAAAAAAAAATGTCCCGTGTATTAATTAAAATCTGTATACCTAATTTAGGTACGTAAACTACCCCTACTCAGATCTCAGTAGACATGTGCACAACAAAAAAATTGTTTATTTTCGTTTATTTTTTTTTGCTTCCGAAAAAAAATAGTTTTTTTTCGTTTCGTTTTTTTCGTTTCCGTTGATTCGTAACGATTCGTACATTCGTAAGTCGTCGGTGTTCGTATTCGTAACGATTTGTACATTCGTAAGAGTTATTTTTTCGTTGATTTGTTTTTTCGGACGCATTCGTATTTATTCGTACATTCGTAACATTCGTAGATTCGTAATCGGAGCATAATTCATAATTTTATGTAATGTGTATGCTATTACATTTTAATAATTTACGAATCGAAAAAAAAAGTAACGAATCGAAAAAAAAAAGTTACGAATTGAAAAAAAAGTTACGAATGTACGAATTTTTTTGTTCAATAGAGACACGGAAAATTACGAATCGAAAAAAAAAAAAAAAAAAGTTACGAATGGAAAAAAAAAAAGTTACGAATCGAAAAAAAAGTTACGAATGTACGAATTTTTTTGGTCAATCCATTCGAAGCACGTTTAGCAGCACCATTGTAAGGGACACGGAAAATTACCAATTCAACAAAAAAAAAAAGTTATGAATGTACGAATTTTTTCGTTCGTTTTCGTTTTTCGGATTTTCTTCATTAGTACATTCGTTGTTTCTAATTTGTTTTTTTTTTTCGGATTTTCGTTGTTTTTCGGATTCGTTCGATTCGAATGATTCGTTAATCGGATTCGTACGATTCGAACGATTCGTTATTCGGATTCGTTCGATTCGAACGGTTCGTTCATTCGTACAAAAACGAACGAACAAAAAAAAATAAAAAAAACGAAAAACGAAAAAAAACGAAACGAATTGCACATGTCTAGATCTCAGCACAACTGCAAAACCCAGCAGAATATCAGATGAAATCTCTATGGCGTCTCCACATATCTTCTATGAGAAGTGTCACTTGCCCAGATAATGAAGAAATATGGAGAAATGTGGAAGGCCTCCTCTCATTCTCTGCTTTATGTATATAAAATAATTGAAGATCATTGCAAAGAGGTGGATAGTACTCGCTGAGCTATGTGGTAAAAACAATAGATGTAATCTTTAACCACTTCAATACCAGGCCATTTTACAACCTTCCTTACCAGAGCACTTTTTGCGATTCGGCACTGCGTCGCTTTAACTAACAATTGCGCGGTCGTACAACGTTACACCCAAACAAAATTGACGTCCTTTTTTTCCCACAAATAGAGCTTTCTTTTGGTGGTATTTGATCGCCCCTACGGTTTTTATTTTTTGCGCTATAAACAAAAGAAGAGCGACAATTTTGAAAAAAAACACAATATTTTTTACTTTTTGCTATAATAAATATCCCATTTTTTTTAAAAAAAACTATTTTTTTACTCAGTTTAGGCCGATACGTATTCTTCTACATATTTTTGGTAAAAAAAATCGCAATAAGCGTATATTGATCGGTTTGCGCAAAAGTTATAGCGTCTACAAAATAGGGGATAGATTTATTGGATTTTTTATTTTTTTTTCTTACTAGTAATGGCGGCGATCTGCAATTTTTTTTCATGACTGCGACATTGCGGCGGACACTTCGGACACTTTTGACACATTTTTGGAACCATTCACATTTACACAGCGATCGTTGCTATAAAATTGCATTGATTACTGTGTAAATGTGACTGGCAGGGAAGGGGTTAACACTAGGGGGCGCTGCAGGGGTTAATGTGTTCCCTAAAGAAGTGATTCTAACTGTGGGGTGAGGGGACTCAAGGGGAGGAGACCGATCATGTGTTCCTCCGTACTGGGATCACATGATCGGTCTCCTCTCCCGCTGACAGGACGTGGAGCTGTGTGTTTACACACACAGCTCCACGGTCCCGCACGGTCCCGTTGTTTTAACGGGCAATCGCGGGTGCCCGGCGGACATCGCGGCAGCCAGGCACTCGCACCGGGTCCCGAGCGAAGCCGCGCGCGCGCCCCCCAGGCGGCCGGGAAGGAGAGGACGTCATATGACGCCCACCCAGGATGGGAGATCCATCTTGTGGGCGTCATATGTCTATACGCGGGTAGGGAAGTGGTTAAGGAACTATACTACCAATGAAGTGTTAAAGTCAGAGTCTAATATTGCCTACCTGTTTAATATACTTAAAACAGAAGTTTAGGTGTTTTATTTTTTTACATAATTACATTGGTCCAATTTGAACCAATTTAACTATGTATGTGCCATACCTGTGGGATCTCCATGCCTCCCAATACTTGAAAGCTAGTGGCAATCTTTGTGGTAGTATTGCCTACTAAAGGGATTTATAGCTTCCACAGGGTTTCTACAGAAATGGAAAATACATACTTTGGTCAAAGCTGAATATAACAATGTAAAAATTGCAATGCCGAAACTGTAGCTTTAACCTTCAAAAACGGGCTTATTTATTGCTCTAGGGGGTGGGGGACCACAGCACTCCCAAGGAAATCTTCAAATGGTTTATCATAATCATCTTTGCACCAAAACCTTATGCATACATACACTATATTGTCAAAACTATTGGGACACCTGTCGCCTTTACACGCACATGAACATTAATGGCATCCCAGTTATAGTCTGTAGGGTTCAATATTGAGTTGGCCCACCCTTTGCAGCTATAACAGCTTCAACTCTTCTGGGAAGGCCGTCCACAAGGTTTAGGAGTGTGTTCATGGGAATGTTTGACCATTCTTCCAGAAGCGCATTTGTGAGATTGGGGACTGATGTTGGAGGAGATAGCCTGGCTTGCAGTCTCCGCTCTTATTCATTCCAAATGTGTTCTATGGGGTTGAGGTCAGGACTCTATGCAGGCCAGTCAAGTTCTTCCACCCCAAACTAACTCATCCATGTCTTCATTGCTATGTGGTGACCAGGAATAATGGTAATCTTTAACTACTATACCACCAATGATGTATGACATGTCAGGGTCTACTGATGCCTAATATGCATAATGTAAGTCGTTTTCAAAAACTGGCTCTAGGAATGGCTCTAGCGGTGGGGGATCACAGCACTCCAAACGAAATCTTCAAAAATATTTTAATAATCTGTTGTGCACCAAAACCCTAAGAATACCTTTGGACATTCAATGGTTCAATGAAAGCTTCTCCGCTACCAATACTGCCCAGGCCAGTATGTTGGACTTGTATTAAATTATCATAACATCATATAGAATACTACTGATATCTGATAAGAAAGGTATTTTGCCAGTTCATACTGAAAAGCACATTTTACACTATTTTAATATTTACAAATCTATAAACTTTTTTAATCAGGAAAGGACATTATGAATTCAATAAAACAGAGCTCCAGGCAGATATAAAAGGCAAAAATGAATGCAGCTCTGTATTCATTAATTTAAGTTCATGTACCGTCCTGGTGGATAGGGCATCTCTGATGAAAAGTTCCAGTTTATAGAAAATATTATTAGGGAACTCTAGTTAACACATTAGATGTAACAACAAAAGCCCATATAATGCATCCATAAAAGAGATCAATATCAGAGTAAAATAATACAAGAATGGACAGTGAAGTAGGTAGAACCAGAAGTGACTTAAATGAGTGTGGAATCAAAAATGTCAATAAAAGGTGAAAAAAAAAAAAAACATTTAGAGATTGTTATAAGCAGTACATTTAGAGAAACAAAACAGATTTTCAGAAAATATTTTCTGAAAAGATTGTACTATTAAGTGCCTTATATGAATTATAAAAGGAAGTTGTCTTCATTTTTTTTTATCCCAGTGCAATATAACCTTTTCAACTGGGTCAGTAGGTTAACCCAATGGTTTTCAAATGCTACATGGGTGTTGATGTTGCAGAACTAGAGGAAAGCTGACATAGAGATTTCTTAGGCTGGATTTATTATGATGATTATTATGATGATTACCAATATAACTATATATTTCATCTGGTACACCTTAAAGGTTATACATATATTCCCAGGCGTGCTGTGTATTTACTCTTTCAATGAGTAACTGTAAGTTACAGCTAAAGGCAGCAATAAAATGCAATATGTTACTGCAGAAGGTTTCATTTCTTAGCTGATCGGGTAGGAGACTGGTTGACATTATATATTTTTCTAGCTCGTTGACAAGTGGAAGGTAGTGGTGGTGTATTTATTTGGTTAAAGGGTAATATATGGGCTGACCCTGGTTATTTTTTGAAAAGGCTCTGGATATAAAATTCTCAATCTGAGAAGTAGTTTCTCACCTTCCTGGAAAGTCAAAAAGTAGGCCTTTTTATTATATGAGAAGATTAAATGAAATTGGAGAGTCATTTAATACTAATGTTTTATTGATTGAGATGATGAAGTAGGAGTATTAAAAATCTCTGCTGTTTATTCGTTGTGGTGGAGATAGCTACAAAAATTTGCACAGGATGACTTATGCATACACGTGGTCGTACTTTCCGACGGCAAATGTGCATCAGAGCTTGTTGTCGGAAATTCCGACCGTGTGTAGGCTCCATCGGACAGTTTCCATCAGAATTTCCATTGCACAAAATTTGAGTTCTTAAATTTTCAGATAACAAAATCCGTTCTCGTAAATTCCAATCGTGTGTAGACAATTCCGATGCACAAAGTGCCACGCATTCTCAGAATCAAGCAGAAGAGCAGCACTGGCTATTGAACTTAATTTTTCTCGGCTCGTCGTACGTGTTGTACTTCACCGCGTTCTTGACATTTGGAATTTCCGACGAACTTTGTGCGACCGTGTGTATGCAAGACAAGTTTGAGCCAACATCCGTCGGAAAAAAAACATGGGATATTGTTGTCGGAATGTCCGATCGTGTGTACAGGGCATTAGAATAAACAGTTCTTTGTTGTATCTAATCCTTTTCATTACTTGTCCGTTGATCTCATAAAAGTGGGTTATCAGGTGAGACCTGCTTATCGGTTGTATGTTATGACCAGGTGAACGCGGTCCAATTCAAGTCAATATTTTGAAATATTAGTTTAAATGTCCTTTAGAACGCATTTGACCTCTTCTTCTATATTCATGATCAAGTCAGGTAATCCTTGTATGCAAAAGTATGATTTATTTTCCAAGTCATCAATTTATACCATCAGTATACTGGATGGTTCTAGCGCTGATTAAGTCAAATTTAGATTTAATTATTTCTGTACAGGCACCTATTTTCTGAATATGATCTTTGATTTCACTAGTGATTAGCTTAGTAGTTTTAGGGGGATCCTCTTTTAATAACTTGAATATTTCTGGGAAAGTAAAGTTTCCCTCTTGTAGAAAGGTAGGTTCTGAAGGAAGAGAAGATAATTCAAAGCTGTCCATAGAGGAGGAGTATTTACCCCGCGTTACATGTTCCATATTAGCTCAGAGTGAGGCAATGGATGGGGGTGGGCCATGAGTTTCTGCCCTCAGGCAAATATTAAAAAATAAAGAAACTAGTTATGGGCTCAAGACCAAGCCAGCACAGTACTGGGGCTCTATAAAAAATGTATCCCAAAAATCTAGACCAGTGCATCATAAAAAACAACTTTATTGTACGTGTAACACAGACAATTATAAAATCAATCATAGACCCAATACCACCCTGTCAATATTACACAATTAACTCACATTCTCATTCATCCTTGAACTTGTAAATTGTGTATAGACGGATCCTGGATACTGTAATACTGGCTGTGAGCAGAAGGGATGTGCAGAAAGTCCCTTAATATGATCCTTCAGGAAAACCAGGAATAACCTTCTTGTTACAGCCAACATTACAGTATCTGGGATCCGTCTATATACAATTTACAAGTTCAAGGATGAATGAGAATGTGAAATAATTGTGTAATATTGACAGGGTGGTATGGGGTCTATGATTGATTTTATAATTGTATATGTGTTACATGCACAATAAAGTTGTTTTTTTATGAAGCATTGGTCTAGATCTTTGGGATAAGTTTTTATCCCTTTGTGATGCTATGGTCTTGAGCCCATAACTAATTTATTTTTATTTTTTTATTTTTCATGACTACTTGCTAGGGGCACCAACCATACTAAACTTACATGATGGCCTATGTCTTGGAGCCAAGTGATTTTGGGACCTGGAGGGAGTTTTTGTAAGTTTTCAGCCTTAGGGAAATATCTGTTGTTAGGGATGTGGTGCAGTGGTGCCACCATCATAGTATCTGCAGTCAGAGTGTGTGCCCTCTGTTGCTGTCCGGTAGTGCCTTGTTTACAAACCACTCTAGCTATTAAGTAGGCGAAGGAAGTACTATAAGATATACCACTATGTATATATTTCCCTGTGGTTTGTTGGCAGCAGTGGGTCAGCGGAGTTGAGGAGACAGTCACCCTCCATGTTCAGTGGCACAACAGTCCCCTTTTTCATTTTATTGTCCAGCGATAGCAGTGTCCCAGGATCACAGCATGAGGCTGAATGAGGCACCCCCCTATCTAAAACTTCTGGCTCTATTGTTTAGCTTCAAGCACTCTGTGAGATGGCTGTGAGCCCAGTTGTGTGATCCATTTGTCCATTTGACTCACTTGGCCAAAGCAAGGAATGAAAACTATGAAAATCTGGGATGAGCCTCCACTGTTTTTTAAAATCCCTCTGCGTGTCCCCCTTACATTATCTGTTTTCATTAGCATGCCCCCTTTCATCACCTGTACCCACCTCTGCAATTACATCATCAAGATTGATGTATTGGACAGGGCAAATACTATTGGTTCACAGGAGGACATGTCTTGATTCAGTGAAGTAAAGATCTTCAATGGGACACCGGCAGCAAAAGAAACCCCAAAAACTGACAGTGGTTCTAATCCTTCCCTACCCTGTAGAATGTAAAAGAGATTCAAAAACATTTTGGCTAATTAAATAGTTTAAAATGCATGTAAAACCTTTTGCAGTGGGGCTCTCTACTCGACAAGGGCTAAAGGCTTATTAACTTTAGGGGTGGAGGAATAAGGTGTAATACGTACCTTATCCCTCGCTCCAGCTCTGTGAAAATGGTGCCTCTTCTATAAAGCCATTGGGGCTGGAACTACATGATCACTAGCCCTGCACTGTATGTGAGGATGGCATGGGACTGGAATTAAATCGGAATGTCACCACATTTTTGAAAAAAATTAAGTCAGTTACAAATACTAAAATACTTAAAAAATAAAATAGTGTTTTCTAGCCCATGGATTCCCATGCTGTCTTCCTACAGCTGATTCTTCTCACTGCTGTAGATCCCTTGAGCCACCATATTGGATTTGGTTGTTAGCTGTGACTTCCTGATGAATCACAGCTGTCTCTGTAGCCAGGGGTTGGGTTAAATGACATCATCTATGCCTAGATGAGGATTGAGGAGGTAGGAGCGGATGCCGACAAAAACAGTACTCCCTCCCCTTAAAATACCTGCAACTCAGTTGAGGGAAGTTCCACTTCCTTGGATCAAAAGCTTTTTTCAGTGGTCAAAGCATATTAACAAAGGCAACATTTCAGAGCCACTCAGGACCCCTTTATCATTCAAGTGACATCACCTACCTGATGAAGGGGTCCTGCCTAGCTCCAAAACGTTGCCTTTGTTAATATGCTGTGATCACTGAATAAAGCTTTGAAACTATTTGGAGAATCCTTGGTGTGCTGGTGACATATCTTCAGCTTGGAATGTCTATGATTTACAGCCGATGGTTGCTGCAGCGCCTACTGACATCTAACAGCTAATTACAAGAAGTTGTGCATTGGGAAAATTTTGATCTAGAGCTTAGTAAATGAGGTGAAGCTTCACTTTACAATGAATCCCCAATCACATTCCAATCACATAGATCTGGTTTATTACAATTGGGTGGGATGGCAAGATGGATCGAGGCAAAGATTGGTGGATCAGAGCTGGGCCTTATCCCAATATCTTTTTGGAATGAATCAATGGTGTGGTGTGTGAGAAGGCATTTATCTGTTAGATACCTTAACTCTGAATCTTATGTTATAAAATGAAATCAATAGCCATTGTTTCTTTTATGAGTATTGAACTTAAAAGTGTGAATTTCTGGTCCTTCTCTGGAGACAGGAAAGAAAAATCAATGTCTGAAATATGCTTTCTCATTTAAAATAAAGTTGGCTACATCTTAAAATTGCAATATGCTCAAGATTAAAAAAAAATACTGTTCAATTTTATCCCATATGGCTGAATTTGCAAGGCAAGTAGAATAGTTTTGCATGTAAAGATGAAACATTTTGTATTCAGAAATGTCTGACCAGCATTCCTATGACCTGTCTAAGTTCCCTCTAGACATAATTTTTAAGAGTTTTTACAGATTTTATTCTCATTATCCACAAAAGGATCGCTGGCTCAGCAGAGCTAACATAAGGTATTATATTGCTATCGCCTCCATGTGACATAATTAGAATTAACAGTACCTGTTCTCCATATTTTATTGTACTGTGAACTGCATTAGTGAGGCTCATTTATTAAAGGAAAAAAAATATATAAATTTGAGGTACTTCCCAAACCAGCCAATCAGATGATTGCTTGTGTGTTCCAGCCTGCTACAGATACATTGCAGCTGTAATCTTTCATTGCACAAAACCAACACTGTCCCCAGCATATAAAGTGATGTAAAAGGGACTTCTACTCTACTAATTCAAATAATAATGGGTGGAAGTGCTGCTGAGACTAGTGATGATCACAAATCAAAATAAAGTATAAACAAATGTGTACTGAAGTGTACGTGACTCATCGCATATCCTAAGTGATCTCCAAATAAAGTGCTGGTGTATCCAATATAAGATTTTGTGCGCGCACTAAAGTGCTTATATGAATGAATGAACATATCCAATTAATAAATATATCAAATACATAAAGTGCACAAATCAAATAGGTTGCATATATCAAATAAAGTGCATAAATCAAATAAAGTGCATGAAAAAAGTGCATCCCATAAAGTGCATCCCATAAAGTGCATTCAATAGGACGTATCAATAGGTGTAGCAAGAAAAATTATCCAATGGATCAACTGCATACATACAGTCTGGAGCAGTCTGTATGCAGTTGATACATGTTTTTGCTACACCTATTATGTCCTATTGAATGCACTTTATGGGATCCACTTTATCGGATGCACTTTTTTCATGCACTTTATTTGATATATGCACTTTATTTGATATATGCAATTTATTTGATTTATGCACTTTATGTATTTGATATATTTATTAATTGGATAAATTCATTCACTCATATAAGCGCTTTAGTGCACACACTGTCCCCAGCATGTTTATTTTTTCCATATAGATCTTTAATATCTGTCAACTACAAAGATCAATAGAGCTTTAAGCTGAACCCCGGACTGAATAAACTGCTGAAATACACTGACAAATTGTTTTACATGCCAAAGGATTTGTAATTGTGTTTATCCAGGTATTGTAATCAAAGCATCCCTGCTGTATGGCATAGCCAGACTGGTGACCTCACTTTTCTGTACTGGAGTTACAATACAGCTTGGTCATAAACCTTCCCCCTAAGCCTATGATTGGAATATGAACGACAATCAGCTGATTGATGAGGCATTTGCTCTTGTAAGCATGTTGACTAATATAATAACTAACAGCATACCTCACAACTTTTTGACATGGGAACGAGAGACACCTATTAGTAAAAGTATGTAGGCATAGGATGCACCCCATGCCACACCCTCTTAACGTAGAAGTATACAAAAATGATTAGTTAAACCAACAAGTGCTTTTTTTTTTTTTTTTTCAAGTTCTTTTTTTATGATCACCCAAGTGCATGTACATACAAATACAGGAAATGTAAGTTGTACAACATTTTGTAGATGGGGGGGGAAGGCCTCCAGCTACTTTGATGGAATAAGAAAGATCCATAATAGATATGACACTGCACAAGCCCTGAGTGTTTGTTTTTTATTGTCATGAGGAGGAGGGTATAGCAGTAGTAGAGAACAAGGGGAGGGTGGGGGGGGGGGAGAAAGGGAGGGAAGGGTACCACCTCACCCTCGGGGGGTGGCCGACTGGCTGAGTGTGGGGTCCCCAGCCGGGGTAATAGGATCCCCCGCCAGATGGGCTTTCCCTTCATCAGAGAAAATGTAATCATTTCAATGAAACCAGGTTTTGTTATAGGTCTCATGTTTATTTTGGGCCAAGATGACCAAGTCCTCCAAGTGGTTTATTTCCTCTATTTTGAAAAACCGGAGGGCTATGAAGGAGGGGTTAGGGTCCTTCCATTTCAGGGGGATACAGGCTTTTGCAGTGTTTAAGAGGTGGCTGAGTATGGATTTCGTATATGTCTTAAGAGGTATTGAGGAGTGGTAAAGGAGGAAGAATCCTGGGCAATCAGGAAATATCTGAGTGATCTGATCGCTCTCCAGAATGGGTGCAATAGTGGCAAGACCAAAAGATGTGCAAGATCCCACAAGTGCTTTTTTACCATTATTATTCCTTTGTTCCTTGTTCCAAATCAGGGACAGACCCTCAGAATCAGGAAAAGATGGGAGTTATGACTAACAGCACTGGGAAAAGCAATAGAGTTCATATTTGTTCAGAGTGTTAAGTCTTCCTTAACATGTGTGTGAAGCTGCTGTGCACAGAATTGCAGAAGGCTGATATCAGAACAGATTCAGCTTCTCTCAACCAGGATTTTGTGGGGTTTCTCCAGAGGTTTTTAAGGGTTCCTTGAGCAATGAGCAGTTTTTGCCTCTCCAATAAATAACTACGGATACCAATGATTTTTAGCTGCCTTTGAGGGAGACATTTTAGCCACTGACCAGAAATCTAAGAAGGTCCTTCTCCACTGACCACCTGTACACATATACTGTATAGGAGGGCCCATCACCACTGGCCACATATACACCTATAGCATATAAGAAGGCCTTTTCATACAGATCACCAAACTAAGGAAGCATTTCACTAACCTCCAATAAAAGAAGTCCCTTGTCCACTGACCACCAGTGTAAAGCCCCATACACACGCTCGGATTATCCGAGGAACAGGTCCGTCGGATCATGTCCGTCGTACTTTTCCGATGTTGGTTTTGCGTACACACGGTCGGACAACGTTGTCGGAAAATCCGATCATTCTGAACGTGGTGACGTTTGTTGCGTACGACGGGACTACGTAGAGGCTAGTAGCCAATAGCTTTGGTCTTGTAATGAGATCTGAGCATGCGTAGCACTTAGTCCGTCGGAATTCGCTACACACGATCGGATTTGGTGTGATCGGACTTTGTTGTCAAAAAATCTATCCAGCAGGAGATAGGACTTTGTCCGTCGGACAATCCGATGGAAACTGTCCGATGGTGCCTACACACGGTCGGAATTTCCGACAACATTGTCCGATAGGACAGAATCCGACCGTGTGTATGGGGCTTTAGGGTGCATGTCACTGAGCACCAATGTAAGTGGACACTTTTCCACTGACCATCAAACTACGTGGACATTTCTTTACTGACCACCAAGTGAGAGAATGTACAATTTTCACTGTCTGCATTTATCTTCTGCCCATTATTATTATTATTAGTAGTAGTAGTATTTGCTATTATTATTATTTATGAACATTAATTTGTGGTATAGAGCAGCCCCATGGTGTGAAATATGTGCCTCTTAATATATTTTTACATCTACAATTTACTGTCTATGCTAATGGTCTGTGAGCTTCAGATAAACTAATTATTACCAGGGGGTCCGTGCAACCTGAGATTGAATTTAATGGTTCCTCTTCATTAAAAAGGTTGAGAAAGGCTGGAATAAATTCGTTGTTTAAGCTAGCTCTGTGTGGAAGTACACTAAATTATGTTTTCATTTGTACAATATAAAATCAAATATAGATATATACTGCATATATAGCACATTAAACTCTTGCCCTTTCAAAACCATTAGCAGGGTACGCTATCGTTATTCTCAGTATGACATTTTTTTGTATATTTACTTCCATGTGTTCTAACATGTTATTTTGGAATAGCTATAAAGCATCTTCCTCAATCCATGCTCACATATTAGCAGAACCACACTCATTCCTCCTAAACCCGGGCCTCCGCAAAGGACCTGAAAATAAAGCCGTTATGGAATATATGTTAAGACCAAGCAAATCCAATGTCTTGGAAAATCTCCTAAAGTGCTGAAATATAAATGTTTGTAAGAATTAAAGTCCTATAAGCCATTATTTTCTTAAGTTTCAATAAAATAGGAAAGGGTCAAAACCTCTGTTAAGGAATAAGAACTGTCTATATCCCTGTTCGTGAGATTTCTACCTGCTTCTATTTCCCTATCACCAGGAGAAGGTGAGGGTAAATCATAGAAGGTGAGGGTAAATCACTTCAATAAACATGCAAGCATAAATAAAACCAGCTATTTTAGTAGAGAGGAAAGGGGTCAAACCCCATGTGCCTCCATTGGAGAGGCTTCTCCTCATTTCCTGTCCTTATGACACCTCAAAAGGCACAGGGGTTGATTTACTAAAACTATAGAGAGCAAAATCTTTTGCTGCTCTGCATAGAATCTACATAGAATCAGCTTCCAGGTTTTTTTGTCAAAGCTTAATTGAACAAGCTAAAGTTAGAAGCTGATTGGCTACCATGTACAGCTACACCAGAGTTTGCACTCTCCTGTTTCTTTCAATCCCACAGTGTCAAATGAACAAGAAGAAGCAGACACAGGTGCAAATAGTTATTTCCTGACGCCAACACGGCAGCATACATATGATATAGCTCCACCCCTATATCCACCCACAGGACCTGTTTAGCGCTATAAAAGTCTGACGGAGAGCTACCTCTCCCATTTTCCTTTTTGTCCTCAAAGATCAACACCTACAGTTAGACTCAGAATAAGCTCTTACCTGCCGACTATGTCGGAGTCCATCTGGGTTCATGCCTCTCCCAGCACGCAGTCCCACATCTTAGGCTGCTAAAGGCACCAACAAGGTGGTGAACCCCTTCTGGTGGTCTTTTGGAGTTGAGGTGTTCTCTAATCAGAGACGACAATCCTCTTGTGGCATGCCTGCTTTGGAGTCCAGATCCAGCAGCTGGGACTGCATGATGTCTTCTCTCCTATGGAACTCTTTCCAGGTCTGTCAATCTCTATAAAACGTTTTTTTTCTTTTTCTTGCTCTCATGTCTCTAAAGATCCCATACACACTTTGCAGCTTTTGTTGTCTGATTTCCTTTGGATTTGCCGGGACCATGTAGTGCAGGGGCCTGTCTGATTGCATATAAATTGAGGCTCTTAAGGTTTGACCTTGTATTATGTGATTTTGGTAAATCTGAGGGAGAAAATCTGCAGAGGATTGTATGATGTGTAGTTGGTTTAAAAGTGTCCTTTTGTGTGGATGGGAGTTGGCTTCCCTCCTAATTGTACTAGCCTTTTTTTGATTAGAACAGAGGCAGGGGAGGACTGAGTCTCTCTCTCTCAGGTGCTCTATTTAAAGTGGTTGTAAACCCTTACAGACCACTTTGACCTACAGGTAAGCCAAGATATAGGCCCCTTTCACACGGGCGGTCCGTTCAGGTCCGCCTGTCAGTTTTTTTGGCAGGCCTAAACGGACCCTCCATAGACATGTCCGCTGATATCCGACCCGCTCCGATCCGAAAAAGTGTGACGGAGGAAAAAGCTATTTTTCCATCCGTCTGCAGATCGGATCGGGTGATGACGGACTCTACGGTCCGTCGTCAGCCAAACTCCCATAGGGGAGAGCGGCGCTCTGACAGGTCCGTCCCTGCACAGAGTGCAGAGACAGACCTGTCATCTTCCTGAACAGCAGGGGATCGACGGAGCGATCCCCGCTGGGCAGAGCGGGCTCCGCACACGGACACGTCCGCGTGAAAGAGCCCTAAAGCTTACCTGTTCTCGTGTCACTGATTTCCATGTCATGTAATGCCGATAGTAGTGCAGGGGAGGCAAAGAAATAATCGATGCGTGAAAAAGAATTGTGAGGGGGCAAAAAGAAAGTAAAATCCCAGTCCGTCGGGTATGTTAGTCGCCATAAATCTACAAAATGTATGGAAGGGATGGGTTGGGTTAAAAGAGTTTGGTCAGCAGTTGGGGAAATGGCTTTTCACAGCGTAAGAGTTTGAACACTGGTGCAGTCCTCCGATAAGGACATGACAGAGTTAAAATCTCCGCCTACTAAATGAAGAGCTTCGGGGGCACTCAATATCCAGGATACCATGTCTTGAAAAAAGAGAGTGTCAGGAGAGTTAGGGGCATATATGTTAGTGATAGCTATGTCTTTAGCACCTAGCGTCATATGTAGTGTCATTTTACGGCCAGTCCAATCAGTGTAGTATTTAAATGTACAGTTTATTGCAAAGGATTAAAACCACTACAAAAGTAAGATAAAATTAAGCTCATTGGGTGCTTTGCGGGGCTCATTCAGTCCATCTCACAGACATCGCACTGTGTTCAGGGGCCACAGATGTTGTAAGTGCTGTGTGCGGACTGTATGGCATCCCTGGATCCAGGAAGAACCACCGTGAGCCGCAGGAGCGGATGTGACGTCACCAGAGACCGGGAGGCGGCCAGGAAGCACTGGGCTGACAGGATAAGCTGACTACGCGCTCGGAGCATCAGCTCCTTCTTAAGGCCTCAATCTATGAATTGTACCTATCAATAGGGCTGTTTACTACTATATATATTATATATCGTGTATGGTCTTTCCTCTGTTTATTTTGTTTGTTGCGCCAGCTTTTTATTTTATTTTATTTTTATACAAAGCTGATAACAGCAGCATTCTTTGATAAAGAAAATTTTTGTTGGGGCCAAATGGCCCAAATTGACTATTTTAAATAGCAGCAAATATAGAGTAATGTTGCGTACACACGATTGGAAATTCCGCCAACATGTGAACTTTTGGTCGGAAAATGCGACCGTGTGTAGGCTCCATCGGACTTTTGCTGGCGGAATTTTGGCCAGCAAAAGATTGAGAGCATGTTCTCAATTTTTCAGACAGAAAATTCCGATCGTCTGTGGCAATTCTGACGCGCCAAATTCCAACGCATGTTTGGAAACAATTTGACGCATGCTCGGAAGCATTGAACTTAATTTTCATGGCTCGTCATTGTGTTGTACGTCACCGCGTTCTTGACGGTCGGAATTTGGTGTGACCGTGTGTAGGCAACACAAGCTTGAGCGGAATTCTGTCGGAAAAACCATCCAAGGCTTTTCCGACGAGAATTACGATCCTGTGTACGTGGCATTAGGCTTTAGCATGCATGCTATCACAAAAAAGATACCTAAGTCTAGGTCCATTTTAATCTTGCCCAAACACTACTAGATTAGTGCCAGCAGAACATAAAAGATGGAACATTGTTTCAAATGAAAAGGCTTATATTTAGCAAATTAAATTATTATTTAATAACAATAATGATAGAGCTTATATAGTACTTCTAACAATAACCAACCTTAAAGAAAGTCAGTATGCAGGTTTTCTCCAGTACAGAATACCAGTAAATGGTTTACATTGTGTCCAAAACCCCTTTTATTCCAGCCTTTTAAAACCATCCTTTAGAATTGGTCTAACACATGGCCCAGCAAACATAACCTTCTTCAACTGTATTATTACTGCACTTAATGCACTTTAAATAGTACATTTTATCCAGGCCCAGAGCACATGGCAATACTGTGCGTCTCCATTTGCAGCATTGACAGAACAAAAAAGAAAAGTGGAAATAAATGAAATGCTTTTAGACACACATATGGATTGTTTTCTAGCATGGTCCTAAATGGAACATTACTACAGGATCTGTTTTATTTAGAAAAAAAAAAAAATAGGTCCAACAAAAGCCACAGGTATCTTTCAAATTTAGAAACGCCTTCTTTCCTTGTTGAAAGCGCCAATTACCAGGGAAGAAAATACAGTTGGCTTTCTCAAGCTTGTTCTTTGGAGGATTTGGTAACACTTGGAGTTCAGTGTATTACTGAGAACTGCTTTTTAGATAATCACTAGCTTCAGGTAAAAACAAACATGTTTATAGAGGTGGGCGAGACGGGAAAAGGCCTAAGGCAGAGTTACAGGAGGTGCAGAAGACTGTAACCGATGGCATTTAGGAAGCTCTATAAAAGTGGAATATAGGATATGGCTTGACGAACTAAAGGCCAGCAAGATGTGTTTCGGAAAAAGATAAAAATGACTTTTTAGTGCCTTTTACTCCTTTATATGCAGTAGAGCATGTGTATATGCTGCTTTTATCGGCACATTAGTTTTAGTCGCAATAAAATCGGCACAGTTGATTTGGTCCCATTAAGCTGGACACAAGAAATTTCACACCTGAGAAATGAAGCGATAAGTCTGCAAAAATAAAGTTATCACACCAAAACTGGGAGCAGTAAACCTAAAAAAGTAATACTTACCAGTAGGCCAAACTTAACTGCTAACCATAAAGCTTAAATGAATTCCGAAATATAACAGTAAACCTCAGCCTACACTGCAACATGACCTCTAAACTGGACTTAAATTCCCAATATAAATGTTTAAATATGCAAATTTTAGAACAATTTTAGAACCTTATAAAGCCAAAGGAAGGAGCCTAATTGTGTTCCAATAACTTGCCTCATAAGTTAGCCAATAAAGGTTATCACTTCATTTCAAAACTTTCTGCATAATTAAAAGGTACAAGACTCTACTACAATATAGGTGAAGAAATTTGCAAACATCAGACAGCAAATAGACCAGTGGCGGCCCGTCCATTAGGGACGCACAGGTACCACCCCCCCCCCCCATCCATGGGTCTGGCCCCCTCATCTACATGCAGAGCACCGGAGGCATGGATTCCAATGGGTGGGGGGGTTTGAAGCATGTGATTAGAGCCTGAGGCTCTAATAGGCTTCAAAAAAGGGTGGGCTTGGGCACAGAGCACTCTCTGAGCCCACCCAGTTGTGTGAGAATCGCGAATGAATATTCGCTATTCTCACACTGATCCTCCTCCAATCCTGAGATCCATCACCTGATTGGCTGAAAGGACAGGCGATCATATTGGATGCCTAGGAGGAGGAGGAAGGAAGGTGCAGTGATGCAGAGAAGGAGACACCCACCTGCCACCCGTAGTCCGTAGAAGCGATGGCCCGCCCGCAACCTGGATGGGGTAAGGGTCCCGAAATGACATTGCTGCAGATGGACACAGTTGACCGACTTTGGGGCCCTGTATCTCAGGGCCACTTGGTGCTAGGAACCCCTAATTTGGATATGTTGTAGTGCTAGTTCCACTGGGTTTGCACACCAAATTTGGTATTTGATATACAAGGCCCCAAAGTCGGGTCGGAAAATGTCATTCTCTGCTGCAGAAAATGTGCTTGACTCGAGTATAAGCCGAGGGGGGCACTTTCAGCACAAAAAAATTTGCTGAAAAACTCAGCTTATACTCGAGTATATATGGTAATCTTCTAACAGCTACAAAATGGCAGGGATTAATGGTAGATAAGGTCGTCTTTGGTAGAAGATGGTAGAAGGAGCATCTTCGGAATGCTTAAAGGAATCTCACCAAATAAAACTTCCATAACTGATAACAGATGCACTAGGGTTGGTTTACTAAAGACAAATAGATTGTGCATGTTGCACTTATTTTGCTCAGAGCTCAGTGAATGTGGTGAAGATCTACTGATTTCCATCATCCAATCATGTGCAAGCAAAAATGCTGTTTTTTTATATTTCCCTTGCACCTTATTGGATATTCCTTTACAAAGTAAAGCTTTACGCCATTCACTGAGCTCCGAGTGGACTGCAATAGCAAAGTGCACAGTCTATTTGCCTTTAGTAAATCAACCCAAGTGCCTCCCTTGCCTACTCAGTGCAGCATGTTTGTATTCCAAATCAAAAAGTACATTTGAAAGAAAACTTCTAAATAAAAAAACAAAGAATACAGGGGGTCTCCGACTTACGAACGCCCGACTTACCAACCACTCCTACTTACAAACAAGGCGCTGCGTGGACCCTCTGCCGTTCTGCATGGACCATCGGCCGCTCTGCGCATGCACGGCCAGAAGGAGCCTCGGAAAATGGCAGAAATGTTTGTAATTTGCAGCGCATGCGCAGAACGGCATTCGACGGAACATCAGAAATGTCCGTAATTGTCGTTCTGCGCATGCGCTGCCGTCTTACGAACATTTCTGAATTACAGACAGGAGGAAAGTCCCTAACGGGTTCGTAACCCGGGGACCCCCTGTACAAAGAAATTATACAAATAGGCAGCTATGAATTCAATGTCATGTCAAAGTCATGTCAAATTCAATTTCCCTCTAACCTTTTGTCGTATCTCTTCTTCCATTTTCACTGGTGATCCCAATTCGGCCACTTGCTTGACCCCATCACTAGCATAACCACCATATTCCCAAAGTACATAACTCTTGGAGTGTGAGCCACCAATAATTGCAGACCAGTGATTTGCTCTCCCTGTTAATAAAAGAGAAAAATAGTGAGAGCCTTACCAATCACCTGAACGTATGTATATCTGTAGTGTAGAAGCCTAGAAAACATATTACTGCTTACAATCACACTGCTGTAATTACCATTGGATCCTACTGCTGTCAATCAAATCCAGTTATGAGGGAGCCGGGCCAAGCTGCACTGTAGGTGTCAATGGACACACAAAGCGTGGCTCAGGATTGAGCCCACACCTGTGCCACCATAGGAAGCCGCTTCCTATGGTGGTACACAGAGCAGAGGAGGAGTCCAGAGCGTTTTTCAGAAGAAAAGGAGGATCTGGGCTGCTCTGTGCAATACCATTGCACAGAACAGGTAAGTATGACATGTTTGTTATTTGAAAAAGAAAAATACTTTACAATCAGTTTAAATAAACACTTTCTAAATAAATACACAGGTGCAGTAATTTTAATTATTTTTTTCTCTAAATTTCAGCTATTAAACCCCCTCCCGTCCGCCATATTGTGAAATGACGGGCACAAGGTAGCTCTCTCGTTCTGGGATGACATCATATGATGGCTCTCTCTCCTGGGACATGACACATCACCGATCTCAGTAAAGACCCGATGATGAGGCTCTTTACCCATGTGATCAGCTGTGTCCAATCACAGTTGATCACATGCAAACAAGGAAATGCTGGTTATTGGCATTCCTCTCCTCACACTGACAGAGTGTGAGGAGAGGAGAGCCGATCAGCAGTATTTACTCACAGGGTAGACGAGCACAGATAATCGGGGCACTAATCATCAGGGCCCTGATTATCAGTGCAGCCCCAACAGTGTCCAGCAGTGATGCCAAACAGTGTCCAGCAGTGATGCCAAACAGTGCCCAGCAGTGATGCCAAACAGTGCCCAGCAGTGATGCCAATCTGTGCCCATCAGTGATGCCAGTCAGTGCTGCTTTTCAGTGCTATCAGTGTCTGCTCATCAGTGCCCATCAGTGCCGCCCATCGTGACATCAATTAGTGCCCATCAGTGTCGCCACTCAATGCCCATCAGTGCTGCCAATCCATGCTACCTATCAGTGCCCATCAGTGCCACCTATCTGTGCTCATCAGTGCAACCTATCAGTACCCATCAGTGCTGCATATTAGTGTCTCCTGATCCGTGCCACCTCATCAGTGCCCATCATTGCAGCCTCATCAGCGCACATCAGTGAAGGAGAAAAAATACTTATTTGCAAAATTTTATAACAGAAACTAAGAAAAACGTTTTTTATACATTTTTGGTCTTTTGTCATTTTAAAAATAAAAAGCCCAGTGGTGATTAAATACCCCCAAGAGAAAGCTCTATCTGTATCAAAAAAATTATAACATTTTTGTTTGGGTACAGCGTTGCATGACCGCGCAATTGTCATTCAAATTGCGACAAAGCTGAAAGCTGAAAATTGGCCAACTGGCCTGTAATAATTTATAGATCATTAAATGTATTTTTAAAGGGTAGCAGTGTAGGCACCTTAATTTGACCTGATACCAGCTTCTTGTAGTTCCGGTATAGCAAGACCAGAGGGCAAGCAACAGTAGAAAAACAAGGAGCCAATCAGTTTATGTGCTAACAGTAAGCATGCTGATATTAGTAAAAAATCAGGATGCACTGCTTTGCTCTGCTTTTAACTGCCCATCAACAGGTTAGGAGGACCAGGACCACCTGGGCTCAGATTAAATGGGTTGCATGGTGCTGGCCATCAGACTGAGGACACCTAGCAGCAGAAAAGGGTACTGCAGGGGAAATAGCTGAACTGAAGCTGAATATTGCAGCAACCAATGGTTTTATTAACATTGCTATTTTTGGCTGGGGTCCTGCTTTTTCATTTAGCTTTAGGGCCCTTATTTAGTTACTCATCAACAAAACATTTTTGCAGGGGTTTTGTTTTTCGAATGCACCTTTAAGCCTGCTTGTTCACTTAATAACAATAATAACAATTTTAATTTACTTTTACCTCCTGCAGCAAGTCAAGAAAACAAACACAAAAAAAAACTCTAGGTTCTCATTATTTCAACACATCTGCAGAGACATTAATTCCTTTAACCTGGCACAACATAAGAGGCATGCTTACAGCTGCTACCTCTGCAGGCCTGCACCAATCTCTCCCAATAATAAACGGTTTCGGCACTGCTGGTGATTTAGCATACAAATGTCACTCTATGATCTACTTCATTACTCACATAAAAAAGAAGTTTCCACTTCTAGTCACATACTAATATACTTCAGGCTAAATATTACCAGATTAATCTCCTCTGCTTGTCATTATGAATTGCAGCTTTACATCGGTAAGATTTTAGAGATTTAGATCTGCATAGAAAAGGAGGCATCTACAGTAGACAGCTAGTAGAGTCTACTGTGAAAGTCCTAGATATTCAGATACAAAGACACAGTAAGCAGTGATTCATTCAAGCCTTGTCTTAATTACAATATTAATGAACAGGACACAACTACTTTTCATAAGGCCCACTCTGACCCCACTCTGACCCCAAAATTGGGATAGTCCAAGACACAGAAAATTTGATGGTCGAATGAAAAAAAATGCCCTCGTACAATATCTATTACTTATGATAGGATGGAAATAGTAAAAAAAAAACATTAAAGGATGAGCAAATGTGGCCTGGTTCAGTTCAAGCTAGGTCAATGGACCCCGCAAATTTAGTACCGGACATTGTTAAAGATAATGGGAAGAGAAACTAGCTATTTTATTCTTCCCTTTTGCAAGACTAATAGGCAAGATATTGCTAAAAAAGGGCATGGGCAGCTAGGCACTGCCATGGGGGACACACCAATGCAAAACAACATCTTTTAAAAATGCCAACCCTGTTTAAGGTCCCGATTACGAAACTAAAAAGGACACAACTACTTTTCATAAGCCCCATTCACCTTGACCCCAAAATTGAGATAGTCCAAGATACATAGCAAATACAAGAGTTGAATGAAAAGTAATGCCCTCATATCTATTACTTGTCATATCTGTTACTTTTCATAAGCCCCATTCACCTTGACCCCAAAATGTAGGAACGCTTATGTGAGACAACTTGCCATTCGTTTTGTAGATGGGACGGGCCTTCTGCTGGAGATGGTTGTAAGTTTTGGTCAGGAAGAATATTCCATTTCCGCAAGGCAGTGATCCCTTCTTCCAGGGAGGTGACTGACACTGTGGCACCATTGTGGGTGATGGAAAGAGTGGCAGGATATTTCCATTTGTGGAGGATATTGTGATTTCTCAATGCTTTAGTGATAGTTAGTAAGTTGCGGCGGCGCTGCAGTGTATGTCGGGACAGATCGGGGAGTATTTTGATGGTTGCATATCGTTGGGGAACAGTTTCACGTATACGGGATACTTGTAGGATCTGGTCCTTAACATGAAAGAAATGCACTCTCAGCAGGACATCCCTGGGGATTTCATCTGGTAGGAAGGACGGTCCTATCAACCGTGAGGTCATGTGCTGTCGCTTCAGGGACCAGGGTGGAGAATAGCGTTTGTGCATATTGTAGAAGTTGATTTGGGGGTACAGATTCTGGGATTCCCCTCAGTTTAAGGTTGTTCCTTCTGGATCTATCTTCGAGGTCTGCCAGCTTATCCTTGATCCAAGTAATATCATCCCCCTGCGCTGTGTGTGCATCAACCATAACATTGTATGCTGAGGTATAGTCCTCCATTTTGTGCTCTATGTGATTCACTCTCTGGCCTAGCGTATGGACCTCCCTCCTGCAGTCTGCTATCCCTCTCAGCATGTCAGCCTGTAGTGAGGAGCGAAGGGACAATAGCATGTCCTTGAGCATTGTGTCCGACACAGGTCTGTCTGCTGTGGGGAAGTTGGAAATGGGGTCTCCCTCTGTGGATGCCTGTGGTGAGGTATTTGTATGAGGCCCGCTTACCTCCATGATAGGATCCGGTTGCGGCCTAGTCGGCGATTCCCGCCGCAGCCTAGATTTGGCCGGGCTGCGCGTGGTGGGGCTGGATGGTCCCGAGGAGGATTCGCTAAGGGAGTGGTTGTAGCTGGCCTGAGTAGTAGAGATGCCTCTGTGTGGCCCGTGATGTCCGCGCTCAGTGTCCGGCCTCTGCTCCCATCCGCCGCCATCTTGGATGTCGCCGCGCGCAGCATAATAATTTGTCATTTTCTGCGGCTGTTGGGGATGTTTCCTATGTCTCCCCATCCTTGATCGTGTCAGCAAGGTATCGCCTCTGCTCCGGTGGTGTTTGGGGCTGTGTTGTCCTCCAGATTACACTGATGGCTGTGGATTGCCTTCCTGTGGACGAGCGGAGCTCCAGACTACATGTCCTTCTAGACCCCAAAATGTAGATAGTCCAAGATACATAGAAAATACGAGAGTTGAATGAAAAGTAATGCCCTCATATCTATTACGTGTGATAGAATGGAAATGTTTTAAACAAACACCATGAATGATCAAACGTGAGGAGTTTGATTCAAGCTAGGTCCATGAACCAGACATTGTTAAGTTTAATTGGAGGGGAAACTAACTATTTTATTCTGGTCTTTTTCAAGGCTTATTGGCAAAATATTGTTTAAAAAGGGCATGGGTGGCTAGGCACTGCCATTGGGGACATACCAATGCAAAACAACATTTTTAAAAATGCCAACCCTGTTTAAGGTCCCAATTACGATACTTATAAAAAGGACACAACTACTTTTCATAAGCCCCATTCACCTTGACCCCAAAATTGAGATAGTCCAAGAAGATACATAGAAAATACGAGAGTTGAATGAAAAGTAATGTCCTCATATCTATTATTGTGATAGGATGGAAATATTTTAAACAAACACTTTGAATGAGCAAACATGAGGGGTTTGATTCAATCTAGGCCCATGAGCCAGACATTGTTAAGGTTAATTGGAGGGTAAACTAGCTATTTTATTCTGGCCTTTTTTAAGGCTTATAGGCAAAATATTGTTTAAAAAGGGCATGGGTGGCTGGGCACTGCCACGGGAGACGTACCAATGCAAAAAAAAAAAGTAAAAAAAATGCCAACCCTATTTGGAGGTGCCTTTAATTTGCAAGTGCTGTTACAAAAGTAAGAAGCATGCAGCCTGGGTGACAAGGAAAGAGAAGGCAGCAAGCCTTCTCCCACCTTCCTAAACCAGACAAGCCCACTTTTTGTATCTGGTTAAAGCCCAACCCTAGCCAATGTTTTTATAGACTGAAATTAGGTGAGGAAGTATTAGAACCTCTGTCAAATTATTATTGTGTAGTTGTGAAGCCAACAAAAGCACCCTACGCTGATCACTACTGGATCATCAATTTAGGCCAATTTATATTCTGCTACCAATAAGAGTATATTGATTGGTTTGCGCAAAAGTTATAGCATCTACAAATTATGGAATATTTTTATTTATTTTACTAATAATGGCGGCGATCAGCGACTTATATCGGGGCTGCGGTAGTGTGGCAGACAGTTGGACTCTAACTGACACTTTTGACACTTTTTTGGGGGCCAGTGACACTAATACAGTGATCAATGCTAAAAAATATGCACTGTCACTGTACTTATGACACTGGCTGGAAAGGGGTTAAACATCAGAGGCGATTAGGGGTTAACTGTGTGCCTAACCTGTGTTTTAGTGTACTGTTGGAGGTGCTTTTTCTAGGGGAAGATATGGATCTTAGCCCCTGCTTTGCAGAGACACAGGATCCATGCCTTCTCTCCTGTCAGAACCGCGATCTGCCTTGTTTCTATAGACAGACTGCCATCTCTATCTCTCTGGATGATTGGCAGGTGCCGGCGGACATCGAGTGAACAGTACCCGCTGTGTATAATGACAATGAAAGCGGGCCGACAGCGGCTTGCATGAATGCCCCCTACCTGGAAGTGTTGGATTTAGCAGCAGTGCCATCTTGCCGCTGTATATGCAAGTTATTTGGTGGTTAAAGCGTATCTCTACTTTTGTTGAGAACCCCCCCCCCCCCTCTGGGTGATCTATATACATTGCAAGGATTATAACAAACTTTGTTGCAGATTCTTACTTTTTGTTATTTAGAAGAAGACCCTGTGTGTTTGTGTCTGTTCTCTTTGCTGAGTGGATCTAATGGGAGTGGTTTCATAATTATCAGTCAGCTGTGGCAGCTGCAGGGCACTAATGAGGAAAGCTGCTGGACCGGCATCCCTTTAGACGTGTTCCTATTGGAAGTATTCAAGGGGATGCCTGAAATCTGATTTGTATCTTAGGCAGACTTCTGGGAAAATTGGTGAGCCAATCACACAAGCATGAAATTATGTTTCTGGGGAGCGTCCTTGTACACATTCTGTGTACAGAACACCTTCAGGTAGTCATATTGCATTTATAGAAAATTACAGCGGCTGCAGATTGAAAAGGGAAGGTAATTTTTAATATTATTTAATTACAATATGACTTGTATCGCAATTGTACACGCTATGTTAGCTTTGACAAAGAAAACTGGAAGTTGATTGGTTTCTGTGCAGAGCTGCACCAGATTTTGCACTCTCCAGTTTTAGTAAATCAACTCCTGGGTGTTCTAATTTTGCTCTAGACCAGTGGTCTTCAAACTGCGGCCCAGAGGCCAGATGTGGCCCTTTGCTTACCTCTATCCGGCCCTTGGAGCACTATTCCATCCACAACTGACACTAATGATAGGGCACTATTCCTCCCATTGACACCAGTGGTGGAGCACTATTCCTCCCACAGATACTTATGATGGGGTGCTAGTCTGCACACTGATATTATCAGTAGGGCATGATTCCTTCCACTGATACCAACAATGGGGCACTATTCCTTCCACTGTTACCAACAATAGGGCACTATTCCCTCCACTGATACCAACAATGGGGCGCTATTCCTTCCACTGATACCAACAATGGGGCACTATTCCTTCCACTGATAACAATGATGGGGCGCTATTCCTTCCACTGATACCAACAAAAGGGCAATATTCCCTCCACTGATACCAACAATAGGGCACTATTCCTTCCACTGATACCAACAATGGGGCACTATTTCTTCCACTGATAACAATGATGTGGCGCTATTCCTTCCACTGATACCAACAATAGGACACAATTCCTTCCACTGATACTAACAATGGGGCACTATTCCGTCCATGGATACCAACAATGGGGCACTATTCCGTCCACGGATACCAACAATGGGGCACTATTACTTCCACTGATACCAACAATGGGACACTATTCCTTCCATGGATACCAACAATGGGACACTATTACTTCCACTGACGCTGGGGCATTATCTACTTCCACTAGCCACAGTCCGGCCCCACTAAACTCTGAAGGATAGTAAACTGGCCCTTTGTTTAGAAAGTTTGGCACTAAGCTTTGACACTAAGCTTTTTTTTTTTTGGTGCGCTTTACTGGTATTTGATGTTTTAGGACATGTGACATACATTTTGTAACCGCTTGCCGACTGGCTCCTGTAGATATACAACAGCAGAATTGCACGGCTGGGCAAAGTAATGTACACGTACGTTGCTTTGAATTTCCCGCCATGCGCGCACGCCACCTTCCCTGATGAAAGTACAAATATGCAATCATCCACTACTCCTAGAACACAAAGTAACTCCTTATTAACTACTTGCCTACCAGGCACGAACACCTCCTTCCTGACCAGGCCATTTTTCAGCTTTCAGCGCTGTCGCATTTTGAATGACAATTGCGCGTCCATGCAACGCTGTACCCAAATAAAAATTTTATCATTTTTTTCCCCACAGATAGAGCTTTATTTTGGTGGTATTTGATCACCTCTGCGGTTTTTATTTCTTGCGCTATAAACAAAAGGAGGGACAAGTTTGAAAAAAACATAATATTTTTTACTTTTTATTATAATAAATATCCAATTTTTTTTTTTTTTAAACAAATTTTTTCCTCAGTTTAGGCCGATACGTATTCTTCTACATATTTTTGGTAAAAAAAAAAAAAATCGCAATAAGCGTATATTGATTGGTTTGCGCAAAAGTTATAGCGTCTACAAAATAGGGGATAGATTTATAGCATTTTTATTATTATTTTTTTTTTACTAGTAATGGCGGCGATCTGCGATTTTTATCATGACTGCGACATTGCAGCGGACATATCGGACACTTTTGACACATTTTTGGGACCATTCACATTTATACAGCGATCCGTGCTATAAAAATGCATTGATTACTGTATAAATGTGACTAGCAGGGAAGGGGTTAACACTAGGGGGCGCTGCAGGGGTTAATGTGTTCCCTATGTTAGTGATTCTAACTGTGGGGGGAGGGGACTGACTGGGGGAGGGGACCGATCGTTGTCCCTATGTACAAGGGACACACCATCGGTCTCCTCTCCAGTGACAGGACGTGGATCTGTGTGTTTACATACACAGATCCACGCCCTGCTCTGTTACTGGGCAATCGCGGGTGCCCAGCGGACATCGCGGCCGCCGGGCACGCGCATTGGGTCCATAGCTACGCGGCGGGCACTCGCACGCGCCCCCTAGTGGCCCAAAATGTAGACGCCGTCATATGACAGCGTCCCGCCACAAGAGCCGCACCACTCCGCCGTCAATAGACAGTGTGCGGTCGGCTAGAGTTTAAACGTCTAATGAGGGGATATGGGCAGTAATCTGCCTTGCTGCATTGGGATGGCCATACATAGAATCTGAAAATGACTATCAATGGTTGATGTGGAATTTTTTTTGAGTTTTTGCTCACAATATTTGTAAAAGCCACATTCGGCAGGATCTATGCAATAACCAGCTCTGCTGCTGCTGCAGAAATTTTCTATGGTGCTTGCTTTTATATATATATATATATATATATATATATATATATATATATATAAAAATAGGTATACTGGGGAATCGGAAATATTATTCATAATGTGAATTGTGTGATATATCATATCACTGTGATATATGGAATGGAAGGAGATAATTATGATCAGCGATGGAACTGAAAGTGGCCACCTGCAAAGTTTGGTGGTCCTATGAGACCATGAAAAATATCTGAATCAGCGATTTATGAAATACTGCTAGTTTAGAGGCCCATTGAGAATGTGAAATATCTGAATCCGTGATTTATGAAATATGGAATTGATGTTGATGAATGGCGCAAGCTCTCAATGGGAATGCGCAATGTTATTAATGAGTTTCTGATAAGCATTGGCATGCTGGCCAATATTTACAATTCATATAATCATACAATATTGATTTAAGAGACTATCATAAAAAAAAAAAATAATGAAAAAAAATTAAAAGAAAAATAGGCAGCCTGTAAAATAAGAGGAATACTTATCAAACCAATCTTTTCTCTAATGAAGAGCACACAAACCAATAATTCTTCAGCATTTTACACACTTCTGTTTGTTTCAAATACTTGTGTACATTTTTTTTTTCAGCGGGTTGCGGGGAATGCAGTTCCGGCACCTCCAGCACTAAATGTATGTAATGGCAAGGGGTGATGGGCTGTGCAACAGGGTCTGTTGATGCTGGCTGCTGGGATTTATTTTTGCATGGGGATCTGTTGCTGCTGGGGAGGTCTCTTGTTGCGAGTGGGGGCTCTATTGTTGCTGGGGGTGAGTCTTATGTTGCTGGGGGGGGGGGGTCAGTTGTTGCTAGGAGGGATCTACTGATGAGGAAGGGGTTTATTGTTTCTGGCTGATGGAGGGTCTATTGATGCTGGCTGCAGGGAGATCTGTTGTTGATGCAGGGGTCTATTTTTGTTGAAGGGTGTTCCACTGTTGCTGGTGGGCTGCAGGGGATATATTTTACTGCTTTTCTTGTTATCATCAACAAGTTCTATACAAATTATATAGTACCACAAATATTATACCATCCAAAGACACCAAACTGTGGTCACGTAGATACGTTTCACACATCTTTTTTTTTTTTTTTTTCACAATCAAGAAAATTTTATTAAGAAAAATGTTGTTTACAATGACAGTAAATGATTACAAAATGACAATGAAATACATGTCAGTTTAAATGCGTTTCACACATACATCTTATGCTTAATCATGATTAAGCACAAGATGTATGTGTGAAATGCGTCTACATGACCACAATTTGGTGTCTTTGGTGTTATCTTTGTGAAACAAAATAAAAGGCAATCGGAAGTTCTGTATCTGCAGCCATTTCTTTCTTCATTCCAAGTTTCCCACGGAGACTAGGGGAGGCACAGAGGGGCTAGCACTCTGCAAGATACTTAAATCAGCCTTATCTCTATACACCTGGAGCAGCGGTTCTTTTTCTTGGGTAAGTGGTGGAACCAAGGAATGGTGTTGGGAGGTGAGTAAGGGTGGAGACAAGGGGTGACAAGGGGGAGTTCCTGCACCTATTCTCTGAGAAAAAAAGCCCTGCCTTTGTACCACCCTAATGCTGTGGTTCCTTACTGCAGGCCATAATAATGTGGTGGGCAGCGGGTGGAACCACAGTAGGCAACTAGTTTCATACCATAATGAAATTCGGACGAAGTTTGCATCTTTCAGACATTTGGATGTATCCAACGTCCGAAGAAACAGAAAATGAATTTCAACTAATAAGAAATTATATTGAAAATAATGAATTAATTCGGCATGATTCGTTAATTTGTTAATAAGGTCTAATGAAACAGCAAGTTGACTCCTAATGGCATAACGAATAATCTGAATTCAATCGCATTAATTCGTTTTTTTTTTCTATCAGTGAGCAACCGAGCAAGTAAAAAAGAAATTGATCCACCTGAGTTACAGTTTTCTAGTCCAATCAGTTGATTCCTTTTGTGTTGGGGGCTGGATTATTGGCACGGAGTAAGTCAAAGGACTTTCTGAATTACAAATTGTTATCACGAATATATATACATATATAAATAATGAATTATCTGAAAATGAAACAATTAATCAAACAAATTGATTCATTATAAGGAATATTTATACTCTACAGAAATTACAAATTATTTGAAAACAAATTATTGTAACATAACAAATATTACAGAACAAAATTAGGTATTTTACGAATGAAAATTTTAATTTTCCATCATGCACAAGTCTAAACCACAGTGCACAGTATCTGAATGTCTGTTGGATACTGAGAACTCTTCAAGTACAACCAACTTTTACCTACAGGTAAGCCTATATTAAGGCTTACCTGTAGGTGCTGGAAATATCTCCTAAATCTCCACGGTTTAGGAGACATTTACAATAAAGCCGTGCACCGATGTCTACGGTGCATGTGCACTTTAAAAAGGGTCGATCGTGCCGTTTCTAAAGGGAGCCATGCCGTGACTGGAGGCTCCCACGCGCATTCCCGCAAAGAAGAGGGGTGAAGATGGATGCTCCCTGCTAGTGGGGACAGCAGTGACATTGCAGTCTTTGTTTTCAGTAGACTTGTGCCCAACGGAAAATTTTGTTTAGTTTCGGTTCGTTGTCATTCGTAAAATACATAATTTTGTTCTGTTATATTCGGAATGTTACGTTAATACGTTTTCGGATAATTCGTTATTTCTGTAGAGTGTCGATATTCATTATACTGAATCTTGAATCATGTCGAATTCATTCATTATATGCGCTATAATTTCGTTCGTATTCGTTGGAATTCGTAACATATCGAAACATATTTATGTATGTATATATTTTCGTGATAACGATCCATAGTTTGTTTATTGAATCTTTTAACACACACAATGACAATATCTCTTCTCCTTTGCTCAAATACAATACAACACCCTTCTCACTCAGTTCTCAGGAATGCACTTTGCCAGTAATCCAACCTCCAGCACAAAATTAATCAGCTGATTGGACTGTAAGATTTACTTTGAGTTGACCTTTTGTTTCATTAGATCTTTAACAAATTACCAAATCATGTCAAATTCATTTGTTATATCCGCTATAATTTCTTTCGTATTCGTTGAAATTCGTTATTTTTTTATTCGGACATTCGGATGCATCCGAATGTCCGAAAGATACAAAATTCAGCCTGAATTTCAATTCGTTACAAAACGAATTGCACAAGCCTAGTTTTCAGGTAAGTGACACATAATTGCATAGTATGCAATGCATAGTAGCCCATTATCCTTTACCTTTGCAGGTAAATAAAGAGGAAGTAAAACCCACCAGGGTTTACTTCCTCTTTCAGACAGTGTAGCCCTTGGAGTGAGTGAAGAGTGAAGATACTTACCAGGACAGGTAAGTATTTCTCCTCTTCTTTACAGGCTGCTTTTTTTTTTTTGATAGTGATACTTAAGGGCCAACTCACACTTTTTGTCATGTGATGCATTTTGGTAAAGGGAGCGTAAAAGTAGTAGTTACCTTTTGGTTTCAGCTTTCTGCCAGTATTTTCCAAATGGCATTAAAGGAAAGCACATTGTCCTTGGAATTCATAAAGACTGTTGCAGACCGATTTTGCAAAAGTGTCTTGTGTGCATTTTAAAAGTGGTGCAGCCGCATGCTGGCGCATCCAAATCCATGTACCTGTCTAAAACTTGTACTTGAATTTAGCACATGCTGCGCCGCTTTTAGAATGCATGCAGGACGCTTTCGCAAAATCTGTGCGCATACCTACCAACTTTTTGTGATGAAAATGAGGATCACCTATTAGAAAAAGTATGTTGTCATAGGACCCCCTGCCACACACCCTTAAAGGATAATTCTACAAAAAAAATTGTTAGTCAAACCCACAAGAGCTTTTTTACCATTACCATACCATACTATTCCTTTATAGTGACTTTTGAAATTTACAAATGCAGCAATTTAGAATTTGGATGAAAGGTTTAGCACTGGGAAACACTTTTTGAAAGATAAAAAGTGCATTTTATATACAACTATATACAGTGGTGTGAAAAAGTGTTTGCCCCCTTCCTCATTTCCTGTTCCTTTGCATGTTTGTCACACTTAAGTGTTTCGGAACATCAAACCAATTTAAACAATAGTCAAGGACAACACAAGTAAACACAAAATGCAATTTGTAAATGAAGGTGTTTATTATTAAAGGTGAAAAAAAATCCAAACCATCAAGGCCCTGTGTGAAAAAGTGATTGCCCCCTAAACCTAATAACTGGTTGGGCCACCCTTAGCAGCAACAACTGCAACCAAGCATTTGCGATAACGTGCAATGAGGCTTTTACAGGGTCCTGGAGGAATTTTGGCCCACTCATCTTTGCAGAATTGTCCTAATTCAGTTACATTAGAGGGTTTTCGAGCATGAACGGCCTTTTTAAGGTCATACCACAACATCTCAATAGGATTCAGGTCAGGACTTTGGCTAGGCCACTCCAAAGTCTTCATTTTGTTTTTCTTCAGCCATTCGGTGGTGGACTTGCTGGTGTGTTTAGGATCATTGTCCTGCTGCAGAACCCAAGTTCGTTTCAGCTTGAGTACACGAACAGATGGTCGGACATTCTCCTTCAGGATCTCTTGGTAGACAGCAGAATTCATAGTTCCTTTTATCACGGCAAGTCTTCCAGGTCCTGAAGCAGCAAAACAGCCCCAGACCATCACACTACCACCACCATATTTTACTGTTGGTATAATGTTCTTTTTCTGAAATGCAGTGTTCCTTCTACGCCAGATATACTTGGACACACACCTTCCAAAGAGTTCCACTTTTGTCTCATCGGTCCACAGAATGTTGTCCCAAAAGTCTTGGGGATCATCAAGATGTGTTGTGGAGAAATTGAGACGAGCTTTGATGTTCTTTTTGCTCAGCAGTGGTTTTCTCCTTGGAACTCTGCCATGCAGGCCATTTTTGCCCAGTCTTTTCCTGATGGTGGAGGCATGAACGCTGACCTTAACTGAGGCAAGTGAGGCCTGCAGTTCCTTGGACGTTGTTGTGGGGTCTTTCGTGACCTCTTGGATGAGTCGTCGCTGCGCTCTTGGGGTAATTTTGGGCGGCCGGCCACTCCTGGGAAGGTTCACCACTGTTCCATGTCTTCGCCATTTGTGGATAATGGCTCTCACTGTGGTTCACTGGATTCCCAAAGCTTTGGAAATGGCTTTATAACCCTTTCCAGACTGATAGATCTCAATTACTTTCTTTCTCAATTGTTCCTGAATTTCTTTGGGTCTCGGCATGATGTGTAGCTTTTAAGGATCTTCTGGTGGACCTTACTGTGTCAAGAAGCTCCTATTTAAGTGATGCCTTGATTGTGAACAGGTGTGGCAATAATCAGGCCTGGGTGTGGCTAGAGAAATTGAACTCAGGTGTGGACAACCACAGTTATAATATGTTTTAACAAGGGGGGCAATCACTTTTTCACACAGGGCCATGATGGTTTGGATTTTTTTTCACCTTTAATAATAAACACCTTCATTTACAAATTGCATTTTGTGTTTACTTGTGTTGTCCTTGACTATTGTTTAAATTGGTTTGATGTTCCGAAACACTTAAGTGTGACAAACATGCAAAGGAACAGGAAATGAGGAAGGGGGCAAACACTTTTTCACACCACTGTAGATCAGCCCAAAATGAGGGACAAATGAGGAGGAATGAGTCACAGAGGGTTCCAAATCAGGGACAGTTGGGGGTTATGTGTGTGCCAGGGTCTCTCTATGTACACCACAAGAGTATTGGTCCTAATTAGCTCCACTTTTGTAAGATACAAAGGGGTTGATTTACTAAAGGCAAATAGACTGCGCACTTTGCAAATTGCAAAATGAAGCAAAAAGGAAGTTCTGGACAGCCGCACAACACACCGGAATATAGCCTTTATTCTAAAAAGTCCAACAGATACAAGCCACAGTATAAAATGGGACAAAAGAGCTGACGCCTTTCACACTTAACAGTGCTTAGTCAGAGCTACCCTACCACCAAAAACGATGCAATATATATAATAAAATATGTCTGATATGTGACTCCATGTGTAGTTAATTGAGTCTAATTACTCAATTAGGTATCCAATTAGAAGAAACCCTTAATCGGCAAGCGTGATCAAGATGTGTGATTTAGGGGAGTGCACATGAATGTGTGAATTCAGTGTGAAAATGAAACAAATACTTTTATAATACATTAAAATTAAACCAACTGTGATAAAGTGTCTAAATAAACTGTCTAAATAATTAGTTTTAATTAACTTCTTCCAAAGAACTGTGGACTGTGAATATATCTAATAAATATATAAACACATTAAATAGTTGGTGAACAAATAAAATGTGATAAAAACATTTTAATGAGGTGAAAATGAGTGACTCAATTATTATTATTATTATTATTATTATTATTATACACGATTTATATAGCGCCAACAGTTTAAGCAGTGCTTTACAATGTATAGGGGGGACAACACAAGTACAGTACAGTTCAATACAAAAAAGGTACAGGAGGGCCCTGCTCATAGAGCTTGCATTCTAAAGGGACGGGGTGGTGGTACAAAAGGTAATAGCTGCAGAGAATGATTTGATGGGGGTGATTTAATTATATGTAGATTTAATTATAATCTACATTAATGATGATAATGAAAATATATATATATATGTGTGTGTGTGTGTGTGTGTGTGTGTGTGTGTGTGTGTGTGTAAGGCCAACATGGTGGCCTGAATTTATGGGAGGAGCCCGGGAGGGTATTTAACCGGCCCACTCACCTGTGGTCTTCGTCGGTTCCGGTGCGCGATATACTACGTCACTAAGCCGACTACTCGATTCGCTAGCGTTCGTGAGTGCCAGACGTCTCGTGGATTGTTCCCGTTCGAAGGTTTTTGTACATTGTATCTGGCTCGGCTGCCGCAGGTAGGGGTCTCGTTTGACCATCATTTCACTTATGAACGTTAGTTACCTTGTCACGAATCTCGTTGTCCACATACGCACGAGTCATTCATTAGTACCCGTACGTTGCATCCGCACCGCTACCTGCATACCAGTAGCCGGTCGCTTACGCATCACCACTGATTCGGAATCAGTCGCAGTAACATTTCACACGGTCACATTTCAGCCATTTCACCATTTCACGGTCCTGCACCGACACGCCGGTTCGAATCTAACCACATCCGATTTGTCCCAGTATGTCCCAGCAGTCGAACCCCATTTCAATACATGATCCAGGGAGCGGTCGTTTCTAGCCGCAATTTTTCGACTCACCGGTCGAAAAAACACCTGTCATGGCATCATTCCGATTGTTCCGATTCGAGTCTAGTCGCACCCCGGTGCCTCGATTCGTACCGGCGCGCCCCAGGTGCTCCCAGGCCCCACTTCATTCCGTGCTCCACAGGTCGCTGTCAGTCGAAATTTTTTTTTAGGCTCACCGGTCGGCGCCTCTGTCACGAGAAAAACATTTCACCTCACGAGTCACGTTTTGATTCGAAACCGGTCGCACCCTCGCGTATCAGTTTCGCCTCCGACGTACCCCAGGTTTATCGGCCCCATTTCAGCAACCACCCCTGAGTCTGCCCGTCGTCGGTCGCAAACACCCGATCGACCGCTCCGCACCTCATAGAATGGTTCCCTTAATTTCTCTCACCGCCAGGCCGCACCTCGCTTCGAACCCAGTCGCACTGCGCACCGGTTCGTACCGATGTGCCCTGAACATCCGTTGGCCTCATTTCAGTACATGCTCCAGAAGTCTGGTTTGTTTACAGTCGCCGTCGCGGCTCGACCGTTTCATACTCCTGTCATGCCAATCAGTTCGCTGTCACACAAAAACATCCCGATCCGAATCCGATGGCATCCACCATGCATCAGTTCGTCTCGACGTACCACAGTTAAATTTGCCTCATTTCATTTCAATTCTCGATCAATGTCACTCAGCAAGTCACACTCATAAAACGACACCATGCGCCCACGACATGGCACAACGTTCCTCATTTCACCCCAAAAAAAAAAAAAAAAAAAAAGGTATATATGCATAGACGGGGGACACACCCCACGAGGCACACCTCACCAGTTGTCTTTATTTTCCTTCTCTAGGTCAGTCCAAGTTCAGTAGGTCCACCCTGCAACAGGTTGGACGGTATTTCTCCAGGTAAAATATAGAAACTCACCATGTACACACGTCCACGTACGTGCGCACACTTGTCCTTTCAAAAGCACAGCAGCTGGGTACGTATGTTTACACAAGGAAAGAAACAGTCTTGGCTTATCTCATCCCCTTAACAGGTCCGGTCGACCTTCTTGCGACCTCAGAAGCCACAAGACATCACCTCAGGGTACAGCCCATCCGAGGACCATGTCTCAAGCGGGCAGCGAGGATCTCACCGCCCCCTTGTCACCTTCCCCAGTGTCTGTAAGCGACAGCAACCAGTCCCTCAGGGGATGGACCATCCCCAGGCTGACGGCAGAACTTAGACGCAGGGGCGTGCCGTTCCCCGCCACGGCCAGGAAGGCGGAGCTCTTCAGGCTCCTGTTCCCTCCTCCTGCCATGGCCGGGCCCAGCACTCAACAAGCTTCCCTCCAGTCTATATCTACGGCCATAGCACAACTCCACACCATGGTGTCGTCCTTGGCGAGCACAGTCACGGACGTCCAAGCCAGAGTGACTCTCCTGGAAGCTCACCCGGCCCCGGCCGTCCCCGCCGCAATGCAGCCTCTAGCACCAGTCGCCACAGGTACCGCAGGGACAAGTCCCGTCGTCTGTCCAGCACACCTGGTTCCAGCCAGCATTAAGAAGGACATACTGGATGGCAAGGACGTCAACCTCGCCTCCCTACTCATATCAGTCCACGACCTAGCCGAAAACAAGGCCTATACCTGGGGAGACGTCTCGTTGGTCCTCAAAGCTAAGGACCCCAGACTCAACCGCAAATTGTCCGTCCCAGAATTCGTGTTGACATTTGGGATGTTTAGAGACGTCATATGCTCAGCTTCCCCCGGCAGAAGGGAAGAGCTGGATTTATATCTCCACACCGTGATAGAGTTGGGCTACAAGTACGGCGGGTTCTCATTCTATGACTACCACCGCTCCTTTTCCGCAAAAGCAGCCGCCAGGATGGCGCAGTTCCAGTCACCCACGGACTGGAGCCTAATGGACACAGAATTATTCTGTCGCCATTTTGCCGGTCTGCGCTCACCATTGTGCGCAGTCTGCCAATCCTCCACGCACACCGCCACCTGGTGCTCCAGTGTAACAGTCAGCCTCTCGGTCGAGTTTCCCTCGACCTTGGCTCCAGCTCAAAACCCGCCAGCACCGACACAGAAACCCCAGGTCGACAAACTCGGACGCCCCGTCCGGACCATGGGAGGAGCGGCCATCTGTAATAATTACAACTACGGCTCGTGCAACTTCAGCCAATGCAGGATGCTCCACGTGTGCGTCGTATGCCACAGGGCGCACCCGAAAAATTTATGCGAGGTCAAGCCGAAAAACCTGTGACTGAGCCGCATAAACGTCCTATGGTTAGGAGTCTATCTGGACTCACACCCCACCCCCTCACTTGCCACGTTCCTCATACAAGGATTCACGGCGGGCTTCCACACCGGCCTTGTCTCCCTGCCCCACACTACCTACGAGTGTAGAAATCTCAAGTCAGCGGCCACCGACGAGCAAGCCGTAGATGAACTACTCCTAGCCGAGCTGGAGCGAGGTTTCGTCATAGGTCCCTTCACACAACCCCCCTTCAACACCTGGAGAGTCAGCCCTATTGGGCTTGTCAAGGGCAAGTTCTCGAATAAAGTTCGTTTGGTGTACGACCTGTCTGCGCCTCATTCTTGCCACGTCCCCAGCCTCAACTCCCTGATCCCTTCCGAGGAGTTCTCCTTAAAATACGCCTCCGTCGACATGGCGATCCAGGCCCTCCTCAAAGCAGGCACAGGGGCCTGGCTGTCCAAAGCCGACATATCGGACGCATTCAAACTTCTGCCGATTCACCCGTCTCTCTGGTGTTGGCACGGTATCAAGTGGAGAGACAGGTACTACTTTGCCACCAAGCTCACGTTCTGCTCCAAAAGTAGCCCCTGGCTCTTCGACACTTTCGCTCAATCCCTCACCTGGATTCTCCTACACAAGGCCCAATGCACAGAAGTCATCCACTACCTGGATGACTTCTTACTGATAGAGCAGCCCAACGTGTCACCAGTAGACCTCGACAAGTTTAGAGTCGTCTTCCAGAACGTCAATGTCCCCATAGCTGAGCACAAGGTCGACGGACCCGCACACTCCATCACCTTCCTCGGAGTTGTCTTGGACACATGCTCCATGCAGGCCAGCCTCCCCCTCGACAAATTGACCCGCATCAGGGCAGTTCTTCAGGACTTCACCCGCACGAGAGGATGCACAAGACGACAGCTCCAGTCACTACTTGGCATGCTCAATTTTGCCATGCGGATCATCCCTCAAGGTCGTTCCTTCATCTCACGGCTCTTAGTCTACCTGTCACAGGCACAAGACCCCGATCAGATCCTCAACCTGGACGCCGCGGCCATAGCAGACCTAGCGATGTGGGAAGAATTCCTTTCCTCATGGAACGGAATATCCATGTTTATCCTGGCCATCTCACCCCTCTCACCACAGGTGGTGACAGATGCCGCGGCCTTCACGGGCTTCGCAGCCATTTTTGGCCTCCGTTGGTTTGCTGGCCCTTGGCCCCCGCAGATTCTCTCAATCTCAGGTTTCAGCCGGACTTCCCCCCCTTTCGAGCTCTACCCAATCGTGGCAGCCGCCAAACTTTGGGGTCACAACTGGACCGGGCAGACGGTAAACTTCACGACAGACAACCAGGCCACGGCAGACATCGTCAACAAAGGCAGGTCCAAGTCACTCCCGGTGATGTCCTTCTTACGCAGGCTGGTCCAACTGTCGCTACGGCTCCAGTTCAACATCCATTGCTCTCACATCCCAGGTAAATACAACGTGGCAGCGGACGCGCCGTCACGCTTTAACTTCGTCTCCTTCTTCCGGCAGATACCAGAGGCCGATCGGGTGTCCGCCCCTATACCCGCTTGGTCTCAGCTGACCCTAGACTAGACCGATACCTACGTGGGGCCACCCAGCTCATCAACCAGTCCCTGTCTCACAACACACTCAAAGCCTACCACGCAGCCTGGGACACGTTCAACAAGTTCCTAGCCACCAACGCCGTGTCAACACCCACAGACACCAGGCACATTCTGGCCTTCGTCTCACATTGCCACACACAGTTAAACCTGTCCTACAACACCATCCGCCTGTACCTGGCCGGCGTACAGCACTTTTTGGCCCTTCAAGATCCCACTAGATCGTCTGTCTTCTCGTCCCACGCCGTCTGAGCCGTCCTACGCGGCGTCCAGAAGCAGCAACCAGCAAACAGAACCAGACGTCGCCCCATCAAGAGTGCCATCTTCCGCGAGATGTCCGCCATACTCGCTGGTTCCCCCTTTGGTGTCCTCCTCAGCCAGGTCATACAAGCTGCTATCTACCTGGCCTACTACGGGTTCCTACGTCCCAGCGAATTCACCTGTAACAGCTCGACCAGCCAAACCCTGTGCAGACGCCACCTAGTTCGCCATCAAGACCACTTTGTGCTCCACCTCAGCGTCTCCAAGACTCAGCAAGCTGGCCACGGGGTGGACATCCATCTATACAGAACCGGCAATTCCTGGTGCCCAGTGACGGTTCTCAACCGCCTGCTCTCACTCCTGCCAGAACAAAGGAAAACCGATCCCCTTCTGCCTTTCCCAGTCAAACCCCTAAGCACCTGCCAGTTCATGACACACGTAAGGATTCTCCTCCGCAACCTACGCCTCAACCCCAGCGAATACTCCGGTCACTCTTTTCGGATCGGGGCCACCTCAACCGCCTCACAGCATAGGGTCCCAAGCCACATCATCCAGAGACTCGGCAGATGGAAGTCAGCCTGCTTCACCCGGTATATACATGACCCACAGGTGGAAATGTCACGGGCCTTCGCCCAACTCACGCAGTAGACAATGCTAAAAGTCAATAAACATCTTCAAACCCTACCTCAGTTTTTGCCCCCTTATTTTGGCATACTGTCCATTAGACCAAGGCACACTTCAGGTCCCCTTTTCATGTTGTAGATCTTATGGTTAAGTTATTCCTCTTCAGACACGTATCGGCCATAGGGCTTCAACCATAAGTGGAAGGCCAACATGGTGGCCTGAATTTATGGGAGGAGCCCGGGAGGGTATTTAACCGGCCCACTCACCTGTGGTCTTCGACGGTTCCGGTGCGCGATACCCACCCTCCCATTCCCCCTTTTAAGGGCATTTCTCACAACATCACCCTCATCAAACACTCATTTCTAATCAGGGTATGCCCCCTTATTTTGGCATACCGTCCATTAGACCAAGGCACACTTCAGGTCCCCTTTTCTTGTTGTAGATCTTATGGTTAAGTTATTCCTCTTCAGACACGTATCGGCCATAGGGCTTCAACCATAAATATATATATATATATATATATATGTGTGTGTGTGTGTGTGTGTGTGTGTGTGTATATATATATATATGTGTATATATATATATATATATATATATATATATATATGTGTGCCAAAACATGCTTACTCACACAAATATATCTAGATAAATTAATAAATAAGTGCTGTTTAACACTAACTATGTGTAAGGAACGTGCAATCATATATATCTCGTATATATACTTTTTTATGAGATCCACCAGGTCTCTGTTGTATATGTGATAGGTGTATCATGAAGTCACATATGTTCCAAATGTATACATGGACACATGCATGTATATATACACATGTAGACATAATCCTTGTTTGCACAACTAGCTGTGGATGTAGACTTCGATATTAAAACATTTATCATCATATAAAAAATGTATTATTTTCCAATGCACAGTATAAATTGCACTTTATACTGTTGATCACTTTGTTCTGTATACTACTTTTCCATGTTATGATTTTATATTTATTTAATGAATAAATAAATTGTTTATATCTATTTGGTTGTTGTACGTGCCTCAAAAGTCCACCACCAGGGGGTTCCCTTTTTGTGAGCATTCCTAAAGGCAGAGCCAGCTGCCAATCAGGAAGCAGGGTGGATCCTGACAATATTGTTCTGTCTGCTTGTAGGCAGGTGCAGTCTACTTCTCCGCTGCAGGTGGCATTCAACCGCAGTGTCATTGCAGAGGGAGAGGAAGTCGAGACAAACATGGTTCCTCTATGGTTTCCTGGGTCACTGGGGAAGCTATCCGATTAGGTGGCCATCATGGGTCATGCAAGGTCTTTTTAAGATTCTTGCTCCCATGCTTGGTGCGCATTTTGTGCATGGGTAGTGTAGATACAGGTCATCCATCTGTCAGGGACAGTATAAGCGGTAGGGAGAGATTCCAGACAAGTAGGAAAAGAGCAGGGACACGCTATCCTTCTTAGAAACCTCCCCTTTTTGGGTACAGACTGGCCAGGATGCATTCCATCCCTCAAGACAGATGCTGTTGTTGCATCCGAGACCTGCTGTTACACTGTTTGCTGCATCATTCTGTGAGTGTTCGCCTGGTCAGGTAGACATCCTGCTGGCTAGTTGTTCAAACTTCAACTACAATACAGTTCTGTTACTGCATCTGGACAGTGTGAGATTTACTAACGCTAGAGAGTGCAAAATCTGGTGCAGCTCTAAATAGAAACCAATCAGCTTCCAGGTTTTAACTGAACAAGCTGAAGTTAGAAGCTGGTTGGCTACCATACACATCTGCACCAGATTTTGTTTGCACCAGTTTTATTAAATCTCCTCCTGAGTGGTAACTGCTGCACCATGCTACGCATCCCCACAAGCTAATAGTAGCCATTCCTTTGATCCACAAGAGTAGTATAGCCAACAGAAATCTTTGGTCATACTTCACTTTTAATGTTCTGGTGACAGGATCTCTTGAACCCCCTCAATACCAGGCACTTACTCCCTTCCAGCCCAATTTTAAGCTTTCAGCGCTGTTTAAATGACAATTGCGCGGTCATGCTACACTTTACACAAACAGAATTTTTATAATTTTGTTCCCACAAATAGAGCTTTCTTTTGGTGGTATTTTATCACCTTTGTGTTTTTTATTTTTTGCTAAACAAATAAAAAAAAATGAAAGTTTTGATAAAAAAATATGTTTTTTCTTTTGTTTCTGTTATAAAATTTTGTAAATAAGTACGTTTTCTCCTTCACTGATGGGCACTGATAGGCAGCACTGACAGACACTGATGAGGTGGCACTGACGGACACTAATGATGGGCACTGATAGGCGACACTGATCGGTACTGGTCGGTGGCACTGATGGGTGGCACTGATATGCAGCACCGATGGGCATTGATAGGCGGCACTGGTGGGCACTGATAGGCGACACTGATGGCCACTGAAAGGCTGCACTGATGGGTACTTATGGGTGGCACTGATAGGCAGCACTGCTGGTCACTGATAGGCGGCACTGCTGAGCACTGATACGTGGCACTGATATGCAGCACTGATAGATGGCATTGATAGGCATCACTTTTTGGGAGGTTTATTTTAAATTTAAACAGATGTGATTGGCTATGATATTTTGTCACTCCCATTTTTGGCATTATTTAACCTGGGTGTGTACAGAATACTATTGCTGCACAGCCTGAGGTGGTCACTGCCAAAGCATGAATGTGAGAGGAACACTTTTTGGAAAAAAACACTTCATTTGCCTTCTCCTTGCATATACTATTTATTTAGTGTTATTTCCTTTCCTATTTTTTGCTATATGGCTGCATTTTTCTGACTCTTTAATTTAGTGTTGTAAGATTATTATTTTCCAGCCTATAGCACAGCAGTATATAGCATGTATGTATCCTTATGGTGTGTATATATATATATATATATATATATATATATATATATATATATATATATATATATATATATATATATATATATATATATATATATATATATATATATATATATATAGAATTATATATATATATATATATTTTTTTTATTTCTCATTTTTCTGCTTGTTAGATCTGCACCCTCCATGCTTTACATGTAACACGGAATAGAAGCATGATAATGCTAAATCCAGACACAAGGTACTCAAGGACCTATTCCAACCCATGTACCTCCTGTTGCCCTGTGTTGCCTAATATGCAAGTCCGTTACATATCTTTACAACTCTTAATGAACAGCAATAATCACAGCTGCCAGTTGGATGCAAAACTGGATTGTTCTTCGGTCTCCAAGTAGAATCACATTTAGCAGAACATATGTTCTGAGTGCACAATGGAACAGACACACAGAACAAAGAGCACTCCAGGCATTAGCGATTATCAGTCCCGCGCACAGCGAGGTAGGTACGTGCGAAACAGCAGAGAGAAGAATAATAAAAGCTTCAGCGGTAAAGAACATTTCGCTCAGTGCATCTTCGGTGTTATTATTCAAAAGCCTTCAGCGGCTGCAGGTTGTTTTGTTGTTCTCTACTGTACAGAACAAAAGCCCGTGGAATAGGAAGCTTGCTTGTGTTCCGCTACCCAGTGCTCACAGCAATAAAGAATGTATAACTGTACTGATTTATGCCTTCATTATTGAAGATTAACTACAGGAAACAGTAATAACTCTTTTTCTTTGCCAATATGTTTAGAAGTTAACCGCAGACAGAACAGGATGCTTCAGATTCATAACACACGTACATTATGGTGTCATTTATAGCCTGATTGTTCTGCTCAACAATCTGCTGTTTTTTTCCTTTTCGTTTAGGGATCTTAGAGGCAAAGTCGTATGATAAAACATATTAAATTAGATCAGGGAGCAAGAACCACCTTTGAAAAGGCTGGAACAAGTGGGTGAAAAAAGTGGGTTAAGAGATCTTAGAAAGTTCTACTGAGCATTTGGCTTGACAAACCCAACCCCTCCCCACATCCATGTGTGTTCATGTTAATAATCATTTCCCATATCCCTGTATAGCAATACTTCCTGCTGACACCACTGATTGTGGAAGAGAGTTCCACATCCTTATCGCATTGACCGTGAAAAAAAACCCTACTCAGCTTAAGGTTAAACCGCTTCTCCTCCAATCTCATTGAGTGGCCCTATGTCGTCTTACACTCCCTGAGACTGAAAAGTTTCCTACCTATGCTGGGATCACCACTAAGATATTTGTATATAACTATCATACAGTGGCCGCTGGTGCTCAAAATTGGTGGGGGCACAAACAAACTGAAAAATTCTGCAAAAAAAACATCAATTGCAGCCTCACTTTACCATCAATCGCAGCCACTGAGCCCATCAATTGCCACCACTGTGCCTATCAAACGCACCACTGTGCCCATGAAACGCACCACTGTGCCCATGAAATGCACCACTGTGCCCATGAAACGCACCACTGTGCCCATCAAATGCAGCCACTGTGCCCATCAAATGCAGCCACTGTGCCCATCAATTGCCACCACTGTGCCATCAAACGCAGCCATTATGCCATCAAACGCAGCCACTGTACCATCAAACACAGCCACTGTGCCATCAAACGCAGCCACTGTGCCCATCAATTGCCGCCACTGTGCCCATCAAACGCAGCCACTGTGCCCATCAAACGCAGCCACTGTGCCATATCAAATGCTCCCACTGTGCCATCACATGCTGCCATTGTGCCATCAAATGCAGCCACTGTGCCCATCTTATGCAGCCTCTCTGTGCCCCATCATATGCAGCCTCTCTGTTCCCCATCAAATGCAGCCTCACTGTGCCCCATCAAATGCAGCCTCACTGTGTCCCATCAAATGCAGCCTCTCTGTGCCCCATCATATGCAGCCTCACTTACTTACCTTACAGGCAGCTCTGCTCGGGCCGTGCGTTCCATGGAGCTGCCGACGTCACTTCCGGTTCCCCTCTGGAACAGGGAAACTGGAAGTAACCTCTTAACTCAACAACAAAGCTCCCGCCCGTAGTAATACGACGGGAGAAAGCTGCTTGGTGCTTTGGAATGCGCCGCAAAGCAGGTCAAAAGCCTGCAAACGAAGTGCCTCATCTGCAATCTCGTGATTGCATTGACATGGCGCTTCCCATTGTGCACTGTGTCCATAGGGGGCGCCAGTGCTATAGATGGGCCGCCACTGCTATAATATCTCTTGATTCTCTGTATTCTCCTTGATTCCCTGCAATCAGCCTGGTGCCAAGGCATGTAGTCCTCTCTTGCTCCACTGTAGTCCAGCATCCAAATAATGGGTTGCACACCAAAGATGTTTAACTCCAGCCAAGATGACAGCACACTGCTCTCTCCACACCAAAACCTCCCCCCCCCCCCCCCAACACGTTTCACCCACAATGCAGAAAAATAGAAATGGATTACCGCACACCAAAAAGGAATAAAACTCCTTGTACATTATTAGAACAAATAAGACCTCTGGACAGCAGCGCAGCTACACAGAGGAACCAGGTTATGTTTCACGTCTATTGATGCTTAATCATGTCCAGCAATGTCAATGAGATTTCAGTTTAGTGCACTTCAAAGAAAGTTTCTACAAAAAAGAGGAGTTGCATGAAGACTGAATCACACACCACACAGCCCCCTACCACATCTGTCTGCATTTAGCGGATCAAACGGATGTCAGTGAACATGTCACCGCTGACACCTGTCACTCCATAGAGGTGAATGGAGCGTCTGTTCAGGTCCACCGGAAAAACTGACAGGCAGACCTGAACGGTCTGTATGTGTGAAAGGGGCCCTAGTGAAACATTGTAACTTTGTAACAAGTTCCAAAGAAAAAGACATAAGGGCTACTATACAGGCACATGGATTTACACCCACCTTTCTCAAATATTTTACCAAAGAGGAACCCTTAAAATAATTTCCAGGTCTCAGGGGACCTCTGCTAAGATTAATCCATCCACGGTCAATAGGAAAATGCCCCTTACAATGGTGGCCAGTGGGAAGAATATTCTGCTTGCAGTGATGGTCAGAATACCGTGCCGGACCTTTAGAACTTCTTTCCGGGAACCGCATGAACCGAGGGTTCAAGCAGGTATGCGCGGGAGTGAAGTCATCGCAGCTCCGGACACTCACAGAGAGCGCCAGAGCCCGCAATCCCGGAAGAAAGGACGAGAGAAGATGTCAGCCCTCTTAGTGGTGACCGGGCACCGATGGAAGGGCTTTGTTCTAAGGTGAGTATTTAGCATACAAGCACATTATGCCATTTTTTTTTTTAGGCAGTTTACAGTAGTCCCGCTATAAAGGGTAAAAGTTCAGTTCAAAAGTTAGTGGAAAGTTAAGGAAATTTTAGGGGGATTAATAATGTGTTAAGGGTTCAGGAAGGGGAGGGTTAAATGTGACAGGGGTGTAACATAAGGATGGTATTGTGCTGTATATTTCAGAAAGTGGGCTTTGTGTTATGTTAAATCTATAAGTCCCTTTCATTGTGCTTCGGAACAAGGATTGTGGAGGCCAAACAAGAGTTCCATGTTCAAGGCCATTTACATGATATCACAATAAATTCAAAAAGAGAGAGCAGGCAAACACTTAATTCGAAGGAGACCCATACAAAGTGATTCAGCAGTCACATGAGTTCTAGAAATGATTTATGGATGCCTTCTTCTTTTACCTTGAAATATATTCTGCTCCTTTACAGCAACACATTTATAGTTTTTTAATAGTGTTGCCTTTAAATAATCAGATGAAAAGCTTAGAGATAATGTTGTATCGTGTATGATCCATTAGGTATGCTGTCATTCAGAATTCACCAACAATAATGACTATACGTATGTTGCTTGTTTCAACTTTTTTTGAAAATGTATGTTTTGTAAAATTAATAGTTTATTCACCTGATTGTCTGAAACGATAGGCGCGCCGGCAGCATTTGATGGGCACAGTGGCAGAGTTTGATGGGCACAGTGGCAGCATTTGAAGGGCACAGTGGTACAGTGGCGGACTTCGATGGGCACAGTGGCAGCATTTGATGGGCACAGCGGCAGCGTTTGATGGGCACGGCGGCAGAGTTTGATGGGCACAGTGGTGGCGTTTGATGGCACAGTGGCAGCATTTGATGGGCACAGTGGCAGCGTTTGATGGGCACAGAGATTGGAGACACAGGTCTGGCAGAGATGCTCAGCAGGGGTATCCGAGGTCCGTCACAATGCCCATCATTGCAGCCTGTTTAGTACACATCTGCTGCCTCTAATGTGCCCATTATTTCAGCCTGTTTAGTGCCCATCTGCAGCCTGTTTAGTGCCCATCTGCAGCCTCTAGCATGCCCACCATTGCAGCCTGTTTAGTATCCATCTGCAGACTCGCTTTTGCCGATTATTGCAGCCGCGCCAGTGCTGGATTACACAGATCCGCAATCTCCTGTGTATCCGCTCAGTCACTCACAGTCCCGCCCGGCTCATATGATGGACAGAACAGTGGTCCAAAGCCTGGCCAGGGGGGCAGGACTGTGTATGACTGAGCGCCGGATACACAGGAGATTGCCGCTGTGTGTAATTCAGCGGCGCTCGTCCCCTCCTTCCACTCCGAGGCAGCAGGGGTCGGCGTATAACACACACACGCGCGATTTCCCCCTTATTTTCAGGGGGGAAAGTGCGTGTTATACGCCGATAAATACGGTAAATTATATGAGTACAGCTAATGCATTTTGAGAGCTCTGCCTTCTTTGTTATGTTGTCATCAATTAAGCAGGTAAAAGGTCTGAAGTTGATTCTAAGTGTGATATTTGCATTTGGAATCTATTGCTGTGAACCTACATCATGCGTTCAAAGGAGCTGTCCGTGCAAGTGAGGCTTCAAAAACAAATCCATCAGAGAGATAACAGAAACATTAGGAGTGGCCAAATCAACAGTTTGGTACATTCTGAGGAAAGAAGAACGCACTGGTGAGCTCAGCAACATAAAAAAGCCTGGACCTCCACAGAAGACAACAGTGGTGGATGATCGCAAGATCCTCTCTATGGTAAAGAAAAACCCATTCACAACATCCAGACAAGTGAAGGACACTGTCCAGGAGGTGGGCGTATCATTGTCAAAGTCCACAATCAAAAGAAGACTTCACAAGTGTAAATACAGAGGGTTCACCACAAGGTGCAAACCATTTATAAGCCTTAAGATTAGAAAAGCCAGATTAAACTTTGCCAAAAACATCTAAACATCTAAACATTCCAGACCAGTTCTGGAAAAGCATGCTTTGGACAGGTGTAACTAAGATTAATCTGTACCAGAATGATGGGAAGAAAAAAGTGTGGAGAGGGCTTGGAACAGCTCATGATCCAAAGCACACAACGTCATCTGTAAAACATGGAACTGTGTCACTGGTGTTTATTCATGATGTGACAGAAGGCAGAAGCAGCCAGGTGAATTCTGCAGTGTTTAGAGATATATTGTCAGCCCAGATTCAGCCAAATGCAGCAAAGTTGATTGGACGGCGCTTTACAGTACAGATGCATAATGATCCAAACACTGCAAAAGCAACCCAGGAGCTTTCGAAGGAAAAGAAGTGGAATATTCTGCAATGGCCGAGTCAATCACCTGATCTCAACCCAACTGAGCATGCACTTCACTTGCTGGAGGCAAAACTAAAAGGCAGAGACCCATAAGCAAAGAACAAAGGAAGGCAGCTGCAGTTAGAGCCTGGCAAAGAATCAGAAAGGAGGAAACCCAGTCTTTGGTAATGTCCATGGGTTCCAGACTTCATTGCCAGTAAATAATTCTCAACAAAATATTAAAAATAAACATTTTATTTATGATTATATTCATTTGTCCAATTACATTAGAGCCCCTGAAAATAGGGGGACTGAGAATAAAATGGTTGCAGTTCCTAAAATTTGTACTTGATATTTATGTTCAACCCCTTGAATTAAAGCTGAAAGTCTGCACTTATATATCTTTCAAAGGTTCTCCAACATCTGGTGTTAAGTTTGGCCCAGGAGATCCCTTACAGTCTGGTCTATAGTATCTGTGCCAGTTCTTCTTTTAAATATACCAATCATGATATCAGATCCAGTGCCACCAATGTGATGCCTTGCTCTCTTTTATTTAATTTTATCTCTCGTCCTTGGACATGAACTTTGAAGAATCTGAAATAATTAGCTTGCACACATCTGTGCCTCTGGACTCACTCATCATATGGAAAATTACCCAATGAACATTCACCATTGGAGATTAAGATGCATACATCTTAGTTCCTTGTAAGATTCAGGATAAGTCATGTTGCTGAAGTCCTAAAAAACTATTGGACTAGACCATCATCCCATCTAAACTAACACAGATATCAAAATAATGAGAAGTATATTACATTTTGGAGCATCAGCAAAGCAGTTCAAGGCAGCTTCACTCATTGGTGTTGAATTTTAATGTTCACTTTTTATAGTGTTTTTACTCCCTATACATCTGTGATTTTTGATGACAGAAATGATAGAAAATGACGGAAGGATTTTTATTTATCTGATTAAAGATATTTGTTAATTAGATACGGATACAAATATGTAAAAAAGTGCCATCTTCTACAAACCTCAGTTATGCTTTCTGACCGCTATGAGAACATTTGTCTCCCTATAACGCAAGCTTAAAATTAAATAAAAGCTGCTAAAGCCGCTTATCTTATCTCACATTGAAATATCTGCAACAATATACAAAGAACCTCAGCTATGAGAAGTTAGCTAAACTGAATGTATTCACCCCTGTGAAAGGTGATACCAGGAAGATATGATCACCTTGGAATAAATTGTTCTCTTTAAGGTTTTTGAAAACATACAGGGGGCACTGTTTGCACCTGAAGGAAAATTAGTTTAACACTTTTTTTCAGTAAGAGTTGTGAAAATAGGATGGAGCAGTCTTTTACTGGAGCTGGTATTAGCCAACAGTACATTGAGAAAATGGTTGCAATGTAAAACAGTGAAGAGTCATACACAGGAAGATTCAGTTCTAGAATTTATTAAAATTACCGTATTTATCGGCGTATAACACGCACCGGCGTATATCACGCACCATAACTTTAAGTGAAGTTTCAGAATTTTTTTTTTTTTTAAATAGGGGTCAGTGCCCATCAATGCAGCCTTATAAGTGTCCATCTGCAGCCTCACCAGTTCCCATCAATTCAGCCTGATCTATGCACATCTGCAGCCTCTAATATGCCCATTATTGCAGCCTGTTTAGTGCCCATCTGCAGCCTCTAACATGCCCATCTGCAGCCTTTAATGTGCCCATTATTGCATCCTGTTTAATGCCCATCGGCAGCCTCTAACATGCCCATCTGAAGCCTCTAACATGCCTGTGACAGAACCCACTGTCACTGTGTGTTTTGGAGGGGGCTGCGGCTCGCCTCCTACCCACAGACTATGGCCCAGAAGAGAACATGAGATTGGAGACACAGGTCTGGCGGAGATGCTCAGCAGGGGTATCCGAGATCCCTCACAATGCCCATCATTGCAGCCTGTTTAGTACACATCCACAGCCTCTAATGTGCCCATTATTGCAGCCTGTTTAGTACACATCTGCAGCCTCTAATGTGCCCATTATTGCAGCCTGTTTAGTGCCCATCATTGCAGCCTATTTAGTATCCATCTGCAGACTCGCATTTACCGATGATTGCAGCCGCGCCAGTGCTGGATTACACAAATCCATGATCTCCTGTGTATCCAGGGCTCAGTCACTCGCAGTCCCGCCCGGCTCACATAATTGACAGAACAGTGCTCCAATGCCTGGCCAGGGGGGCAGGACTGTGTGTGACTGAGCACAAGATACTCAGGAGATCGCGGCTGTGTGTAATCCAGCGGCGCTCGTCTCCTCCTTCCACTCTGAGGCAGCAGGGATCAGCGTATAACACGCACACGCGATTTTCCTCTGATTTTCAGGGGGAAAAAGTGCGTGTTATACGCCGATAAATACGGTAAATTATATGAGTACAGCTAATGCATTTTGAGAGCTCTGCCTTCTTTATAGCTTTTTAAGCTTGTTTGAGAGTTCAGGCGCATAACATGGAACCAGTTGGGAGACTGTGTCCAAGTATTTTGGAAGTACCAGCTGACTGATGATATTTCTGCATTGGAGTATTATCATTCATCCAGTTCCACATGCACCTGAACTTTCACAAGCACTAAGGAAGGGGGGATTTGATTTCCCGTAAATAACACATTGGTTGTACTCTGATATAGCACCAACTGGAACTGAATTGTCTTGTGCATAACTTTTCACTTTTGAGGTACTCCTCATCACACATACACAGAAGCTACCCACTCAAGAAACCAACACTAGGTCCAGTGCCATGGAGGCCCTTTTACCATAAATCAGTGAGACCCAATATCAGAATTCTAAGCAGTAGCCTGGTTTTGGTCCATTTTTTTTATTACGGAGATTGTTAACAGTCCAACTTTCCAACACATTGACCCAAAAATAGGTGGAACTTTCCTTTCGACACAGAGGCACATTTGCAAGGGATGTGGTTGATGTAGGGGCAGTAAGAACACCTTAAGGCTCCATGCACACTGGGCTTAAAAAAACTCCAGTACCCTTGGTAGAAAAAAATGCTCAAATAGAGCATTTTTTTGTACAAAGTTTAGACGTGTTTAGGAGAGTTTTGCATTTTTTTATGCCAGAAAGCTCCAATCAGAAATGCAAACCATAAGGTTTTTTTTTCCTGCCTCTAAACGTTCAGCTCAAAATAAGACTGTAATCGCCCTAATGTGCAGGGACACATAGGATAACATTGAGCTGCTTCTACAGGCAGAACATAAAACTCCTGTAGAAGCAGCGATTTTTAAGCCAGTGTGCATGGAGCCTAACAGTAACAAACAGTATCAACTAAATGACTATCTTCTGCCATCTCAAAACACTCGTTAATGCAAGAGTATTAAAGCATGCTTTTATCACAATATTGTCTTTGATAGCTTAACGTATCTTTATTGTCAAAGCCTTTCTCAAACTTTTAAATAAATTCCTTCCATAAAAGATAACTGCCAGCCTATTCCTGATGGTAGATTTCTTTATATATATAGGGTCTGTGTGTAATTGGCGATTTGATAGAAAAGGCCAATAAAAATATGTGGAAGAAAATGATTCTGTCATCCAGTATTGAAGTCTATAGATAAGACGTTTCATTAAAGAGTTCCCTTTGCCTTCCTACGAATGGAAGGTCAAATCTTTTATAGGCAACAATGAATCATATTTTAGAGAGGGGGAAAACAGTTGAAGTAATTACATGGACAGATATTTCAATAACGGCGCCCTTGGCTGACAGATGACCCACTGGGACAATTTCTGCAGCATTGAAGTATACATCATACGGGAGTTTTGTTTGTTCTGCAACATGCCTTGTAGAGATTCAGTATTTATTTAGAAGCAAAAATTGTGTGGTAACAGTTTTCTCATTTCCAACTCAGAAAATGGCAAATCTTTTGTCTGATATTAAAATAATTGCGACCTGCCTTTTCTCTAAATGTCTGATGACTGAAAGTGTTATGTAAACCCTTACATTGAAGTTCTCTTATTTGGTCACTTTAGGCCCCTTTCACATGATCGGCCCGCAAAGATCCGCCTGTCCGTTTTTCAGGCGGACTTGAGTGGGCCACCTATTGACTTGTATGGGTAGGGGGATGTCAGTGCAGACACCTGCCTGCCATCTGATCTGACAAGATCCGCTGAAAACAGATAGATGCCGATACATTTGCCATCCGTCCAGCAGATCGGATTGGACTGGATCAGATTAAAACCAACCACCAGTGTAAGGGTGAATATACAATGACCCCTATGTAAGGGGGAATATACACTGACAACCATTGTCGAGGAGATTTGTACTGACCCTCAATGTAAGGTGACACTTCTACACCGACCACCAATGTTAGGGGGGATTCACACCGACCACCAAAGTTAGGGGGGATTTACACTGACCACCAATGTAATGAAGAATTTACACTGACCACCAATGTAAGGGGCCCTTCACACTGGCCACTAGTGTGAATGAAAGTATTGTACACCAAGCCCCAATGTAATGAGCCGATTTACACTGACCACCAATGTAACTGAGACATTTAGCCTGCATTCACATTTGTGTGTGTCGGGAACGCATGCAAAATCGCTTTCCTGACACCACAGAAATGTGCTTCCCTTTAGAAGCTACACAGCAGTGGCATTAATTGTTACTGACACCGTCATGCATCTGCTGAGATGTGCGTATTCACATACACAAAAATTTACGGTGCTGTGGCACCATGTTGTTTTGAAAGAGTGTTACACCTCCAATTTTCTTAGCTTTGCAGAACAGGCTGATGTTAGGCTTAATGACCACAGTAGTAGGCAGAACATTTTGCATGCCCCTTTACCTCCCCAGTGAGCAGCATTTAACAGAAGTGATGGTGGATATGATCTCGGGGGGGCATGATATATATATATGAATGCCGCCTCTATTTACATATCAATGCCGCTGATCCGTGGCTATTTACATATTTATGATGCCACAATTTACATATCAATGCAGGTTATTTACATATAAACACAGTGTCTGCAGGTGGGTCATCTGTACACGGCAATAGGGCAGCATTAGTAACATAACTTCACACTGAGATATCGGGACACAACACAGGACTAAAAATTCAAGAGACAAGGGAATTTAAACTGGCTGGTATAACTGGTAGGATAACCAGATGAAGAAAAAAGGCTGAAAACAACTAATGCAGCCACAATATCGAAGGACTGGTATGCTCCAATATAGGTTTAGATATGTAAAAAAGCTAAAAGATAAAAGTATACTCACTTGGGTAGTCTTTAGCGTGTGCCTTCTCCGACCAGTTTCCATAGAAAGTTAACCTGTATTTAGCTGTTCCACAAGCACAGCAGTCGGGTATTGTCTTCTCATTGGCTCCTTCAGATGTGAAATCTGTAAAAAGTCCACGATGTAAAATGCAATGCATGTTAAACATTTTATTTAATTTCTACAGCCCTGTAAACTGGTACATATATCTGGGGGGAAAGGCAGAAATTTTTTTTTTATATTAAGGCAAATTGTTATGATGATGTTTTTTTTATTTTATATTTAACATTTTTTTTTTTTTACAAAGCAATAGTAGAGTATTGTACTGTATTGCTCACTGTTTTTTGCAGAAAGTTTAGGTGATTCCCTTTATTGGCTAACTTGAGTTATTATGCCTGAAAAAGGGAACCAATTTGTCCCATAAGTTTGCATCGTTAATAACATAAAGCAGAACTAAAGTCCTCAATACTTACCTCTTCTTCAACAGTCCAAGGTCCGGCACCGCCATCTTCTACCCGGATTCTTTCGTGTGCTGAGGGGTGCATCATTCTTCATTGGCCCGCATGGAATGTTGTCACAGGATCATTGTGCAATCTAAAGAAGACTGCAAACAGGCAGGTAGGTTTACTTTATTGCAGAAGAGATTGCATGTCTCTTCTGCAATAATTAGCCTGCCAGTTCATAGTTTTTTAATTAGATACTTAAAGCAGAGTTCCAGCCTCTAAAAAAAAAATGTAAATCTGATGATTTTTAATATAAGGATACCCTCCTGTCCAGGGATCCTGCGATTTTGCCCCCCCCCCCCCCCCCCGAAGAGAACCCGGTTCGTCCATCTACTCAGGTGCAGGCTCCGGCATTGCAACTAAGGGAAAACGGCAGTGAAGCCTGCACTTTCTGAATGGCCCCGTCGTCTTCTGGGACAAACACAGGTCCCAAAAGGCAGCGGTGGTGTGGGGGGGAGGAGGGGACAATAATGACGTACCTCGCCACAGAAAGGTAGGACAGAAATCCTGCAGGAAAACCAAAAAAATGGTACAAAACAGCAAAAAAATGAAAAAAAGAATATGCGAAAACAGGGGGTGGGGGTGGCGTTCGATTGATTAAGACCTAGTTTCAATTTAGCCTGGAACTCTGCTTTAGGTTCTACTTTAGGTTAGCCAGTAAAGGCTATCAGCCCCAAACTTTTTTAAAGCAGTAAATACCAGAGATTATTCACATTTTATATCCTTTATATTAACTATATAACCAGTTTGGGTCTGGAAACATTCAACCCCTTCCAGTCCAGGTGTTTTTTCAGCTCTCAGCGCTGTCACAATTTGAATGGTAGTTAATCAGTCATGCAACACTGTACCCAAATCAAATTTTTATAATTTTTTTTTTAAACAGATAGAGCTTTCTTTTGGCAGTATTTAATCACCACTGTGTTTTTGCTATATGATGGAAAAATACTAAGCATATTGAAAAAAAAAAACTTTTTTAAAAAAATGTTTGGGTCATAAAATTTTGCAAATAAAAAATAATTGTATTTTTTCATAAACGTAGGTCAAAATGTAGTCTGCTTGTTTGCGCTTTACTGTCGATGCCTGGGCGCTGTGAGTGGGAAAGGGCTCTAAGAGGCATGGTGAGTTTTTTTTGAAGTTGTCATTTTTTTGTCAGAATTTTTTGGAAAATAAAGAAATTAAATAAAAATATTTTATTTTTTAACAAAGTTATCATTTTAACAGGTTATTCCTTAATCCTTAACACAGCATGGGCATACTTAGACTGACACCTCAAAACTCAATTTACTAAGTATCCTTAGTATAGAGATACAAAATATGTGAGACTTTTTTACTGCCTAGTTGCATAGAGGGGAGCACCTTCAGACATTCTAGGGGCATAAATCATCAAATGTCCTGACTACCTATTACATTTTTGGAGGCCCTGGAGCACCAGAACAGTGAAAACACCCCCAAAAAACAAAAGGTATTTTCTGAAAAACATTGTTAGTCCTTTGAAAATATAATCTTTGCCACAAGTTTTTAGAAAATGCAGGAAAGAAAATGTAAAAATTTATTTTGTACACTAAGTTGTCAATAAATATTTCCGCATCATAGGCATACTTTAAAATACACCCCTAAACACATTCTGCTACTCCTCCTGAGTGAGACTTTTTCACAGCCTAGCCACTCAAAAGAGGCTCTAAGGAGCACCTTCAAGCTTTCTAGGGGCATAAAATACACATATTTCCTTACTATCTATCACATTTTTGGATTCTTCGGAGCACCAGGTCAGTGGAAACGCCCACAAAATAACCACATTTTGAATAGTAAACACCCCAAGGTATTTTTTAAGAGGCATGGCGAGTCTTTTAAAGACTTATTTTGCCAGAAGTTTTTGTAAGATGCAGAAACAAAAATGATTTTTTTTTTTTTACACATAGTTTTAATTACATTTATTAAGATATTTCTTATTGTTGTAAGTGGTTGTTGGATTGTTATGTTTTGGCTCCTTGCCTTTAAAAAAGGTTAACACTGAATAGCAGTGCTTTTTGTGTAAAGCAATAGTAAAACACTACTACTCAGCCCTTTTCCAGTCAATGTTTAGGGCTTTGAAAGGTGTGCACACAAAGGCAATTGCATTATTTAGACTGTTCATCCTGGCACTGAGCCCCTTCCACATGCACCTTGAGTGTATTTGGGTATGCTCATGAAATACGTTTTTAGGGGTGTTTCCCCTGGGTACTTTAGAAAGTCATAGCCAAAGCCATTTTCAAGGGAAAACATCCAAAAAGCATTCTATTCTATATACACTGCCAAAAGGAAAGATACCTATACTTACCTATTCTGAATCTGCTCTAGTCTGTTCTCACGATCTCTCCAGCGCCAGCTTCAGTGTAGAGGAGAGATCACCAACGACGGCTGCAGAGCCTGGCCGATGACATCACCCATAGGCTTACTATGGGACATCAGTTGCCGGCTGTCCCTCCAGTACACTGAAGTCGGAACTAGAAGCCAGTGTGAATGGACTGGAGCAATTTCAGAACAGATAAGTATAGGCAACTTTCTATTTACAAGGTAGATAGAATAGGCTTAAAATGGGGGTGGGAGTAGATTTAAGCTTAGTTAGGTTTTGACTTGCCTTCCACTTTAAATAGAATGCCATATAGTTCAAAATGTTTTTACATCATGCTAGATTAGGCTCCCTCCCTTTGCCAATTTAGGACAAAGTGACAGTCTATTTAAAGCCAATTCCTGAACCATGTATCTTTCCTGCGCCCCGACGGCCACCACCACTATCCTATGTAAGCTCCATGTTGGATGGTGTCAAAATGTATATGAGTTTGATGATATTCTCTTCCTCAGGTGATTGTTTAGATTTAAAACAGCTTTAAAGGAACTCTGATGATACCCAAAGAAAATCCAAACAATGGCCCCCGCTATAGAAGAGTGTGAAAACTTACCTCTCCAGTGGATGGAGAGTCCGAACTTAGCTATATATTCCCAGTCTTCTATTGCAGAGACCATTCTTTGGATCTTTTTGGAAAGTGACAGAGCTGCTTTAAATTAACCACTGCAATAACGCATAATGTATGCCCACTGAAGCTAGACTTGAAGGCTATGAAGATAATCTTACCTGGTTCACACATTCTTTTGGTAAGTGATCCCTCATCCTGGAAGTAGATGATTTTCTTCTGCACAATACTTGCTCTATAAAAGAAATCAACCAATATTACACAATGCATTATTAAAGTACAACTAAAGACACCTGTATGACAGTTCAAAGAAATATCAAATCCAGTTACCATGTGATTCACAAGCCTTATAAAATAAAACAAACATTTAAAGACAACTTTCCTTCCTATATCTGACTGAGCCAAAGCCTCTTTCATTTGAGTCTCACATGCTTTCCCTCCGTGGCACTGCAGGTAACAGTGGGAGGGTTTTGGCAGTGCTGTCAATCAGGACTAGGTGTGGCCATATGATGAATGACAAGCTGCAGGCCTGTGAATGAGCAGTGACAATGCTAATAGCCATGCCCCCTGTAACATTTTCTCATCCCATAGTAGGGCAAGCAGACACAGCCTACACAAGAGTGGTAACCCAACTCTGAATTCAGGAGCAGTGCAGCATTGTTGCCACATCATCACAGGAAGCTGCATTAGCAGACTTCACTCAACAGGTATTTATGGCATTTTGCAGAGTGACTAAAAGAAAACTGTAAGGGGAGAAGCAATTATAATCAAGTACTAAAGCACTCAGTGGTGTTCTGTGCTTATTCAGGGATAATAAAAAAAAAATCTTTCTCCATGCCTCATTGTAAAAGTGCTGGTGCCTTGTGATTGGCTGCTCAGGCCCCCAGTGCTGCATACCGATGGGAATGGGAGCTCTTCAAACCCAGAAGGACCAGGTCTTAGTCTTTGCTCAAGGCCACTGCCAAAAACAATTATCTGTGGGGGAGCAAATGTGAAATTAATATAGGAGTGCACAGCACATCTAAAAAAATCCATTGGCCAGACCATTAAAAAAAAAAAATCCCTTATGTGCATTTAGTGTATTTTATGTTGTTTATCTGTAAAAACCTACCTTGTGTAAACATAAAAGACAAGGAGACCACTACTGGGTGCCACCATATTGGATGTCAGTAGCCCCAGCAGACTAAAGCCCCATACACACGTTAGGATTTTCCGATGGATTCTGTCCTATCGGACAATGTTGTCGGAAAATCAGACCGTGTGTAGGCACCATCGGACAGTTTCCATCAGATTGTCTGACGGACAAAGTCCTATCTCCTGCTGGATAGATTTTTTGACAACAAAGTCCGATCACACCAAATCCGATCGTGTGTAGCAAATTCCGACCGGACAAAGTGCTACGCATGCTCAGATCACATTACAAGACCAAAGCTATTGGCTACTAGCCTCTACGTAGTCCCGTCGTAGGCAACAAACGTCACCACGTTCAGAATGATCGGATTTTCCGACAACTTTGTCCGACCGTGTGTACGCAAAACCAACATCAGACAAAGTATGACGGACATGGTCTGACGGACCTGGTCCTCGGATAATCCGCGCGTGTGTATGGGGCTTTAGAATTATCAGTCAGTGACCCCTATGGTGTTTCTCTTTACTCCCCAAGCTGCTATACAAAAGGTTATGCAGGGAAGTAAGGGGTGGGGTGGAGTAGCTGGGTCAGCACACAGAGTAAGTAGACACTCCCAGAAGAGGATAGGGCAATGACATGAAAGAATGGAGGAGGCTGTGCTACATAATTGACTCTCCTGGAGACACTTGTGGTTGATGGGTTGTAAAAGCATGCTGTTGAGCTGCATTTTTACTGCCCCCAACCACTCCATCCAGTGGCATGTGAGTATACACATCTCGCTGAAAAAAATGATCCCTGCTGTTGCATTCAAGTGAATAGGGCTATGTCACAACCACCAACCCAGCAATGCACGCGGTTGCGTGCAGTGGTGTGAGTTTCAAAAGATTAAAGAAAAAAGAGTAAGGAGGTAATATAACACCTCTTCACCACTTGTTAAGCAGCCTCTGAAAAGCAATCTGCCGCAGATCATTCTTCAGAGTGCCAATGCAAATGTTAGTGAGCCCTTACAATACTGAAATCACAAAATAAAAGAATTCGCCTGTGGGATGATAGCACCATCAGGGATCCAAACCCAATCAATGCAGACACTTTTATGAAAACATGCAAGGAAGTCATACTTCTGCTATTCTTTAATAAATAAAAAAAAAAGGCAGAGGTGGTTAACAAAAAAGGACATCCGATTAAAAATCAGTAAACACTTAAAAAGATAACACCGTTATATTCTTACATGTTAGTTAAAAGGACATTTTTATTTTACCTTTATATTTCAGACGATAAAGTAGATCCAGCCCATAAAAATACTCTTTAATGTTTATGGGCCTTTACTTAACCTTCTAAATGTCTCCTAAATAATGTACCACTCTTTTTTATGACAGAGAATTATTAATACAGCAATCAGAATCTAAATGGCACTTTCACTTCATTTTGAAAACGGCCCTGGAAGTTGAGATTATTTATTAATAGACATTTCACAAAATGGAAGAAAATAATACACTTTCATGTTTTACTGCAAACTCTTGCGTGTCACCCTGAAACAACAATTAGCTGCCTCAGAATTGATGTCCTAATTTCCATATGTATGGCGCTAATGGAAAAAAAAACTTCCTTTCAAATATTTGTGAGCAGGTCATAAAATTTTGAAATGTTGCAATTACATGGCATGAGTTGTTTGACAGGGAAATAAAAGAATTTTAAGTAAATTTAATCAAATTTTCAAATATACATTTTTGCTATTTATTTTACAACTTGCGTGTAGCTACTTTCAAGAAACCAGTTTTATTGAAGTTGCTTCTTTTGATATACAGAGGAATGCAGCCTCTATGGAGTGAGAGGGAGTTAATGAAACCCTCTTGCTGACTCCATTCAACAACATGGCTGACAGTTAAAAAATACAAGAAATATGACGCTACCACTGGAAGCACTGCTTTGGAGGGGATGCTCTGTACAGGGCCCGGACCTTTTGTGTTGGTGGATGGCTGGTCTCAGCCTGAAGTCTAAATGTGGGCTGTGTTTTTTCCCTGAAGCTGTTTAAGATACTCTCTTCATATTCTGGCCAGACTGTGAACATGGGATACCTAGGAGTTTGGATGCTTCACCCCCTTTTTATGAAATTGGGCCTCTGTTTGAAAACTCCTTTGACACAGCTTTTTCAAACGCTGTCACTATACATACATTTGGCACTAATCAGATAGCATATTGCATATACTCTACTCCCTGATAGGGTCCCTGTACCACCACTGTTTAACACTCTTGTAGAGCGTCCTGGTACAATTACTTACGTCATACTATCCTTCTTATTGGTCTTGATTCTAGAAAGTAATGAACATCTAGGTTTCTACCTGGTGTCCCCCGGCCCTATGTCTAAGGTGGCTCCTGTGTCCACCCCCATGATTTGTAATCTTCACTCCTACTTTCATGTTTTATCAGCACCCACCCAATCAGTCCTGAGGAAGTAAGTAAATCTTGTTAAACGTGTTGACCAACAAGCATGGAGGAACTGTGGACTTGATCCCCGATAGCCATGCCTTTATTACACACATACACATCTTTATTAGATGGACTTTTCTAAACGCTACTTGGCTGGATTACGGTCTCCATGTTTGGTATTGGGTATTTGATTAACGTTGAGGGTGCTACAATGTTTTTATAAGATCATGATTTTAAATTTTGGAATAAAGTTTGTTATACAATTTTAAAGATTGCCTCATGTTGTGACTGCAAATTCCGTCATGTTTTTTGAGAAACTAGGTATATATGTTCTCTCTTCCTTTCCTATCTAATTGGATGTTGGCAAGGTGAGGGTCCTCTTTTTGTAAGAAATATGAGGTGTTTTCTTTTTTTCACTTATTTAGAACTTTGAAAGACTTCACTATCATTCTCAGTGTACAACAACAATAGGTGGTACCTTGGTAGAAAGTAGGAATAAACAAATTTGGGACATAATAAGAAAATCTGGGACATAATGTCTGGAATTTCATTGAAATCTGGCATAATGTGGTAAACTACAGTTCAACGGGAAAAACAAAACTGAGTTTCTTTGGCCAAAAGTTGTTTTTTTTGGGCAAAAAACATTAACCTCACATTAGTTTAACGCTAACCCTAAGAGTCTATTTAAACCTTTGCGTTTTAATGCATGTGCACTGATTTGGCATCGCTTTAATAGTGCTAGTTCATATCTGTGTGGTGTGTTGGCCATAAAAGGTTAAGGTCCAGTTTTTGATCCTTTAATGCGCATTAGAGGAGCTTTAATGGGAATGGCAGTGCATGTCAACTCATGACATGGCATCTTCCCAAAGCTATTAAATAGAGGAAAACACACACTCAAGGTAACCTTAACACATAAGGTAACCTTAACTTTAGCACTAACCCTAATGGAAACCCTAGCATTAACCCTAAAGGTAAGCATAATTCTAGTACTAACCTTTAAAGCTAACCCTAACTTGAGTGAAAACCCTTAACCCTTTGTTTGTAATAAAATTTAAGCTTTCACCGTAATAATGCTAGCATGATGATCACATGGCTGTGTTGATACATTTAGTAGCAGGGTTTTATAACAGCAAAGCCATTAAAAACAATGATGTGGCCAGGGCCAAGTTTAGACCTTGGAGGGCCCAGGGTACTTCAGGTTCAGAGGGCCCCTCGTAAACAGAGTTTATTTTCTCAGTGACAGTGTCACATTTTTAAAATGCATGACACAATGTCATTCTGAGGTCACACGTACACACACGCCGTCATAGGCCACCTTCCTCAAACTAGTGCTCAAACTATGCTTGAGCTGCCAAAAGTAATTTTTAAAAACAGTCTAGGGGAAAAATGTTTACAGATGATTGCTGGTAAATGATGAAAAGATGATTATTTTTGTAAAGAGGGGGCCCGTTCTGTCGGGGTGCATAAATCCGGCACTGGATGGGGCTTTGAGTTTTAAAATGAGAGACACATTTTTCATGGTTTTTCTCACCCCTGGTGAAATTGAAGCCTAATTTCTACAGAATGTTGTGAGCTCACAAGTACTAATTTCTTTGTGAAATCACATTTGTAATATAAATGTAAGGGTAGGATGGTTTTGCCTAAGCGAGATGTGCTGTGATCTGTAGAAGTAGTATATTCCTAGATGTAGTTTAATTCTGGGTACTTCTACAGATCATAGCACATCTCGCTAAGGCAAAGCCATCCTACCCTTACATTTATGTTACAACTTTCATCAGAACCTCTGCACCTATGTAGTGAGATACAGGATTGCTTTATTCTTCCTAATACATTGGAGAAAGGAATAAATCAAAGGCAAATTGTTAATTTATTAAGAGTTAAAGCATTATTTTTTGGGTTGGTCACAACTTAAGGGTTTGCATACGGGACTCTTTAGAAATGAGGAATAGTCAAGGGAGCTTCATGATTTACTTTTGTTTTTTAGATCTAAAAGCACCATACTGTAATATGGCTAAATGGAAATGTCAGAGACCTAACATATCAGTCAGTGCACATTTGCCACATTTACCTTTGGTTGAGTTGGTGGACACAGAATGATGGATGCTGGTGGTGTTGGAGGCTTTGCAAGGCATCTCTAGCTCTATGTTAGAAAAATATTGTTCTGTGCAATGCAACCTTACTTTAATTTTGTTTCTGAATATTGAATTATGACTTGAATTATGACAAAACTTTTTTAACATAAAGAAAGTTTCCAAAAATGAAGGGACAATGCCTTACTAAAAGGACATATATCAGAGATCTGGGAAAGATTACCAACCAAAGGCAAGGCAACCAAAGGCAAATTCAGAAACACTTTTAGGGGACATACTGTATGTTTCTTACTTCAGTAGACAGAGAGACCACAGATAAGATAGATAGATTTATTTTACATTATACACAAGTAGATTTTATTTATAGGTGTAGACGGCATTACATAATAGCCTCCTCACATTAACCATAACAGAGGATATTCATGCCCCTAGGATGAGTATTTATTGAAAATTTTGTAAAATATTACAGCAAAGCTGTGCAGAAAAGTAAGAATCTTTGAACTGCGATGCCAAAATTACTGGCTTGATACCTCCCAGTAAAAGTTGTTCATGCTTTATAGAACATTTCAATTGCTCTTGGACCAGGGAAGATCGCTGTTTCCAATTTGTGCTGCCCTTTCTTTAGCTTTCCGCTCATATTTATTCTCTCTTTAAATTTTTCAGCTGTGATCCCTATACAGGTGGCATTAGGCAACTCCTTTCAGAAGATGAAAGAGGACATTCTGTTTGATTTAAAGCCTTTCATCGGCAGAGAGCAAACGGAGGAGATAGAGGTTATGTGTCATTTGTGTAACTGCTGATATGAAACCGTCTATTCTTTGCCTTTGGGAAAATAAAGTGGCAAAACACCAATCCTCTATTCTTCTAACAAAAGAAAAAAAAAAAAAACGGATTACACATATGCCATTGTTAACAGGACAGGCGATGACAAAATTAAATATTTCCATCAGTACTCGTATTACCAATTCACCAGAGCCCACCAGGGTGTGCCTTCCAACTCACCTCAATATGACTGTGGCACATGTGCAGAGACCAGTACAGAAGCTCTATGACCACATAGATCCATGCAGATATCTTTCAGTGTGGAAAATTTAGCTCCAGTAAATCTTGCATTATAGGTACTATCTTCAAAGTATAACTTAACTCTCTTAGTCAACATTGACTATTTTTTTATACACATGCTGCTAGCATTAGTAAATACATAAGAAAGTATATCATATTAGCTTATTTTAAACTTTTTTTTAACATTTCTTAAATATTTCCTGGTTTCAAGGCCTAGGCAAATTATGTCATACATCCCAAAAGTCTTCAGTAGGGAGGAGGGGCTTTTTCAGCTAAGCACACCCTCTCCTGCTTGCATGCCTGCTCCAAGAGTAGATGGATTCCAGGAAGTAAATGCTACTGCTACTATAATCTGCCCTTACTCAAGATGACCAAAACCAGAAATGATAGAGGGTGTTTTTCAACAAAATAAAGCATTAAGATATGGATGGGTGAGTTTGCTTTGAATATTAAAAATAAATTAAAGAGGTTGTAAAGTCAGAAGGTTTTTTATCGCAATGCATTCTATGCATTAAGAAAAAAAGCCTTCTGTGTGCAGCACCCTCCCCAGCACCCCCTAATACTTACCTGAGCCCCATCTCTGTCTAGCGATGTCCACGAGTGTCTCAACCATCCAAGACAAGCAGACTAAAGACATGGATTACTGGAACCATGTCCTGTGGTCTGATGAGACCAAGATAAAGGTATTGGGTTCAGATGGTGTCAAGCATGTGTGGCGGCAACCAGATGAGGAGTACAAAGAAAAGTGTGTCTTGTCTACAGTCAAGCATGGTGGTGGGAGTGTCATGGTCTGGGGCTGCATAAGTGCTGCTTGCACTGGAAGCTACAGTTCATTAAGGGAACCATGAATGCCAACATGTACTGTGGCATACTGAAGCAGAGCATGATCCCCTCCCTTCGGAGACTAGGCTGCAGGCCAGAATTCCAACATGATAACGACCCCAAAAACACGACCACTGCCTTGCTAAAGAAGCTGAGGGTAAAGGTGATGGACTGGCCAAGCATGTCTCCAGACCTAAACACTATTGAGCATCTGTGGGGCATCCTCAAATTGAAGGTGGAGGAGCACAAGGTCTCTAACATCCACCAGCTCCATGATGTAGTCACGGAGGAGTGGAAGAGGACTCCAGTGGCAACCTGTGAAGCTCTGGTGAACTCCATGCCCAAGAGGGTTAAGGCAGAGTTGGAAAATAATGGTGGCCACACAAAATATTGACACTTTGGGCCCAATTTGGACATTTTCATTTAGGTGTGTACTCACTTTTGTTGCCAGTGGTTTAGACATTATTTGCTGTGTGTTGAGTTATTTTGAGGGGACAGCACATTTACACTGTTATACAAGCTGTACACTCACTACTAGAGTTGAGCGGACACCTGGATGTTCGGGTTCGGCAGGTTTGGCCGAACTTCAGAAAAAAGTTCGGGCTCGGGACCGAACTTGACCCGAACTTGACCCCGAACACCGAACCCCATTGAAGTCAATGGGGACCCGAACGGCTATAATAAAGTGTCGGCTCCCGTCCCCCTTAATACAGAGAACAGTCATTGAAGTCATTTATTTTTAAAAAGTTAGTCATAAAAAGTGTTTGGGGACCTGGGTCCTGCCCCAGGGGACATGTATCAATGCAAAAAAACCTTTTAAAAACGGCCGTTTTTTCGGGAGCAGTGATTTTAATAATGATTAAAGTGAAACAATAAATGTGTAATATTCCTTTAAATTTCGTACCTGGGGGGTGTCTATAGTATGCATGTAAAGGGGCGCATGTTTCCAGTGCTTAGAACTGTCTCTGCAAAAAGTGTCATTTTTGCAGAAAAGAAAGCTGAGGGTAAAGGTGATGGACTGGCCAAGCATGTCTCCAGACCTAAACACTATTGAGCATCTGTGGGGCATCCTCAAATGGAAGGTGGAGGAGCACTCGCGGCTAATGTGTATTGTCGGCTCCCGTAATACAGAGAACAGTCATTCATTGAAAGCCATTCATAAAAAAAAGTCATTGATAAAAAAAACAAAAAAAAGCGTATTCAATAACCAGGCCCTTCAGGTCTGGGATGGATATTAAGGGGGACCCCAGCCAAAAAAAAATAAAAAAAATGGCGTAGGGTCCCCCTCAAAATCCATACCAGACCCTTGAGGTCTGGAATGGATTTTAAGGGGAAACCCAGCCAAAAAAAATGGCGTGAGGTCCCCCTTAAAATCCATACCAGACCCTTATCCGAGCACGCAACCTGGCAGGCCGCAGGAAAAGAGGGGGGGCCGCTCCCGCCTGAACCGTACCAGGCCACATGCCCTCAACATTGGGAGGATGCTTTGGGAGTCTAAGACCCACAAAGCACCTTGTCCCCATGTTGATGAGGACAAGGGCCTCATCCCCACAACCGTGCCCGGTGGTTGTGGGGGTCTGCGGGCGGGGGGCTTATCGGAATCTGGAAGCCCCCTTTAACAAGGGGACCCCCAGATCCCGGCCTCCCCCTGTGTGAAATGGTAAGGGGGTACTTTTGTACCCCTACCATTTCCCCAAAAAAGTGTCAAAAATGGTAAATGACAGGAGACGGTCTTTGACAATTCCTTTATTAAAATCTTCTTTCTTCTTTCTTCTGGTCTTCCTTTCTTCATCTTCTCCTTCCGGCATCTTCTTCTTCCATCTTCTTCTTCCTCCGTTCCGCTTCTTCTTGGCCTTCTCATCCAGCATCGGTGTCTCTTCTGGGCCGCTCCGCGCAATGGGAGGCTCCCGCTGGGTGAGGCTTCTCTTCGGTATCTTCTTCCACGGCGTCGGTCTCTGAGGCTTCTCTCCGGTATCTTCTTCCAGGGCGTCGGTCTCTTCTTGGGCCACTCCTCGCAATGGGAGGCTCCCGGTGTGTGAGGCTTCGCTTGGGCTGACAGTTCTTTTATAACGGAGGGCGGGGCAACCTGGTAACCCCGCCCCCCCTCTGACGCATGGGAACGTCATGGGGACTTCCTTATGGCTTTCCCCATGACGTGTTTTTTTTATTTTTTATCAATTACTTTTTTTTTATGAATGACTTTCAATGAATGACTGTTCTCTGTATTACGGGAGCCGACAATACACATTAGACGCGAGTGATTTTAAATAGCTTTCTTTCCTGCAAAAATGACACTTTTTGCAGAGACAGTTCTAAGCACTGGAAACATGCGCCCCTTTACATGCATACTATAGACACCCCCCAGGTACGAAATTTAAAGGAATATTACACTTTTATTGTTTCAATTTAATCATTATTAAAATCACTGCTAATGAAAAAACTGCCGTTTTTAAAAGTTTTTTTTGCATTGATACATGTCCCCTGAGGCAGGACCCAGGTCCCCAAACACTTTTTATGACTAACTTTTTAAAAATAAATGACTTCAATGACTGTTCTCTGTATTAAAAGCACTCGCGGCTATATGAATATCAATTCATATAGCCGCGAGTGCTTTTAAAAGACATTTTAAAAAGCAACATTATTAAATCCCCGAACACCGGACCCGAACCTGAACATACAGTCAATTGTTCGGGTTCGGGTCCGGGACCCGAACACCCTAAAGTCTGGTACGGACCCGAACTTTACAGTTCGGGTTCGCTAGTGGACTTTTCCGATGGTCTTGCCGACGGACTTTCGACGGAGTTCCGACAAACTTTTCGAATGAACGGACTTGGCCACACACAATCACACTAAATTCTGATGGATTCAAACGTGATGACGTACGACCGGACTAGAATAAGGAAGTTCGTAGCCAGTAGCCAATAGCTGCCCTAGCGTCGTTGTTTATCCGTCGGACTAGCACACAGACGAGCGGATTTTGCGATAGGAACTGGGTCCAGCGGAGTTCCAGTGGGAAAATTTAAAACATGTTCTATTTCTAAAGTCTGTCGGATTTTTCGACAGCAAAAGTCCGATGGAGCCCACACACAATAGAATTGTCCGACAGATTCGTTCAGTCAGACCTTTGCTATCGAAAAGTCCTCTCGTGTGTACGCGGCACTTTAATATAGACAGGCAGAAATACAATTGCATTTGCAGGTAAAATGGCTCATGTAGATGTTTGCCTGGAGTTCAGCTTTAAAAGCTCCATACTCTAAATTCTTCATACATTTCTTTTTATTTGCCTGTTGTGTACTAAAACAAAGACAGATAATAAATACAGTTCTGTTCCAAGTTAATTGCTGGGTAGTTTGATATCTCAGCATCATTGCAGTCAGCTTCCTTCATCTAAGAAGCTTTACAGAAAGAAAAGTCACATAAGCCCCTGAGCCCTTGCAAACGTTTTACAGTCTCAGTTGAGGACTAATATGCGGGGATTTGCCTGAAATTGTGGAAGTGGAGAACTTATTAAATCTTCCTAGTTGGAGGAAGAGAGAAATCTCAATTTCATAATTAGACTGGAGCTCTGAATCAGGCTGTTTGACAAGAGCTTTCCATTTCCAAGGGAGGTTTATTCACGGAATGCTAGCTAGTTTGATGAAACCTCTTCACATTCCCTGATTAAAATAGGCACTTCGTTCTCTAGTATCTGTAATATGCCAGCAAATGTTGCCAATGTGTCACCCGGTAATGTGAATGACAAGTTCCGTAATTACATACAGTGTGGGATAATGTACCCTCTACTGTATATCATAATCATATTTGGGGTCACCAAGACATTTAATGACTATACAAATATGGGGCCAAAAGGTCAAGATCATTTATAAAGGCTATGGAACGTTGAGGTGAATCCTAATACCCTTGAAGGAAACCTGTTACCTACAGTACCTTGGCAATTTAAATGGAAATGATGAAAATGTGTAAGCTTATCTAAAGCTTAATTTTTTTCACTTTTTTTTTTACATTTGGGTAGAGTAGTAAGGGATTGGAAAGGATTATATATATAGGAAAGTATACCATATTTACTTTTTTCAAACTTTTTTTTTTAATTTCTTCAGTTACTTCCTAGTTTCCAGGCCTAGGCAAATAATATACATTCCAGGAGTCATAGGACATTCATAGGACAAAATAACAGAAAAAGTCAATGTGCATAACTATTCACCCCCCTAAAGTCAATACTCTGTAGAGCCACCTGTTGCGGCTATCACAGCTCCAAGTCGCTTTGGATAAGTCTCTATGAGCTTGCCACATCTTACCACTGGGATTTTTGCCCATTTCTCCCTGCAAAACTGCTCCAGCTCCTTCAAGTTGGATGATTTGAGCTTGTGAACAGCAATCTTTAAGTCTGACCACAGATTTTCTATTGGATTGGAGGTCTGGGCTTTGACTAGGCCATTCCAACACATTTTCCCTTAAACCACTCAAGTGTTGCTTTAGCAGTGTGTTTGGGGTCATTGTCCTGCTGGAAGGTGAACCTCCGTCCTAGCCTCAAATCACACACAGAGTAGTACAGGTTTTGCTCAAGAATATCCCTGTATTTAGCACCATTCATCTTTCCCTCAACTCTAACAAGTTTCCCAGTCCCGACTGCTGGATGGTGTTCTTTGGGTGATGTGATGTGTTGGGTTTGCGCCAGACATAGTGTTTTCTTTGATGGCCAAAAAGTTCAATTTTAGTCTCATCAGACAAGAGCACCTTCCTCCATACATTTTGGGAGTCTCCCACATGCCTTTTTGCAAACTCAAAACGTGCCATTTTGTTTTTTATTGAAAGTAATGGCTTTCTTCTGGCCACTCTGCCATAAAGCCCAACTCTATGGAGCGTACGGCTTATTGTCGTCCTATGTACAGATATTCCAGTCTCTGCTGTGGAACTCTGCAGCTCCTCCAGGGTTGCCTTAAGTCTCTGTGCTCCCTCTCTGATTAATGCCCTCCTTGCCGGTCTGTGAGTTTTGGTGTGCGGCCGTCTCTTGGCAGGTTTGCTGTTGTGCCATGTTCTTTCCATTTGGTTATGATAGATTTGATGGTGCTCCTAGGGATCATCAAAGATTTGGATATTTTTTTATAACCTAACCCTGACTTGTTATTCTCAACAACATTGTCCCTTCCTTGTTTGGAGAGTTCCTTGGTCTTCATGGCAGTGTTTGGTTAGTGGTGCCTCTTGCTTAGTTGTTGCAGCCTCTGGGGCCTTTCAAAAAGGTGTGTATATGTAATGACAGATCAAATTACATTTAGATTGCACACATGTAGACATCATTTCACTAATTATGTGAGTTCTGAAGGTAATTGGTTGCACCAGAGCTTTTTATAGGCTTCATAACAAAGGGGGTGAATACATATGCACGTGCCAATTATAATTTTTTTATTTTGGAAAAATAGTTTTATGTATATATTTTCAAATTTTACTTCACCAACTTAGACTATTGTGTTCGGATCCATCACATAAAATTCATATTAAAAAAACATTGAACTAAAGGCTGTAATGTAACACAATTGGTAAAAAGCCAAGGGGGTGAATACTTTTGCAAGGCACTGTATAGGTTTATTGAAAAAAAAAATCAAAAAAGTCCAAATAGCATACCACACAGTAAGAGCAAGGGTTGGCAGTTTCAAACCGACAGTTGCTTAATCATAACACATCATTCACTGTGGCTCAATCATTTAAAAAGTTACCGTAATATGTTCAAACATTCAGCTGGAGCCCATCTTTGCATATGCTCAAACAATACCAACCATTTCTCTGATTCCTAAAAACACGAGTATGTATACACAATAAAAACATTTAAATCAAAATTAATACATAATTGATACTTGAATGTGCTCATGTGAAAAAAAAAAAGATATGGGAAGATTGTAGTGTGTGTCTGTTCTGATTTTGCATCAAGCTTCTCAGGACAAGAGAGAATGCTCATCAGGTGAATAGACTCAAGACCCACAAAAAAACAGATATATATATGAAGAAGATTAAAAAAAAAATATTGAGGGGGAGTTTAGGAGTATAAAAACAGATTCAGTCTTTAATAAATTAACAAAAAAGTAATTAAAAAAAATTAGGCACATAAAATCATGAAAGCTACATAAAGAAAATGACTATAAGGTAATTGCAAAGCCTCAGAATATTCTCTCAATGGAAATTAACTGCACTCTCCCTTTAATCAGGCTTCCTGGTAGCTTTTGTTTGGTTATAATACATGAGCAGACAGCACGTCTCCTTATCAGAACACGTATTATGTACATTGCATGTCATAAGCAATTCTTGGCAATTCTAAGAACTGACAGCGCATGCTGCTATTCATCATTGTGTCCACTATTAATTCTATTCATAATACATTGTCATTTCTGAAAGGTGACTGATCCGAAGGGGATTGTGAGGAAAACATCATTATCATCATTAATGAGCTCCCTGTTTGTCACTAATTACCTTGAGTTACAGCAGCTTTTCATCCAAATGTCAGCGTGAAGACCTGGGCATTTATACCACGTTGATTACAATTAAACATTTCCTTCCACCTCTTCTTTTGATATACATCTTTGCAATCTCATTAGATGGTTGGATTTGTGGTCTGTGTTGCCCTTTCAAATTATTATGCATTAAAGTAAACCTGTCAGCATGGAAATATGAAAGCTGCTCCTGCAGAAGTTTTACAGCTTCAGGTACTTATTCTGATCCTGGCTGCCTTATCATCAATGACCTGAAACCGGTATGCCAGCAGGAATTTTAGGCTATAATGATTGCATGATAGTTCCAGATAGATTTGCCACCTCATCCCTTTAAACCCGAACACCTTTGAATTACACAGGTTCTGAGGCTAATTAAATGCAGATAAGGCACCAAGTGATTTCAATTACCACCTTAATCTGCCACAAAACCTGTGTAATTAATATGTGTTCGGGTTTAAAGGGATGAGGTGGCAACCATAGTTCCAGATCATCATTTTACTATTATTTTAGGCCAGAATGAGGCAGAATGCATCTTTAAAGCTAATTCAGTAATGGGAGCTCCCACGTACCGAACACATGAGCCAAAAAAGTTTCAAATTTAGGAAGACCTCAGGTCAGTACCTTTATTAAAAACGTGACATAGTGATGCAGGGAAGCTAAAAGCTTCATTCAGTGATAAATGGTTTCATTTTGCAGAGGCCACTGCAACCTGTAGATGGCAGAGGAGCTCTATTTAATATTGTAATTGTCTAAAACAATTATAGCATTAAAGAAAATATATAAATATTTAATAATCTCTTTCAATTGTTTTTTATTATTGCTTAGACATATGAAAAGAGTCATACATTTTCAATATTTAATAATCTCATGATGGTTAAAAGCAAAGAGCTCTCTTAAGATCTTCGCAGCCTTATTGTTGTAAAACATACTAATGGCATTGGTTACAGAAGGATTTCTAAACTTCTGAATGTTCCAGTGAGAACTTTTGGGGCCATAATCCAGAAGTGGAAAGAACATAATTTGACCATAAACCGTCCACGACCAGGTGCTCCTCACAAGATTTCTGACAGAGGAGTGAAAATTATTTTCCACTTACGGAGAGCTTCAGAAATACCTGGCAGGTACAATTGTTTCAAAGAAAACAATAAGTGATGCACTCATCCCCCATGGCCTGTATGCACACCACACAGGACTACGTTGATGAAGAAAAAGCATGTTGAAGCTCGTTTAACGTTTGCTGCGCAACATTTAGACAAGTCTGTGAAATACTGGGAGAATATAGTCTGGAGAGATGAGACCAAAATTGAACTCTTTGTATGTCATAATACACACCATGTTTGGAGGTCAAATGACACTGCACCTCAACCCACAAAAACATACCAACAGTGAAGTTTGGAGGTGGGAACATCATGGTGTGGGGCTGTTTTTCAATATACGGTTTTGGCAAACTTCCTGTCATTGAAGGAAGGATGAATGAAAAAATGTACCAAGACATTTTTGATAAAAATCTGCTGCCATCTACCAGGATGATGAAGATGAAACGAGGGTGGACATTTCAGCAAGACAATGATCCCAAACACAAAGCAAAGGGAACTGTTAATTGGTTTCAAAGAAAGAAAATAAAACTGCTAGAATGGCCTAGCCAATCACCTGACTTGATTTCTATAGGAAATTTATGGAAAGAACTAAAGATCGGAGTTCATAGAAGAGGCCCATGGAACCTTCAAGATTTGAAGACTGTTTGTGTGGAAGAACGGGCCAAAAGCACACCTGAGCAATGCATGTGACTAGTTCCTCCATACAGGAGGAGTCTTGAAGCTGTCATTAACAACAAAGGATTTTGTACGAAGTATTAAATAAATTTCAGTTAGCGTGTTCAATACTTTTTTCTGTGTCATTCCATTTCATTACACATAACTTCATTTGTGAACATATTATTTAGAGCAGGTGGTTGGCTCTAGTGATAACAACCGATGCGGCTAAGAGCAGCTCGTCCCCCCCTCCCTCGGCCTTCTGCCGCTCTTCCCGGGCCTCCTGCCCCCCCGGGAGACCTGAGCCATCAGCTGGGCATGTCTGCTTGCTAGGCTGAGACCCGAACAAACTCGGATTCGGCTCCGATTGTGTCTCCAATGTAAACTCCTGGAAGCAACGCCACAACATCACTTTCGGTTTATTCAGCTGCCAATGGCGCCAATTTTCAAAAAAATTACAGTTTTCAGAATCACTGATTTTGGCGATCTGAATGCTTTTAAGTGCAAAGGAGGGATTTGGGGTCTTTAGATCCCCGACCCCTCCATAAAGAGTACCTGTCACCACCTATTACTGTCACAAGAGATGTTTACATCCTTTGTGACAGCAATAAAAGTGATCAGATTTTTTTTTTAAAAGAATAATGTAAAAAATAAATAAATAAGAAAAAAATAAATAAATTTAAAGCGCCCCCCCCCCCCCCCCCCCCCCCATACTCGCACAGCAAAGAAAATGCATACATAAGTCGCTCCTGCAAATATAAACATTGTTCAAATCACACATGTGAGGTATCGCCGGGATCGGCAGAGTGAATGCAATAATTGTAGCACCAGACCTCTTCTCTAACTTTAACCTGGTAACCCTTACATTTTTTTTAAAGCGTCACCTATGGAGATTTTTAGGTACCATAGTTTGTCGCCATTCCACAGGTGTGCTCAATTTCAAAGCATGACATGTTATGAATGTATTTACTTGGTGTTATATCATCTTTCACATTTTACAAAAAAATTGGGCTAACTTTACTGTTTAGTTTTTATTTAATTCATGAAAGTGTCTTTTTTCCCCCAAAAAAATGCATTTGAAAGACCACTGCGCAAATGCAGTGTGACAAAAAAAATTGCAACGATCACCATTTTATTCCCTAGGGTCTCTGCTAAAAAAATATAATGTTTGGGGGTCCTAAGTAATTTTCTAGCAAAAAATATGGATTTTAACTTGTAAGCAACAAATGTCAGAAATAGGCTAATGCCGCGTACATCGTCGGAAAAAGCTCTGATGGTTTTCCCGTCGGAAGTCTGACGGAATTTCGCTCAAACTGTCTTGCCTACACGCGGACACACCAAATTCCGACAGTCAATAACACCACGGCATACAACACATTCGACTGCACTATAAAAGGGAAGTTTAATGCTTCTGAGCATTCGTTAAATTGTTTCCGAGCATGCGTCGGAATTTTGCGTGTCTGAATTGCATACACACGATCGGAAAATCCGATAGAAAGGTTTTTCGTTGGAAAAATTAAGAACAGGTTCTCAATCCAAAGTCCATCGGAAATTCCGACAGAAAAAGACAGATGGGTATACACACGGTCGGAAAATCAGATGAAAAGCTCCCATCGGACCGTTTCCATCGGAAATTCCGACCGCGTGTACGCGGCATTAGGCGTGAAAGGGTTAAAAAAAGAGAATGTAAACATTTTTAAGGTGTGCACATGTTGGTGCTGCTAAATTTGGCCTTAATATCTGGGATTCCATGATTTTCGGGTAGGAGATGGTTAAAGCAGCTAAGGATAGTTCCTTCTGCTGGCTGGGAATTACAATACAAAATATTCACATGCAACATTTCATATTTACGTAACTAAAAATAAAAAGTAATTTAGTCTTGGCTATATGAAAAAAGAAAATATCTACAAAAACCTCTATACTTCTAAAGACGCTCAGGTGATAAATTCTGAGACTAAATCACATCAGATAGATAAATATATGTATGCATTTACTTCATAGGCACAAAACATTCTCTGTAATTCCCTCACTATGACATTAAAAAAAAAATGTGTACAGCTAGAGATAAGTGTTCATCTTTAAATCAAATAAGAGCAACATCAGACTAACATGCAATGCATGAGTTGTTAGGCAAATGTACTCTGATGGAAATCACATTGACAAGATATGAACTGAACCATATGCTAAGTTTGAAATATAAATGTGTGCGGTTAAAAAAAAAAAAAACTTGTTACATCTCAAAGGAAGCAACAGATTTGTATGTGGCATGTGTTTTCCGCAACACATGGCCCTTCCCAGCATGTATTATTCCATCTCAGCATGTTGCCTTTTTATGTATTAACATCTGATCTGGAAAAGGTTATGTGGATTTATGAAACTTTTTGATTTTCCCAAAAGAATCTTAAGAAATGAAAAATCCCATGTACCTCTGTTATTGATGAGCTCTGCTATGCAATGATATCATCCAAATAGACCCTATAATATAATAGTAATAATTTTAGGAACAACACAACCTCCTTACTTGTACATGCAGAAGAACATGGTGAAGATGACTTGCTGAAGTTCAAACCGAGCATCAAAATGGGGAAGAAAAGGGATTTACGTGACTTTGAACGTGGCATTGTTGTTGGTGCCAGACGGGCTGGTCTAAGTATTTTAAAAACTGCTGATCTACTGGGATTTTCACACACAACCATCTCTCGGGTTTACAGAGGATGGTGAAAAAAAGAGGAAATATCCAGTGAGCGGCAGTTGTGTGGAGGGAAATGCCTTGTTGATGTCACAGGTCAGAGGAGAATGGGCAGACTGGATCAAGGTGAGAGAAAAGCTACAGTAACTCAAATAACCACTCGTTACAACCAAGGTATGCCAAATACCATCTCTGAATGCACAACACTTTGAACCTTGAAGCAGATGAGCTATAGCAGAAGAAGACCACACCTGGTGCCACTCCTGTCAGTCAAGAACAGGAAACTGAGGCTACAATTCTCACAGGCTCACCAAAATTGGACAATAGGAGATTGGAAAAACGTTGCCTGGTCTGACGAGTCTTGATTTCAGCTGTGACATTCAGATCGTAGGGTCAGAATTTAGCATAAACATGAAAGCATGGATCCATCCTGCCTTGTATCAACGGTTCAAGCTGGTGGTGGTGGTGTATTGGTGTGGGGAATATTTTCTTGGCACACTTTTGGCCACTTAGTACCAATCGGGCATCATTTAAATGCCACGCCCTACCTGAGTATTGTTGTTGACCATGTCCATCCCTTTAGGACTACAGTGTACCCATCTTCTGATGGCTCCGTGCTTAGTTGAACAAATCTGCAGCAACATGCCATCATGTCAATATGGACCAAAATCTCAGAGGAATGTTTCCAACATCTTATTGAATCTATGTCACGAAGAATGAAGGCAGTTCGGAAGACAAAAGGGGGTCCAACCCGGTACGAGCAAGGTGTACCTAATAAAGTGGCGGTGAGTGTATATTTGAAATCAAATCTTTGTGTCACACCCCTCCAGCTTGTGTCTTAGATTAAGGGGGGGTGAAGCCACCAATAATCTACATGTAATATCCCACCCCCATTGCGTTTAGCTGGTTAGTGGACGTGGAGGAGGTGGGAGGGAGTGGCTGTCATTTACCACTGTATATACACCAACATGGGTGACTCTATAGTTCAGATGTGATAGGAAGGAAATGCTCAGTGTGGAAACTCACTGAAAACAGAGCATGTGCAGAGTTGCCATAGTAGTTATAAAATCCCTAGCTGAATTTGGGTCATGAACAGAAGGTGGAGATAGAGAACAGCAGGATAAACCAGTTTTTTTTTGCAAAATACAGAAAATGAATCTCATAGTCACTGAGTGAGTATGAACAGCATGTAATACACCATTTATTGATAGTTTTTTTTTATGATGTAGTTTTAGTGACACTTTAAAGTGGATGTAATCCCTCACATATCCCCAGTGAAGATTGATGTGCACTGATGAGGCTGCACTGATGGACACTGATAGGTGGCACTAATGGGCACTGATAGGCAGCACTATTGGGTACTAATAGGCAGCACTAATGGGCACTGATAGGCGGCACTGATGAGGAAGTACTGATGGGCACTGAGGAGCAACACTAATGGGCACTGATATGTGGCAATTATGAGGAAGCACTGATGGGCACTGATGAGCAGAACTAATGGGCACTGATATGCAGCACTAATGGGCACTGATAGGCAGCACTGATGAGAAAGCACTGATGGGCACTGATGAGCAGCACTAATGGGCACTGATAGGCGGCAATTATGAGGAAGCACTGATAGGCACTGATAGGCGGCACTAATGGGCACTGCTAGGCAGCACTGATGAGGAAACACTGATGGGCACTGATGAGCAACACGAATGGGCACTGATAGGCAGCACTGATGAGGAAGCACTGATGGGCACTGATGAGCAGCACTAATGGGCACTGATAGGCGGCACTGATGAGGAAGCACTGATGAGCAGCACTAATGGGCACTGATAGGCAGCACTGATGAGGAAGCACTGATGGGCACTGATGAGTAGCACTGCAGAGCACTGATGGGTATCATTGATGGCACTGATTGGCACTGATGGGGCTACACTAATAATCAGGGCACTGATGATCAGATCCCCGATTATCTGTGTGCCTGTCCCCTGTCAGGATTGCCGGTTACTGTACCTTTACCCCTCGCGGTGTGACAGCGCATGAGGAAAGTACTGCCGATAACCGGCAAATCTGTTTACAATGTGATCAGTTGTGATTTGCCAATCACAGCGGCCCTTTACCCCGATCTGTGATTGGCTTTGTCCCCAGGGGGGCATGTGAGGGGTGTGGTATCAGGATTACTAGAGCCACGCTGTTGCCATCTTTTGGCACAGTAAGGAACTAAGCAAAGCTGAACATCAGGGCAGATATAACTCCTACACCAGTATGCCTGCACTATTATAATACTTATTATTCAGATTCTTGCATTAGCAAGGTCACGGCTGGTTTTCTTTAAGTATTCTGAAAGACCATCATAAATGTAATGGAAATTGCATGATACATAACAAATTGGTACTATTAACTCTCACATGCTTTACATTAATGTATGTGAGTAAGGGACACACAATCACATGGATATGGGAAAACAAGAAACACTCCAAGTATTTGTGGAATGCTTGTCTCCTCCAACTGTAATTGCAGTCAGAGTCTTCCCAGATGATTCCTGTTCCAAGATATCTTCTTCACACATAATATCTTTCACACATAATATATATCATATATTTCTTGGAAACCTATTCTGATAATATAGTATGGTGAACATATTTACAATATATATCATAATTAAAAAAGAACATATCGGGCTATAAATACGTGTGCTGCCCTTGAGTTATTTATAAAGGTGCAAATTACAGGACCACCATCCTCACCCTCAAGGTACTGACCCAACAGTATGCAGCCGGTAATGTTGGGGCTTCTGATCTGCATACTTGTCCTATTTATTAAGTAATGACACAAGGATCTGGCACTCTTAAAACCAGGTTGGTGATGGCTGCTCTCATATTTCAAGCATAATATTTATTTTTAGGATATATAACATTAAGGGGTTTAAAGTATATCTATGGTCAAAATGTAAAATCTTATATATAAGTGGTTGTAAACCTGTACATATACCCAGTGAAGTGACTGCCCTCAGATGATACACAGAGATTAAACAAATCCTTCTACTCTATTTACTAATTAGGTGACTTCTGAAAGCAATTAGTTTCACTAGAATTTAGTTAGGGCTATCAGAATAAGGCCAAGTTCACACTGGTACTACAAACGCTCCAACATTGGGAGCTCATGTCGCATGATGTGTGAAAATCAATGTTTCCCTATGGGAGCCGTCTTAACAGGTCCGACACATGTCGGTTCGACTTTGAAAATGCTCCCTGCACTACTTTGGTCCGACTTTGATCCTACTCCAGCTCATTGACTATCATTGAAGTCAGATCAAAGTCGGATCGCCGCCGACTTTGGCATGTGACTTGTGCTCTGATGATCTTGAGGGGGAACTCCACGCCAAATTTTGAATAAAAAAACGGCATGGGTTCCCCCTCCAAGAGCATACCAGGCCCTTGGGTCTGGTATGGATTGTAAGGGGAACCACTATGCCGAAAAAACGGCGTGGGGGTCCCCCCAAAATCCTAAACCGACCCTTATTCGAGCACGCAGCACGGCCAGTCAGGATCATGCATCAAATTATTTCCGAGCATGCGTCGGAATTTTGTGTGTCGGAATTGCATACACACGATCGGAAAGTCCGATAGAAAGGTTTTCCGTCGGAAAAATTGAGAACAGGTTCTCAATTCAAAGTCTGTCGGAAATTCCGACAGAAAAAGACCGTTGGGCATACACATATTTTCACATATTTATTTGTAAAAAAAATGTAAAAACATTTACCATTTTCCTTCCACTTCAAAATTCTGAGCCACTTTGTGTCGGCCTTTTACATAAAAGCCCAATAAAATACATTTAGGTTTTTGGTTGTAACATGACAAAATGTGGAAAATTTCAAGGGGTATACAGTGGGGATCGAAAGTTTGGGCACCCCAGGTAAAAATGGGTATTAATGTGCATAACAAAGCCAAGGAAAGATGGAAAAATCTCCAAATGGCATCAAATTACAGATTAGACATTCTTATAATATGTCAAAAAAAGTTAGATTTTATTTCCATCATTTACACTTTCAAAATTACAGAAAACAAAAAAATGGCGTCTGCAAAAGTTTGGGCACCCTGCAGAATTTATAGCATGCACTGCCCCCTTTGCAAAGCTGAGACCTGCCAGTGTCATGGATTGTTCTCAATCATCGTCTGGGAAGACCAGGTGATGTCAATCTCAAAGGTTTTAAATGGCCAGACTCATCTGACCTTGCCCCAACAATCAGCACCATGGGTTCTTCTAAGCAGTTGTCTAGAAAACTGAAACTGAAAATAGTTGACGCTCACAAAGCTGGAGAAGGCTATAAGAAGATAGCAAAGCGTTTTCAGATGTCAATATCCTCTGTTCGGAATGTAATTAAGTCGTGGTCTTAACATTGAATAGGAGCTTATGCAGTAATAAAAAACTAAAAAAAGTGGAAAAAAAAAAACGGGGATTCAACTAGACCAAAGCTTATGAAATGTGGTGCATGTAGGAATAGTACATATTTTCCCTTGTGTTAAGACTTGTGGGCTGATATACCTCTCTATATGCTTGGTTGTCTAATTAGGTATGGAGGGGTTGATCCTTGAGATAGGTTGTGTCTTTTTGGGGGGGGGGGTGCTCAAAACTGGTCAACTTAGTAGTATTGGGTGTAAGGACGACTGCTAATACCCTGTACACACGAGCGGATTTGGAAGGTTTTTCCAACGGAATTCCGCTCATGCTTGGCTTGCATACACACGGTCACACAAAAGTTTGCTGAACTTTCGACCGTCAAGAACGCGGTGATGTACAACACTACGACGAGCCGAGAAAATTAAGTTCAATGCTTCCGAGCATGCATCAAATTGTTTCCGAGCATGCGTAGGAATTTTGCACGTTGGAATTGGTACAGACGATCGGAATTTCCAATTAAAACTTTTTCCGAAAAATTGAGAACATGCTCTCAATCTTTTGCTGGCTGGAATTCCGCCAGCAAAATTTAGATGGAGCATACACACAATCACATTTTCCGACCAAAAGCTCTCATCAGACTTTTGTTGGTGGAATTTCTGATCGTGTGTACGGGGCATTAGCTTGTAGACTACAGTGATTAAAAAAGATATTTATGCGCGAGAGAATGGCAAGAATGAAAAAGACCAAAAAGAATAAAAAGGGGGGGGGGCTGAAGGGGAGATGGGGATATGGATAGAGATGGATCCAAGGGGGTCTTCTCCTCGGTCTCCACAAAAGACAGCATAGAATTGGAAATCAGTGTGGCTCTGTTCTATCAGGAGATGGATTGGGGGACTGAAGAAGGGAAGGGTCAGAAAAGACAGGATCTAACAGCCTTTTTATATAGTGAGCATTACAAGCCTGCTTTACTGCATATACAGACTGATTTTACTGTTGTGGGTTTAGTAACACTTTAAAGTTTATTTAAAAAAAATATTAAAGCTTTTAATTTATTTGTTACTTTAATGTGAGTCCGTACTGATCAAGCCTTACATCTTGTGACCCCACATACAAACAATTTTAATGGGCAATTAAAGAGAACAAAACAGCAGGGCTTATAGCCTTTCCTAACTCCACCAAAAATGTAAAATGTTTTGCTTTAAATATATTTTAACTGCTTATAGATTTAGAACCAATAGCTTCTCACCCATAACTATGCTTGCTGGTCACAATGCATAAGCACTGGCAATATCTCCATCTGTGCACAAATTTAAAAGAACATTTTATCTGGAACGGATGTCAAAAATGCGCTGACGGGTTTGTGACTTAAAATGCTAATGTATAACAACCATTACACAAATAAATAGGATCTGGAGCTTTAGGATTGTGAAAATGTGCTTTTTCTGTAACATGGTCATATTGTGCACAGATTCATGCATTTTATGTAATATTATCCATAAAGCCAAGTCCTCCTTTGAGTGGATTGCAGGCTCTTTCTAGTTTCAGCACTCCAGAGAAAAAAAAACTGGGGTTGCCAGGCAACGTTTGGATGCTGCATAATATATTCCAAGCATCTATCTTTGCAACTGGAAGTAAAGTTGGCCTAATACCAAATGGGGTGTATATTTGTGAAGGATAGGGAGTAAGCACGTGATCCAACCAAAGTGTGTTGGACAGCATATTATCACACTGAAGAAAAAATAAACACATTTGTAAGTTAAGTTATAGGGCACCTATACCAAAAATTTGAAGATTTGTATGTATCTGAGTGTTCTACCAGCTCTGCATCTACTCTCCCCGCTCACCCCCCACCCCTCCCGCAGCCACAAGAACCCAGATAACGAGCAATTGTGCTGCAAGTTTGAAAATGACTTGCTAACTATTGCTAGACTTGCCAGGCTTCACAAGTTTGTTGCACGATTGCAGCAAGTCTGCATTGCATGACTCAAGATCAACTTTGCAAACTTTCTGCAAGTCTGCTGTAAGTTCTGGTTCAGTTATGTTGTGCAATAGTCATCCCACCACAGGGGTCACTGTGGCTGAATTTTCAAGCTGTAGATTTGCAGAGCTCTTGCTGTAGACTCACTACCACAACTTTTCTCTTGCTAGAGACTTGCCACGCAAATTTGCTATAAATTGGAAAAGTGTCAACTAGAACTTGTGCTTCAAGTGCTCTGCAAGTGTACAACTTGCCAGTGAGAATGTGTAGTAAGTTAACAGACTAATGCCCCGTACACACGGTCGGATTTTCCGACGGAAAATGTCCTATCGGACAATGTTGTCGGAAATTCCGACTGTGTGTAGGCTCCATCGGACTTTTTCCGTCGGCAAAGTCTTATCTCCTGCTCTCAAATTTTCCGACAACAAAGTCCTATCGGACTTTTTCCGATCGTGTGTAGCGAATTCCGACGGACAAAGTGCCACGCATGCTCAGATCACATTACAAGACCAAAGCTATTGGCTACTAGCCTCTACGTAGTCCCGTCGTTGGCAACAAACATCACCACGTTCAGAATGATCGGATTTTCTGACAACTTTGTCCGACTGTGTGTATACAACACCAGTGTCGGACAAAATCCGTCTGAAAAAATCTGATGGATTTTGTGGTCGGATTTTCCGACAGTGTGTACGGGGCATTACAATTCAAGAGACTGAAGCAAATTTATGTCAAGTTATCCTTTCTATCTGGGAAGTGACATAGTGGCTGGAGAAACAGGTTGTGTTCTCCTGAACCTGCATTCCTTTCGTCTTCCCCCACTGATATTTAACCGGGCACTCCTGTGTAATCGTACAGCTGCAGGTTTTCTTCACCTTCCCCTAACGCTGCACGTGAAATGGAGCATGCTCTGTTTGTGGAGATCCCCACTCGTCCCCCTCCTAGCAGCTGCAGTGAGACAGTCAGATAGGGAGGTGGCCCTGTAGAGAGATACAGCCATGAAGAGGACACAGCCCCTACCAAACTTGCAAAAGTTTTTTGGGCAAATTCTACTAGGGAGAGGAGTACAGTGAGAGGACGGATGGCTTTGTGCTGTGGAACCATCCCGGAGGAAAGCGAGGGAGAGAGACTGAGCTACTGAAAAGCTCTCTGCTGAGCACTGGAGAGTGTAGAGCTGTGACCTATGGGCTGAGGGACTGAGCCATTACCAAAACTTCATTAAAACTATATAGCTGCATTCTTGGCTAAATAGCTGCATTCTTGGCTATACTAGCTGAGGAATGAGAGCTGTGACCCCGGAAGTGACATGATACACATCACTTCCAGGGTCATTAGTTGCACAAAGGATCAGGGAATGGATATTCTCAGAGATCCTCCTTCTTATTCTGGGGAGGTTGTTTCCTGCTCCCTCACTTCTATTTAGCCCAATGTTTTCATTGCTGGACAGGATGCTGTAATTGAGGACCGGCAGAGTAAGGATCTCCATTCTTCTTCTTCATCCAGAAGAAGGGAAATCCTGAGTAGGATAGGGACACTGGACTGTAAGATATACTGGGTTTAATAAGTCAGCTCCATTATAGAAAATATCTCCACCTATCATAATACATTCATTTTGCATGTTTAATGATTTTCTCAAAATGGCAACCATCTAATTCGTCTGTGCACCAAATAAACAGGGCATATCACAAAAAAAACCTGGTAAAACTATATATCTCTACAAAAGTAGGGTATTTTCTCTCTTAGACGTTTTTTACTAGGACAGGTGTCCCCACTGGAGGATTTTTCTTCACCTCTTTTTCTGGTGACAATTGTAAAATTTAGAATTTTTCCTTACTGTCTGTCCTGGTGCCAATGGCCACCCGGACAAATAGAGACAGTGAATTTCCCCAGCAGAGACAGAGACACTAATAAAAGCCTTTTACGGTTCCACCTCTCCTGACCTATGCCTCTAACTTTGAGACCCTGCTTTGGTTTCAATGACTGGATACCCACTTTGGTTTGAATTCCTGCCCTGATTGTGATGTCTATTTTAAACCTGGTATCTTCATTGTTTGTTTAGTTCTTTGAGCCTTCATTATGATCTCTCGCTCTGTCCTGCTGGCTGGAACTGATATATTCTCCAGGCATGATAATCTGGAGCTGGGGGTGACCAGGTAACATTATTAAATATTATTATTAAATCCATAATGTTTATTTGAAAGGGGGCTGTTAAAAGTTAAGCATACCTTGGGTGGTCATCACTATCAGAAATGGCACAACTCCTGACACTTTGTAGTAGAAATGCGTGCACATTTTGTACATTTTTAAAAGCCTCCCCATTCTTAAAGCCAAAATGCTACTGGTTATAAGTTTTGAGTCTACAAAGAGCTAGACAAATGCTCTGTAAGCTTGAGATGTATGAGCCTTTATAGGTCCCCAATAAAGATGAGCTTCTAACATGTCATCCTTTTTTGCTGATGTTCTGCAACTCCAATACTCCCCTTTTTGTTGTTTTCTTTTAACTTAGCAAAAGTGAAGCTACACTTTAAGGCCCAGCTCCAGCTTTTTTTTTTTGCCCAGGCCTTTGGCTGCAATATTTAAGCTATATGTACTCCTTCCTCTTCCTGGATGGCCCGACCTGGTTCCCCAGTGTGTGGGGATCAGATGACTGAATTTTGAGGTCCGGTGCAGTGATTTAAAGAATTGTATCGCCGATCACTGCGGGAGCTGTGGATTTAGGCTTCCATGCAGCTCGGCGGATTATTTACGCTATTTCTGACTTTGACCCCACAGACCCATCACTCTTAGTACCAGCAGCTATGGTCTTTTTTCAGGTTAAATTACTCTCAAAGCTATTCAAAACATTTCCTGTGAGCCCAGGGTGTCAAGGACATGCCCCTTGGTGGCATGTCATAAACCCATCCTGGACCTACCCACTTCCGCAGACAGAGGAGGAATAATAAGACCCCATAGATCACGTGACCAGCTGCCAAAATGTATACTAAGATTTAAAAAAGATATTGGGGAGGGCTTGGTTGGTGTTGGAGAAAAAGCAGCAATGAAGATGGAATTGCGTTTTAAGGTATCTACAAACACTAGGTGGTGCTTGGATCTGCGTGTGTTATAGGCTCATTAATCAATCTTTTCTGATCATTGTGAAAGGCATTAATGTTTTTTTCTGTAGGTGAACAAACATGATTTGGACTGTGTAGTTGGGAGGGGGAAGCATCCAGGTGGAATTTTCAAAATGTGTGTGGCCATTCCCAGCACAGCCTATGCATCAAGTGTACCATATCTTGTTATAAACTAGTCCAGTACACCTGTTTATTCCTTTAAAATTGCTGTAATGAGCCTTACCCCAAAATCATGTAGTCACAGACTTTCCAAGTCTTTTCAGTAACTAGCGTTGAAAAGTAATTTTATGATAATTATATTTTCTTGAATGATTCTGAAAAGGTGCTAATCATTCCTATTCCCTGTGGCAATAATCTCTTTATCCACCCAATGATTACATTTTGTATAATTATAGTGTGGGATGGCTTCCTTCTTTGGTTTCAAATCGTTACACAACAACCATATCACTCAGAAGCGTACCATCATCATTTCATTTACACTTAATCAAGGCAATTTCTACGCGGCATCCATATTTATTGTGAAATGCTGAATGGCAATCATCAAACTTAAATATCTTGTGGTTCTGTTCAACAAATAGAAAAGATAAATAAAGACATGGGGCACCAATCTTTTTATATAAAAGAAAATGGGTGCCTGTTTTATATCTGCCATTAAGATCAATTTCTTTGAACCGTGTCTGGAAAAAACAAGAGTTGAGTATGAGTACTGTATGTGTGCAGCATTACAGATGCTTGCACTGTACATCAATTATGCTGCACAAGTATCCAAGTGAAACAAGAATAAATGTAATTTTCTTCACATTGTTTCTTATGAAAATAACAACATCTGTCCCTTCAGGCTAATCAGTAGCACCTCTCTGCATTGAAGGGCCAGTCCATGAACAAGTTATAGTTTAGCTTTAGATGAAGCCTAGTGAGTTGAATCAGCTCTTGGCTTCTTATATGTCTTGGACACTCCAATAGTGAGATCTCCATGCTATAATTCACAATTCTTTTCCTGTCCACCTGGCAATTGCATTTGCTGTGAAGGCCACTGCATGGTCATTAACCTCACAGATAAGCTAATGGGTACATTTGTCATTCACCGATTGACATACAATATTTCAGGACAAGCTTTTGGGGTATGTCCCCTTCATCAAGGTCCAAGCAGTACCCTTGATGAAGGGGACACACCCTTCTTTTATAAATCCATATGTACAACATCTATAAGTTCTTATAACATCTAATTTGTGAATCATATGCTAAACTTAAGGCATCCTATCCAAAACACCAGACCAGTTGTTCCAGCCTTGCATTGGGGTTACCAAGAAAGGACCTAACGTGTATGTTTTCCCAAACCCCCTAACTCTGAATAGGTATCTGCCTAAGAGACAAGAGAAGAAAAAGAAGGGAGAGTAGAAAAACATAATAATGAACATGGGTAGTAACCAAGAAGAAAAAGTAAGAGAAAAGAAAGGGATCACTCCTCCAGAGCCCTGTATATTTTACAGAGGGCAATGGATCCATAGGTCCAAAGTTATGTCAGATTTCTTGTCAGAAAACTTGTCAGTTTGTCACTAACCATGATCCAATTTAGTTTCTGATTGACAAACTCAATACACACTGAGCTTTTCTAGGTTTTCACTTTTTTGACAGCCAGTATGATATATGCCATCAAGAACTTTGAATATTTAAAGATTGTCCAGACAATTTTGAGGAATAAAGTGGTTTTGATGTATTTAGATGGATTCACTTTAGTTACAGAATAGATCAAGTTGTAAATCCTAATCCAAAATTTGCAAATATGGGGACATTGACACCAAATGTAAAACATGGTGCCCATCAGTCCACATCCTCTAAAGCAGGGCTCTCAAACTGGCGGCCCTCCAGCTGTTGCAAAACTACAAGTCCCATGAGGCATTGCAAGGCTGACAGCCCATGAGACATTACAAGCATGACTCCCACAGGCAGAGGCATGCTGGGACTTGTAGCTTTGCAACAGCTGGAGGGCCGCCTGTTTGAGACCCCTGCTGTAAAGCATCAAGGTGAGGTCTAAGGGTGTACCTTTGCTATTCTTACAAGAACAATGTACCACCTCAACAGAGTCTTTAAGCTGCATTCTATGAATGTTGTATTGATGGAAAACCATGATACATTTTCTGCAATTTTAATGCCATTCCTCCATGGTCTTCCCAAGATCTCACTCCCATGCAACATGTAGGGTAATTTTCGAATAGGTTTAGTAAGCAGAGTTTATATAGTGGGAAATCTCCCTTTGAAAATATCCCTAGACATGCAAGTCAACTCAAAGTCAGAGGCATGAATTTGTTTAGACTTTAGCAAGGAAACTATCCGGAAATGATGAAAGGTCTGTGGGGGTAATTCAAAGTCTTTTAAAAGTAATCCATGTTGGAAAGTTCCTCATTCATCTGGAAGTCCCCTATTTGGATTATACCTTTGTTCACCACTGAAAAGTTGGGGGTGCAAGTCCAGTGCATTTCTCATCATCTGTTGTAGCATGTTTTCATTATATGTTGCAGGGACCTTAGAAATATATAAATATGCCACGTGACCATGGGATACAGATCAGCCAAAAAGGTACTGTATATAGTTGCAGTATTTTAATGTAAAAAGAAGATTTATAAGCTGTAGGCACTAAGGGGAAGGGGGGGGGGGGGCAGATAAACTATTTTCATATTGCTGGATTTAGCAACACTTTAATGCCACATACATTTACCATTTGGGACTCTACCAAATACTTCAGCAAACTCATCTCACTACACTTACCTCTCCTACACCTTTTAGGTAATTCTACTGTTCCCACCAGGACTAGAATCTCCTAGAACCTTTCACTATTGACACTCCCATAAATGTTATAATATATATTTCTTTATCAATGGCTGCACCACTGGTTCTCTTTCAAATTTCCTAATAGAGATTTTACTACCCAACTCTCACTTTTTGAACACATTTGCTACCATACGTAAATTGACATCCATTATTCATTGACAATTAAACAATTCTCATACTCCTACCAACCATGCTTACATTTCCAAGTTGGAGAAAGATCTCCGGTGCACCAACACCAAAAAATTAGCAGAGCTTCATCACATTCGATAAGCTCTGGGAAAAATGAGTGCAACAGCACTTGCAAAGTTCACAGTCTATTTGCCTTTAGTATATCCTCCCTTTGTATTTTCTCAACTGTAACTAAGTAAAAATTGCCAAACCTAAATTTCAGCTTTAAAGCCCAACTACAACTACAGGCAAAGGTTAATTGTTAATTTTGTCTAGGGGAGTGGAGAAGCACCTTTACTTATCTTATCCTCTGCTTCCCCCAGCAGGCGGCAATCCCCTATAATCCAGTGGTGGACTGCCCCTTGGCGTCCTCAACTCCCAGTGCTCTGGTCTTGATGATGTCAGGATCCCAGACTGGTGAATCATGTGGATGTAAACAACGTGAGGACCAATCTAGCTGTGAGGAGGAGCAGGTGATTGGTTAAGTAAATCTTCTTTTATTGTTCCCCTAGGCATAAACTAGAACTCTGGGCACAGTCCTAGTGCAAGGGATACTTTTTTATTTGCCCAGGGCTTTAAAAACATTTTATTTTGCCCAGTTTTCATTAAATCTTTCTGCATTGTGAGGCAAATCTCTAAAACTAACGTAGAATTCTGTCTTTTGTATTATGTGTTCAATAAACGATTATGTTATTTTTATAATTGGTGCCTACAAAGTCCATTTCTTTCTTATGTGCTTTTTGATCTATAACGTAGAATGCTGTTTAGAGTCAAATATGTTTTTATTGTGTTTAACAAGATGAAACATAACATAACATAGGTAATGACCAGATGTTCAGTACAGGAGGCAATACAATGTAGGTCTTGTATCTAATACACTTTAGGATGTAATCCAGTGGGGTATACGGGCACAACCGTCTTTCAGGAAGTAGCGTCTGAAACCATTGCAAGATGAATTATAAGGGTTGTGGAGGAAAACATCTGGGTAGTGGTTAAGGAGTCATAGGATTGGGGGGGAGGCGAGAAGAAGGAAAGGGATACAGAGATTGGGAAGGGGAAAGGCATAGATGTATCGAAAGGGAAAGGGAGGTTAGAAGGGGGTGAGCAGACCCGGTGCAGCAAACCAGAAAAATAGGGTCAGGAGGTGTGTCCGGATTAACTATGGGGAATGAACATCGCTTTAAGGGAGTTAGAAGTAGAGTAGTCGATCCAAGTGAGCCATAGGATTTTAAATTTGTTGAAGGTGTCATAGTCTTGAGCTATCATCTCTTCTATGCGCATAATGTCGTTGACCACCGAGACCCATGAGGACAATGGGGGGGGGGGGGGGGGGTGGTAGTGGTCTTCCAGAATAGGGGGATAAGTTGTGTCACAAGTGTCACAAGGTACGTTTTTGGGTTTTTGGGCTATGGAGCCAGGGAGCATAGATAATAGAGCTATCTATGGGGTGGGTGTCGTTGGCCGATCATATAGACTACTGCAGCCCTCAAAAATTACACTCGCACACTCGCATTTTGCGAGTGATTTTTGAGGGCTGGCGAGGAGAAGAGAGGAGAGCTGCCACCTGGTAGATCACAGCAGGGAACATTCAGACTTTTGTTTCATAAGCTGTGAGTGTTCCCCCGCCGTGCGCCGTCACATAAGCTCCTCCCCTTTTCCGGGACTTTGATAGACAGATCACCCGTCCAATCCTAGGACGGGTGACATGTATCAAACTTCCCCGGACAAGGGGAGGGGCTTATGTGACGGCGCGCCGCGGGGGAACACTCACAGCTTATGAAACAAAAGTCTGAATGTTCCCTGCTGTGATCTACCAGTGGCAGCTCTCCTCTCCTCCACAGGTAGGCAGCACATGGGGGACACAGGCTGCAAATGGGGGGGAGACACTGGCTGCACATGGGGGGGAGGACACTGGCTGCACATGGGGGGGAGGACACTGGCTGCACATGGGGGGGGGGACACTGGCTGCAAATGGGGGGGACACTGGCTGCAAATGGGGGGGACACTGGCTGCAAATGGGGGGGGACACTGGCTGCAAATGGGGGGGGACACTGGCTGCAAATGGGGGGGGGACACTGGCTGCACATGGGGGGGGGGGACACTGGCTGCACATGGGGGGGAGACACTGGCTGCACATGGGGGGGAGGACACTGGCTGCACATGGGGGGGAGGACACTGGCTGCACATGGGGGGGGGGACACTGGCTGCAAATGGGGGGGACACTGGCTGCAAATGGGGGGGACACTGGCTGCAAATGGGGGGGACACTGGCTGCAAATGGGGGGGGGACACTGGCTGCAAATGGGGGGGGACACTGGCTGCACATGGGGGGGGGGGACACTGGCTGCACATGGGGGGGGGGACACTGGCTGCACATGGGGGGGGGACACTGGCTGCACATGGGGGGGACACTGGCTGCACATGGGGGGGACACTGGCTGCTCATGTGGGGGGACACTGGCTGCTCATGGGGGGGGACACTGGCTGCTCATGGGGGGGGGGACACTGGCTGCTCATGGGGGGGACACTGGCTGCACATGGGGGGGGGGGACACTGGCTGCACATGAGGGGGGGCACAGGCTGCACATGGGGGGACACAGGCTGCACATGGAGGAGGGACATAGGCTGCATATGGGGGGGCACAGGCTGCATATGGGGGGGACACAGGCTGCACATGGGGGGGACACAGGCTGCACATGGGGGGGACACAGGCTGCACATGGGGGGGGACACAGGCTGCACATGGGGGGGACACAGGCTGCACATGGGGGGGGGGACACAGGCTGCACATGGGGGGGGGGACACAGGCTGCACATGGGGGGGGACACAGGCTGCACATGGGGGGGGACACAGGCTGCACATGGGGGGGGGGGCACAGGCTGCACATGGGGGGGACACAGGCTGCATTAACATTAAGGTTGTTAATATTTTTATAACTTAATTGCATAAAACATTAAAGGTGTCATTTAATGAGATAATTTATGAGGGCGGGGCAGGGTAGGGGTTGGGCGGGGCAACTGGTGGCGAGTAACCCTTAAGGCCTGGCTAGTAGCTCAGGACTTGAAATTTTGAGCCCTGGACTACTGTATATGGTGAATACCTGTGACCAGAGGGGCTGTATGGCCTTGCAATTCCACCAGATGTGGAGGTAGTTTCCCTCCTCTGAGCCTCATCTCCAACATGAGGAAGATACGGATGGGAACATTTTATGAAGAGATTGATTGTCCCTGTACCATCTGGATAGGAATTTAAAGTCAGCCCTGGTCTCTCGGTGTTGAAAGAATGCTGTTTAATTCGCACAATAGGAATGTACATGCTGGACGAATAACTACACTTTTTTTTAAGTAGCCCCCAAAGTGTTGAAGCAAGAGGATCAGCGTGACAGCCACAGAAACTAGCATTTGTAGAAGACACCAGCAACAGCAACTTTCTTGTAAACTTCAGGACAGGTCTCCTTTAATATTTTCATTAACTGCCCAATTCCATTGCTCGACTTGGCTGCAGGGCAGGAGCGAAACATGTAAACTGCTGACCACGTGGAAGAAATTACGCAGCTTGCTGAGCCAAGCAGGAACAACAAAGGCCTTTTGATGTTGTCATTTGTCACTTTGATTTATAGTCTTAAAAGAAGCGTAATCATGAATATTCTGATTATTTCTCAGCCTTCTTTCTGTTCTCTGAATATCTGACAATATCAATGAAGTCCCATTAAACATCTGTTTATGAAATAAAGCAGTTCCGTGCTGACAGCTGCTGCAGACAAAGAAATTGCGTACAGCTGTCACATTTGTACATTAGTGGTGGCTTTCTGCTTCCTCCAGGCAAGGAAAGGAGGACAGTGCCTCTATCTCCATTTTATTGCATGCGAGTATAAACACACATTATTAATTCTGGGTGCCCGCGGAGGACAAATTGCTGTCTTTAACAGGCAGTAGAAAGTTCTGGGAGGGAATCATGTTGGCTGCACATCTGGAGAGCAAGACTGTAGATCTGCAACCACTTCCACGTCATAAAATAAGATACAAAGAATAACGTAGATGTGAACCCCCTAACCCAATAACATTTACTAAACTTGTTTGCAGACCATGTAACTGTTGCGGGGAGGATAGGTCTTACTGCGCCATGGATGCAGCTTATATGCGTCCATGGCTTCTGAGGTTTCTGTGCTGAGAGTGTGCTTACTGAGGGCTCCCAGTGAATGACAGCTCCCTCTCTGTTTACAATTGGGAGCTGGCAAGGTAGGCTCCCAATCATTTGCCCGCTGCGACAGCCAATCACAGTGGTCACCTGATCAGGAAGTCGGCTCCGCCTTCTGGCATTAAAGCGGAACTCAACCCATCAATTTAACCACTTCAGCCTTGGAAGATTTGGCTGCTGAATGACCGGGTAATTTTTTGCAATTTGGCCCTGCGCCGCTTTAACTGACAATTGCGTGGTCGTGCGACGCTGCACCCAAACAAAATTGACGTCCTTTTTTCCCCACAAATAGAGATATGTTTTGGCGGTATTTTATCGCCTCTGCGTTTTTAATTTTTTGCGCTATAAACAAAAAAAGAGCGACAATTTTGCAAAAAAACACAATATTTTGTGATAGATTTATAGCTTTTTTTTTTTTTTTTTTTACTAGTAATGGCGGTGATCTGAAATTTTTATCGGGACTGCGTCATTATGGCAGACACATTTTTTACACATTTGTGGGACCATTGGAATTTATACAGCGATCAGTGCTATAAAAATGCACTGATTACTGTAAAAATGTCACTGGTAGTGAAGGGGTTAACACTAGGGGCGATCTAGGGGTTAACTGTGCTCCCTAGTGTGTGTTTCTAACTGAAGGGGGAGGGGACTGACTAGAGGAAGTGACGGATCGCGGTTCCTAGCTAACAGGAACACACGATCTGTCACTCCTCTCAGAAAAGAACAGGGAAGTGTGTGTTTACACACACTCGTTCCTGTTCTGTCTCTCCTGCTCGCGATCGCTCATGGCCAGCGGTCATCGCAACCGTTGGCCACGAGCATCGGCACCCCCGCTGTGCAGCGGGCGCACGCGCGCGCCTGCTGTCCTGATACCGCAAGCCGACATATAGCTACGTCGGTTCGCGGGATTGTGCCGACCTGCCGCAGTAAAATTACGGCGGCTGGTCGACAAGCGGTTAAAGAATATGTTACCTTGTTATGAATATGTTATCTTGTGTTAAAAAGTATCCTGTTCACTTTGTTTTGTTTCCTTTGTGGGAAATCCCTGGTGTTCCTGCCAGTCCCTCTGCTTTCCCATTAAAAACTGACCACATTAGGCATGAGAGCACCAAGTGGCCAGTGTTCTGGCTGTGTTGGGAACTGTTCTCCTACAATGATGCCCCCCCTTTCCCCCCCCTGAACAGCCATCCACTGGGAAGACCAGTGTACTGTTGTATCACCTCCCCTAGCTCTCTGGGCTCATTATGCAGCTGAGAACAGAGGGTATGTGATCTTTTATTAAAAAGGGAAAAAAAATATTTTTAATGTATTTTACATGTATACATAAATCTTTTGCCTTTTATTTCTATTGTAAACTGAATGGGTTGATTTACAAGGTGAAGGTTCAAATATAATTTAAGGCCCCTGTCACATGGGCACCTATGTAAAGTGGGATCCGCTTGCTCAACAGGGGATCTCTCCTCTGATCCCTGCTGAGCAGGCAAATTACAGGTCTGTGTCTGCTCCGCTATTCAGAGCAGACACGGACAAAGCACACTCTTGTCTATAGGGCAATTGGACAGAAATGGACTGCCTGTCTGTTTCCATCTCATCCGCCAGACGGATGGGGAATAGGTCCTCCATCTGTCTGTTTTTGGTTGACAGGATTGGATCGGATGGCGACGGGTGTCAGCAGACATGTGTCTGACATCTGCCGCTCCATAGAAGAGACAGAAGGGTCTGATCAGGTCTGCCAGAAAAACTGACAGGCGGACCTGATTGGATCGACCAGTGGGAAAAACTATTACATTCCAGGCATGCCATGAGTGATAACACAGTTGCTTGTGCTCTTATTAGAACTGTCAAGTCATCAAAGGGCTGGTGTCATAACTGATCACACGTGCAGAACCATTACAACAGAGGCTTAAGTCTCGTACACACGATCGGATTGTTGGCCAACGAAACCATGGAATTTTGTCCGAAGGGCGTTGGCCCAAACTTGTCTTGCATACACACAGCCACACAATTGTTGGCCAACAATTACGAACGTTGTGACGTACTACGTGGTTTTTCCGCTCTTTAGCGCCACCCTTTGGGCTCCTTCTGCTAATTTCGTGTTAGTAGAAGTTTGGTGAGTGTTTATTCGCGCTTTTCATTTTGCGCTTTTCATTTCACGCTTTTCATTTCACGCTTTTTATTTTGTTTCTGAACGGCCGTTCGTCAACCAGCCATGTTGCGGAATCGGAGGAGATAACGTGTTATTTATTATTTGCCTTGGAGTTATTGCTTTGACATTATTTTTTTGGTTGAATAATGATTTGATTTGGTATTTTCTATATTTTTGGATGCATAGAATCCAATTTTTGGTTAAGTTATATTGGCAGATAGCATGTCTGATTTTATTTGTTTTCTTTTTTTTAATGCACAATAAAAAAATTGTGGAGAATAATACTTGGCTATGTGTTTTACTTCAAATGACAGTTTGGGAGTCGGCAGTTACATTTAAAAAAAAATACAATGTAAAATTAACAAGGGAAACCAACATAGCTGTATCTTTTATCTTAAAAACTACGGGATAATAGTGTTGTGGTAACTTGCCCAAATAAAATAAAAAAAAAGCATAATAATATTATTCTTGATATCACTAGAAAAAAAAAAAGCCTTTGTAAATTAGTTTGCAATAACTCCATCAGTATCACCAGCAAAGCAGCTTCATTATTATCCCATTAAAGAAGAAGAGAATTGTGCGCTGCATTTCGAGATTTCAGAATTTGCTGCGTCACGAATGTTAATTCTCCATTACGATCGCTAGTTTACAAGACCGATCCCACTTCTGGCTCGTCCTTGCTTCCGAGCATGCGTGTTTGTACTTTGGACTTTTGTCCGACGGACTTGTGTACACACGATCAGAAAATCCGACAACAGACATTTGTCCACGGAAAATTTAAAAACCTGCCATTCAACATTTGTCTGCGGAAAATCCGACAATAATTGTCCGATGGAGCGTACACACCGATTTACCACCAACAGCCTGTCATCGAACATTTCCGGTCGGAAAGTCTGATCGTGTGTGCACGGCTTAAGATGGCAGCTTCTTTGGCTGTAAAGCATTGGTGTGTTTAGTTATGCTTTAAGACCCAGTTAAAGGGTCGCCAGGAAAAAGCGGGAAGAGATTAAAGCAGTATGTACCATAAACAATTGTCTTTTGTTTTCTATAAAATCTTTATTTTCATTTTTTGTATTCATTGCTGCATTTGAGTGCAACTAAACTCCTGCAACCTCTTTGTAGCCACCTCCTGTCTATATGCACTCCAGCAATGGATAGTTACCATTTCTCAAACTGGGTTTCCTGACTGCGACAAAAGTGGACCATGCCTGCCTAATGTGTGTTGAAACAGCCACAAGTAGTCTCTATCAAAACCCCATGAGAAAGGGGCATAATTAGGAGACAGGGGTGAGCGTTGTCACATTATAACAAGAAAATGTCTGAACAAGGGCATTTATCGTAGGATTACCAGGTATTATTTTGAAGAGAGTTGCAGATATACAAATATTTTTAATTGCATTAAGAGGTTAAACCTTATATGAGATATAGGGGAAGGTTTATCTGTGTTGCTGCACTGCGTGTGCCATTCATTTTGAATGAAACCCCAATGCACTAAGGCAACGCACCTGTTTTGCAGGACGCCATAATGCATCTTAAAAAAGGCCCAGGGGCTTTTTTGTTTTTATTGTGATTACTAGTGTCAGCAGCCTATTTAAAATGAATGGGCTGCTTTAACGCAATGCACGTCAACATATGGCATAGTGTGGGCTTACACACCACACAAGTGCACTTGCAGTACACAGTATATTTGCCTTTAGTAAATCAATCTCCCTGTTTCATGTTTGTCAAGCCTTAAAAAAGAGAGCGGAGCTGTAGCATCCGCTCATGCAGGGTGCACAGGTGCCACCACCCTATCCATACGTCCAGCCCTCTAATTTACATGCAGGGTGCCAGACGCATGGATTTCAATGGGGTTTTTTGTTTTTTGAAGCACAGGATTAGAGCCTGAGGCTCTAATTGGCTTCAAAAAATGGTGGACCACCCACTTGTGTGACAATAGCAAATTAATATTCACTATTGTCTTCCTGATTCCCCTCCCGGCCAATCAGGAAGCAGTTCCTGAGACCCAATTGGCCAGGGAGTCTTAGGACTCCCGGCCAATCGCATCTCAGTCAGGACCCACGTCCTGTTTGGCCTGGAGGAGAAGCGATGGCCCCAGAGTGAGGAGCTGCAGCCTGGATCCATGGCTGCCTGATCTGCCTCCTTCCTAAGGTATGGAGGCCTCTGATTGCCGCCGCATTCCTGTCTGTCTCCCGCGGGGGGTGGGGAATCACTGCATTTCCATCCGTTTCCCATGGGGGGTTGGCGTTGGCTTACCGCCCCCCCCAACAAAAATATTACGTACCAGACGCCACTGGAGCGGAGGTACAAGATGTGAAATGCATGGGCTTTGCAAATAATTTGCCACTGGAATAAACTTGTATTTGTACTTGAATATTACGGTGTGGTGCTTCAATTCTACATTGCTTAAAGCGGGATTCCACCCTAAAGTGGAACTACCGCTTTTCGGAACCCCCCCCCCCTCAGGTGTCACATTTGTCACCTTTCAGGGGGGAGGGGGGTGCAGATACCTGTCTAAGACAGGTATCTGCACCCACTTCCGGGCATAAACTCTCACGGGAGTTTACGCCACTTCCTGTCCTGGCGCGCTGGCGATTCTCATTGTGCTGCGCGACTCGGGCATGCGCAGTAGGGAACCGGGAAGTGAAGCCACTTCCTGATTCCCTCACTGAGAATGGCGCCGGCAGCAGCAGAGAGCCGAACGATTGATCGGCCTCTGCTGCCCACATCGCTGGAACCAGGGACAGGTAAGTGTCCATTTATTAAAAGTCAGCAGCTGCAGTATTTGTAGCTGCTGGCTTTTTTTTTTTTTTTTTCCCCAGTACCATCCGGCTTTAAGTTTTTATGGCTGCCTCTGTCCTCACCAGATAGATTCATCCCTCTATTTCTTATGTTGAGAATCCAAACAAAAAATTAAGGGAAATGCTAATTTTTTTGTTTCAACTAAAAGAAGGGGTACGTAAATCTTACATACGTAAGAACATAAGTCTTCCAAAGGGACTTCACACTCTCTGGCCCAGCTGAATCCCCTTCCAGCATTCCCTTCATTCATCTTGTCCCTACTGTTTGTCTGGTTCCCCATCTGTCTCTGTTGGAGATGAGGACTCCTGTCCCCTTTTACAGTAGCCATCTTTGATCATGATGGTATTGCCCCCTTGTTTATTTAACTCCCATTACCATGCCATGTTCTGGATTCTTCCTACATGTTCTGCTCCTGTATATATTGTCTCTCATGGACAGCTACGTATAATTCCCTGGGAGGAGGGGTTGCCTTCCAGCCCTGTATATATGTTATTTGTATATTTTGTAAAACGTGAATAAAATGTATTCATTAAAAAAGAAGTCTTCCAATAGGGACACTGTCAGGACAAAGTGTACAATAAAAATACAGAACAAATACCTTTAGCATTAGGTATACACATACAGAAGTCAGGTCGGCATTGAGTATTAGCATGACAAAATTAAACCTTCAGGACACTGGGCCTTCGAAAAAAAGGGCACCATTACAGTATATCAAACATACAATAAAAGAGCAGGGTGTTAATTACAGCTTTATCGTAATGGTAAAGCAACCACATGGGGTAAGTCAGCTAGTTTAGGGTATGTAGTGGGTGGACAATAAACAAATCTCTCCCACAGAAGAAGCTGCAATGACAATTATACACAGGTACTTGCTTTGTTGTAACCAGCAGCCCCATATTTTATTCTAGAAGGACACCCTCTATGTAGATAAATACGTTTTTGAAGGGAGAGCCAGGCTTGGAACACTGGAAGAGCAGCTTGCATCCAGCCTCTAGCTAACAATTTCTGCGCACTAAACAACGTTTCAAGGAGAAATCTAGTTATGAATCTATCTGCTTCAGGGTCAGGGAATAGCCCAAATATCAAATTTTTGGGACTTAGAGAATGGGGGGATTCCATAGTGTCATTTAGGAACCAAGCAATTTGCTTCCAATATCCCTGAATAATTCAGCATGTCAATGGTAGATGGTAAAAGGTGCCAGGGGCTGCCAAACACATGGACCATAACTGGCTGCATGGTGGACATAACTTAGGTATACAAATGGAATGGGGTGTATATAGGCCCTATGGAGTATATATATTTGTGTTAAATGGTCTGACAGCTTGGAGGATACCAGTTTACAAATGCCTAGAGCCCCTTCACAGTCTTCATCATACAGATCATCTATATCTGCTTCCCAATGAGATTTAGCCTGGTAGGCAAGTTTTGCAGCTGAGGGTATAATAAGCATACTACAGAACGTGGAGATCAGCTTTTGAGGTTCCAGACCACATACCATGTCTAATAAAAGGATATGTGTCGACACTGGGATGGTGTTAAGGAACTTGGTTTGCAGGGCATGTCTCATCTGTAGGTATCTGAATTAAGAATCAATAAATGAAAGGGTTTAAGACTGTTTGAGATGCAGAGGTGGCACAAATAATAAATGTCCTTAGAGGCTAATAACTCTGGATTAGGAATTGGCAGTAGTTTCAGGCAGTAGTTTATGGTGTTATAAAGGAAAGGAGCAATGAATCATGGGAGCATTTGATTTGATCAAGTCCCAAACATGTTTATGTTGGTACAAAAGGCCAGTACAATCATCGACCTTAGTGGAGCATCTCAGTCCACGCATTACTACACATAAAGGGTGTGGGAAAATGTGTCAAAAGAAGTACAGACCAAGGCTGGACATTGCTTTTAATCAGTTGTATCCAAATTTTAGAGGTGGGATAATTGGGTGGCTAGGTAATACAAGTTGAAATCTGGCATGGGCCATCTGGCCATAGGCCATAGAGAAACTTGGTCAGAAGGATCATTTTGATTAATTTAATTCTCCTACTACGCCTAGTGGAAGCTTAGCCCATATCTAAGACTTGGCCTTGATCAGGACATATAGTGGTTTAGTGTTCAGTAAAACATAGTCTGAGGGAGTTCTGGTAAAGTGTATGCCTAGATACGTCAGGATACTGACCCTATCCAAAGGTAAAGAAGCCTGTTCTGTGGAAAAGGGTAAAGTATTAAAAGGGAGCATTTGGCACCTATCGCAGTTAACTTTGTGGCCTGAATATCTCCCAGACTATTTGATAGTGTGTAAAGTGACCTGTAATGAAGGGCCAGGGTCCTCAGGATATAGCAGCATGGCATCAGCATAAAAGTCCAAAGGTCTTGACAAGGGGGACTATTTATAAACTCAGACAGAGCTAATGCCTCTGAGTGATATTGCAACTGGTTCTGCGGCTATAACATACAGAAGTGGGGAGAGTGGGCAGCCCCACGTGACCCCAGATAAAGGGGGTATGGGTTAGAGACCCAACCATTTGCGGACACCTGGGCCACCAGGGCCAATACAGTCATTGCACCCATTTAATAAAGCTTGGACCAACCAAACAAAGACCTTTCAAACTGTGCCATAAATAGACCAATTCCAATGAATCAAAGGCCTTGGCCTCATCTAGAGCAACTATCACCAGAGATCATTTTTAAGATAGTGTCTGTCTCCAACTCAGTGTTGCAGGGCAGTGAGTTTTTAAAAATAGGTTTTTTTTTCATTGTTTAAGAGCCCTTTCAAACTGTGCCACCCTGGGAATCAGCGGTAAAGCGGCGCTATTTTTAGCGCCGATTTACCGTCGTTTTAGCAGCGCTATTCGGCCGTTAGCGGGGCGGTATAGCAGCGCTGCCCCATTGATTTCAATGGGGTGGAGCAGTGTAGGAGCGGTGAGTTCACCGCTTCTTCACCGCTCCAAAGAAGCTGCTGGCAGGACTTTTTCTCAAGCCCTTCCAGCGCACCGCTCCAGTGTGAAAGCCCTCAGGCTTTCACACTGGAGTGAATGGAGCAGCTGTTTTAGGGCGGTTTGCAGGCGCTATTTTTAACGATATAGCACCTGCAAAACACCCCCGGTTGTTGTCAGCGGTTTAGACAATAATGGCTATTTGCTATTTTCACACTAAATCTCCTCCCCGCCAATCAGGGAGCAGGTCATGAGACCCGTTTCCCGATTGGCCAAAATGTCATTCGATCCTATTGAATGCCTAGCGCCTAGGAGGAGGAGAGGGGAGACACACGGTGAAAGCCGCCATGCTGGAGATGAGGACACCGCAGCCGCTGCCCACAGCCCGCCATCTTGGGTGGTGTAAAATCTTGTTATTTACTCAGGTATTGTAATATTAGAAGTACATATGTTTTTTGGTTACAGCTGTGATAGTAATTTGTGCATGTCTAAAGCTGGATACATATTACAGGCATACTCCACTTTTAAGTACAAAATTGGGTTTATTTACTAAAGCTGGAAAGTGCAAAATCAGCCTCACTTCTGCATAGAAACCAATGAGCTGCTTCCAGGTTTTATTACCAAAGCTTAATTGAACAAGATGGGGTTAGAAGCTTGTTGGTTTCTATGCAGAAGTGAGCCTGATTTTGCACTTTCCAGCTTTAGTAAATAAACCCCATTGTGTACTTAAAAGTGGGGTATGCCTGTATACAATTTTCTTTAGATTTTTTTCCTTTAGATTTACCAAAATCATATAATACGAGGTCAAATCTAAACACTTTCGTTATTTGATAGTCATATATCATGCACATATGTATCGTTTTGATACAACGGTTGGTTGCCTTTTTTGCCTACATTGGTATGGTTGGGGCGGGTGACACCTTTACAGGAGTCTCCGGGATTTTCTCCTTCTGTTGTTTGGCTCTGTAGGACAAACTTCTTTGAATGTTGCTACATTCCTTCGTTTTATAATCTCATTTTGTTTTTTATTTACTATATGTAGCTATTTCTCCATTTCTGTTTTATCTTGCTCTATCTTGTGTTTCTTTACACGCTAGATGTGTCTGTTTTGTCCTAAGAAGCAGTCTTTAAGCACTAATTTTTTCAACTATTATTCAGGTATATAAGAGTAAACTACACATGTACTTCTGAGGTTATGATTAAGTGATCTGGTTCATAACCTTTCTGCTACAGTCCTGTTGTATCGTGGCTTAGTGATGTTATGCGTGGATTTTTACGATTTAAGCATTTATACTTCTGGAGATTGGAGTGCAGTCACCTCTTTTGCTCATACTTTGACAACCAATAACCTTTCAATATCACTGTAAATGCATTCGTATTGGTTGCTATAACATACTGTACTTTATTTCCAGTATTCAAAACTCCTGCACTTTTTTTTAAAGCAATATATAATGTATGAACATGACAGTACTTACTTAAGTATTACACAGCCCGTGCCAATAGATGGCGCTGTCCAGAGGACCTGTATCCGCGTCCTTCGCCTTGGCGTGCTCTCCGTAACAGCTACAGGGCAGTTGCTCATAAACTGTGTCTCTTCATCATCTATAATCTGCAAATTAAAATTCATGGTTAATTACATACCGACACTAAACTTGCCATAAGAGATTATTAGTGAATAATGGCCCATTGAGCAATAGTAATGAAATTTCTGCAGAGAAGGAATGGCAACCATGTGCCGGGAATTTTAGTACTATAGTGAATATTACCTATCGTTTTTATGAAGTAGTTCTGTTCTTTTTACTCCTTTAAAAGTAACAGGTACACAAAGTATGCAACACTTTAATCTGATTGCTTAGGTTAAATATTGTAGCTAGAGTTGTGTACTCTACACGTTTGAATTGATTGTAATGCCGCGTACACACGATTGGAATTCTCGTCAGAAAAATCTGATGGTTTTCCCATCGGAATTCCGACGGAATTCTGCTCAAACTGTCTAGCCTACACACGGTCACACCAAATTCCGACAGTCAATAACACCGCGACATACAACACATTTGACGGCATTATAAAAGCGAAGTTTAATGCTTCCGAGCCTGCGTCAAATTGTTTCCGAACATGCGTCCACATTTTGCGTGTCGGAATTGCATACACATGATTGGAATTTCCGATTTTTTTTGCGTCGGAAAAATGAAGAACAGGCTCTCAATCTAAAGTCCGTCGGAAATGCCCACAGAAAAAGACAGATGGGCATACACACGGTTTGAAAATCAGGTGAAAAGCTCTCATCGGACTGTTTCCATCGGAAATTCCGGCCGTGTGTACGCGGCATAATAGTTTTATTTTTACCCCACCCTTCCTGCTGGTGGCGCTGTGTTTTGCTGTGTGTCAGCATGTGTTTCCAGTGGCCACCAGCAAGTGTTCCTTCTCTGTTCAGGGTTACACTTGTCATTGTGCTGGGATGTTGATTGACATCATTGTTCTTTGGCACAATTGTCATTGGCCATTGCCTTATTTTGTACTGACATCATCCAACATCCCTGCCCCTTGTTTTTTTTTTAGTCGGTCGAGTGTAGGGTTGCCACCTCATTCTTTTAAAACACATATTTATTACACAGGTTCTGTGGCTAATTAAGGTGGTAAAAAAACTCACTTGCTGCCTTATCGGCATTAGATTAGCCTCAGAACCTGTGTAATTCATATGTGTTCGGGTTTAAAGGGATGAGGTGGCAACACTAGTCAAGGGACCTCCTGGCCGGCAGCTGAATGGGGCTTGAGATATGTCATTGGTTGCTTGGATGCCAACCGCTGCTGACTTCATAGCAACATCTTCCTTTAGTAAAAGATTTATCCTGTATATTGAAATGAGGAAGCCTTGACAATTTGTTTTATAGCAGGAGGGGCTTACTCTTAATGATCTGAACCCTCCATGTAGGCTTAGATTCAAAGTCGTAAATTCTACTTGTCTCTTTATGGCAGATTTGAAACCAGAAGATGCCAGCCATAACTTCATTATTTTAAGCTGAAACATATGACATGAAATTTGTAAATTGATTTAGACTATCAGCATGTCACTTCACTTTATGACAGTTTGATGGATACAACATTTGAATGGTGCTCGAGAAATTCCATTTTGGAAATACATCTCAATTCTTGAACATATGGATCACCAGTGAAGAGAAAACATAGCGGTTTCCTTTTCTTTTCCAGACAATAATTTATGTACATTGAAAACAATAATATTATAATAAGATACTTTACTTGTATGCGGCAGATGTCTCCTATAAAGAAATATATTACATCTGATCCCTGCAATGCAATCAAAAGCAGTAATAATCACAGTTATGCAATCGTTCGGTTAACTTATTATCTTCCAGTTCTGCCTTATGGAAGGAGTTTAATCGAAACTATTAATTACCTTCTATACTTGCATGTCACTGACCCAAGTATGGAATATGAAATTGTTCCAAGGAGTCTATTAAATTCCAATGCCTAACAGCAGAAAATAAGAATATTACGATGGTAATTTAGCCTTTTTTTCTAAATGGTTTTAATGTTTCTTCGCAGCTGTTATTAGGTCCAGAGATGGTTTTTCCCAGAAGTTATACATTAGAACTTTTCTCTTTTTTTTTTAGCATTCGTATTACCAGTGGGACATTCTCTTTGCTCTTCAAAACGCTTCAAAGTTGTATATATATTGTAAGATTGTTGGAATGTGGGCACAGCTGAGAGATTTAGATGTTTTCAATGCAAAATAAGATTGAGTAGGTGACACTAAAAGATGCCATTAAGTTGTTTAAAGTATATCTAAAGCCAAACTTTTTTATTTTTTTTTGGATGCAGTAGGAAAGGGTTAAACTCCCCTACCATTTTGGTCTTTTGTTGTTTTTTGTGCCTCATTGGAGAACTAAATTTACTTTCACTTCCTGTCCCACACGAGGAAGTAAGAAGAACTCTCTCTGAATGAACGGATCGCTCTTAAACCAGCCTCTCAGCCAACCTTTCTTTTCAACACAGCAACTCTTGAAATAACTTTATGGTCTCAGGGAACTCCTGATAATAATGACTATATCTACAACTCATGATACATTAGTGTGATGGTCAGTGGGAAGAATGTTTTTTACACGTGTGGTTATTATGAAGAATTACCCCCTTATGCCACGTACGCATGATCGGAAATTCGGCCAGCAAAGTCAGATGAGAGCTTTCGGTCGGAAAATATGACCGTGTGTATGCTCCATCAGACTTTTGCTGGCCAAATTTTCGCCAGCAAAAGATTGAGAGCAGGTTCTCAATTTTTCGTTCGGAAAAAGTTCAGATCGGAAATTCCGATCGGCTGTACAAATTCCGATGCGCAAAATTCCTGCGCATGCTCGGAAACAATTTGACGCATGCTCGGAAGCATTGAACTTAATTTTCTCGGCTCGTCGTAGTGTTGTACGTCACCGCGTTCTTGATGGTCCAAAGTTCAGCGAACTTTCGTGTGACCGTGTGTATGCAAGCTAAGCTTGAGCGGAATTCCGTCGGAAAAAACATCCAAGATGGATGTCCAAAAATCCACTCGTGTATACGCGGCATTACAGATAGCTACAAAGATCAATGGTGTCAGTTGGAACTTATTTGAGAGGCAGAAATTTCTTATTGCTCAAGAAACCCCTAGCAACTTCTGGACGAACCAAAGGGTTTAATGGAACCCTGGTTGAGAAGGCAGTCGAGACTGGGAAACTGGTCAGGGTTGAGGGAATGATGGGTGGTGCTAAATACAGGGATATTCTTGAGCAAAACCTGTACCACTCTGTGTGTGATTTGAGGCTAGGATGGAGGTTCACCTTCCAGCAGGACAATGACCCCAAACTCACTGCTAAAGCAACACTTGAGTGGTTTAACCACTTCAATACCGGGCACTTATACACCTTCCTGCCCAGGACAATTTTGAGCTTTCAGTGCTGTCGCATTTTGAATGACAATTGTGCGGTCATGCTACACTGTACCCAAACTAAATTTTTATAATTTTATTTCCACAAATAGAGCTTTCTTTTGGTGGCATTTGATCACAAATAAAAAAAGACTGAAAATTTAGAAAAAAATTAAAGTTTTGGTTTTGTTTCTGTTATAACATTTTGTAAGTAAGTACGTTTTCTCTTTTACTGATGGGCACTGATAAGGCGGCACTGACGGACACTAATAAGGCGGCACCGATGAGGTGGCATCAATGAGCGGGCACTGACAGGCACTGGCAATGGGCACTGATATGCGACACTGATGGGCACTGGTAGGCGACACTGATGGGTGACACTTATATGCAGCACTGATGGGCATTCATAGGCGGCACTGGTGGGCACTCATGGGTGGCACAGGTGGGCACTGATGGGCACTGATAGGCGACACTGATGGGCACTGAAAGGATGAAAAGATGGGTACTTATGGGTGGCACTGATAGGCAGCACTGCTGGGCACTGATAGGCGGCACTGCTGGGCACTGATGGGCATTGAGACGTGGCACTGATGGGCACTGATACACAGCACTGATATGAGGCACTGATGGGCATCCCTGGTGGCACTGGCAGTGGTAGGCATTGTCAGTGAGCACTGATTGGCAGCTGCCTGGGCATTGATTGGCAGCTGCCTGGGCACAGATGTGCATTTCCCTGGGGGTCTAGGGGGGCATACCTGGTGGTCCAGTGTGGTGGCATCCCTGGTGGTCCTGGGCAGCATTATGGTGGTCCTGGGCTGTCAGGAGAGCCGCCGATCGGCTCTCCTCTACTCGCGTCTGTCAGACGCGAGTGAGGAAAAGCAGATCACTGGCTCTTTCTATTTACATCTAGATCAGCCATGATTGGACACGGCTGATCACGTGGTAAAGAGTCTCTGTCAGAGACTCTTTACCTAGATCAGTGTTGCGGGGTGTCAGACTGACACACCGCAACAACGATCACCGCTATGCGCGCCCCCGGGGGCACGCATCGGCTTAATATCCTGAGGGCGTCATATGACGCCCATTCAGGATATTGAAACCACTTTGCCGCCGTCATTCTGCTATATGGCGGGCGGCAAGTGGTTAAGGGGAAACATGTAAATGTGTTGGAATGGCTAAGTCAAAGCCCAGACCTCAATCCAATAGAAAAGCTGTGGTCAGACTTGCTGTTCACAAAAGCAAACCATCCAACTTGAAGGTACTGGAGCAGTTTTGCAAGAGGGAATGGGCAAAGATTCCAGTGGTAAGATGTGGCAAGCTCATAGAGACTTATCCAAAGCAACTTGGAGCTGTGATAGCCGCAAAAGGTGGCTCTACAAAGTATTGACTTGGGGGGGGGGGGGTGGGGATAGTTATGCACATTTACTTTTTCTGTTATTTTGTTCTATTTGTTGTTTGCATCACAAAAAAAAAAAAAAAAAAAAAATCTTCAAAGTTGTGGGCATATTCTGTAAATTAAATGATGCAAATCCTCAAACAATCCATGTTAATTCCAGGTTGTGAGGCAACAAAACACGAAAAATGATAAGTGGGTGAATAATTTTGTAAGGCACTGTAAGTGCATCCAGACGGGTATGCCTACTCACCAGGCCTGAATACCTCGTGTTTGAACCTTTTCTACACTATAACTTGTTGCTCGACTTGGACTCTGCGGGGTTGATTTACTAAAGGCAAATAGACTGCACTTTTGCAAGTGCAGTTGCTCCAGAGCTTAGTAAATGAGGGAGATATCTGCTGACTTCCACCATTCAAAAACGTTCAAGCAAAAATGCCTTTTTTTTTCCTTGCATGTGATTGGCTTTTCTTTGTAAAGTGAAGCTTTACCTCCACTTACTAAGCTCTGGGGCAACTGCACTTTCAAAAGTACATGGTCTATTTGCCTTTAGTAAATCAACTCCTGCATGTTTACTATCCACCGCACCACGCCACACCTTGCTCTCAAGGTCATTGAAAGAACTGGCACACATTCCTAGTAAATATGAAAAGAAAAGGTAGTAGGAAAAAAAATAAAAAGATAATAAAAGGAAAAGTAAAGAAAAAAAAAAGTTAAGACAAAGAGATTATAAAGGAGGGTTTGACCTGGCACAGCCAAATGGCAGGCCTCCATCCCTGTTATAAGTTGAAGGACAAAAGAGGAGCTGGGACTTTATATGAGGCCTGCCATATTAAATAAGAATGAAAATAAATACATACATGTATATATAGATGAATTTATTTGTTACAATCTAAAATTCAGTCTTAAAAAGGCATTGTATCAAATAATTTGGTAGTCACATGACTTACACTTAAATTATACTGCTCATAGCATACGATACAATTATTGAGTTGACATGATGGACATAAATGGTAAAATGGATACACGGAAAATATATGCATATACACATAATAAAACCAGATGTGTCTTAGTAGGTATTGGTAGCACTCGACGCGTTTCATGGCATTACAGCCACTCATCAGGAGTGTAATAGAATAGTACACTGTAAAGCAGTGGTCATCAACCCTGTCCTCAGGGCCCACTAACAGGCCAGGTTTGCAGGATAACTGAAATACATCACAGGTGATATCATTTGCTGCTCAGTGATTACAGTATTCTAGTCTGCATCTCCCCAAGATAATACATAAAACCTGGCCTGTTAGTGGGCCCTGAGGACAGGGTTGATGACCACTGCTGTAAAGAATTATCAATAATTAATAGTGCCCTCTAAAAAAAGGAATTTCCCAAAAATTGGTAACAGGTCAGTAACTTACAACTCTGTCCCATGGCTGGGCCCAACCTCAGCACAGACATTTGTGGGAATCTCAGGTACGGTATCTCCCCCCGGTGTTGATACGGGAAAAACCAGATAAGAGAGAAGATGAAAGAAAATAAAAAGTGATCTCCTGGCAACCTGAGTAAGTTCTTCCAGTAATGCCCTGTACACACAATTGGACATTCCGACAACAAAATCCCATGTTTTTTTTCCAATGGCTGTTGGCTCAAACTTATCTTGCATACACACGGTCACACAAAGTTGGTTGAAGATTCCGAAAACGTCAAGAACGCGGTGACATACAACACGTACAACGAGACGAGAAAAATTAAGTTCAACAGCCAGTGCTGCTCTTCTATTGATTCCGAGCATGCGTGAATAAAGTAGAATTCGGAGTTGTGTACACACGATTGGAATTTCCGACAACAGATTTTGTTGTCGGAAAATTTTAGAACCAGATCTCAAATTTTGTGTGACGGAAATTCCTATAGAAAATGTGTGATGGAGCCTACACACAGTCGGAATTTTCGACAACAAGGTCCTATTACACATTTTCCAATCGGAAAATCCTATCATATGTACAGGGCATAACAGTGACCAAACCTGATGGCCCAGGAAGGTGATCTTGAAAATATGTCAAATGGTCAGTCTCAAAATATATCAGCATAACTTTTGTTTAGCGGTTATTCATGCAAAAAATTCTTTGAACCCAGGTTCATCATACCACACCATTGAGCTCAGTTCTGACCATACATCTCAATTGTTTGCTGATATCATGATAAAAGGGACAGAGCAATTGTTACAGATGCCGAAAGACCAGTAATCCTAGCCAATTTTTTGTCTCATTTGCCGCTCCATTACATCCACAGAAGGTGGAATTATACTGTAAAGAGCTAGGCATTTCTCTCTAAAATCATATGGTAATGTATGAGCGGCGGTATGGGCACTGTGCGAAGCTGCATCTTCATCATGATGTTCTGTGTACACTGATTGTATGAAAAATATCAAATGACATCGCAAATTAGTTTCTCATAAATATGTAGAGTAGCATTAGACTGAAATAGGCTATTACAAGCAAGCCTTTTCCTCATGCAAGCTTAGCGTGCACTGTACTGCCTTTTAAACAGGATCTCTCTATTTTTTTTTTAAATGTTCATTATAGTGTGCATTACTTTCTGGCTTGTGCTCATATCCCAAGGAGGAGTCATTATGGCGAGCATTAAAACCACAGCGAGCGGAGGGAGGGCAGCAAGGAAAAGGATTAGATTTCCTCTGGGTTTTATAAATCTTTAGTTATGGCTTTGAGAGGTGAAACTGTAGCGCGCTGGATTGTGCTCAGCATCTCTTCCAAAATGTGACAGTCGACGTCCCTTTGTGATTTATGGGACCACTAACATTTTATTAAGTTAGTATGGCCAAGAAGATCAATCACTTTGAGGTGGCACTGTACTGAGGATGGACTTTGTGCATTCTAAATCTCTTTACGTGCATTTATGTCATTAAAAGTTTTAAAAACATATAGAAGGGAAAAAGGGGAGAAAAAAAATTGCAATTAAAGTATATTTAAAGCCAATATTTCTTTTGGTAGAAAGTAGAAACTGGCCAGAACCTTTGTCAAGGCGAAGGAAAAAAAACAGAAGTGCCAGACCAAATCTTGAGAGGCTGTAAAAAGTTTATTTCTTTATAAAACATCAAAAGGACTTTAAAATGTTCATAATTTTTAACCCAGTCAAGCCCAAGATGGGTATGAATGTTTATTAGCAATTTTAAACCCCTGGTGCAGGAAGCCCACTGGAACTTCTGAAATGTGTTGGCTTGTCTTTTGCCCATCTTCTGATAAAATAAACTCTAAACTCCAACCACAAAATCCGTCGTATTTTTTCAGACGGATTCTGTCCGACACTGGTGTTGCATACACACGGTCGGACAAAGTTGTCAGAAAATCTGATCATTCTGAACGTGGTGATGTTAGTTGCGTACGACGGAACTACGTAGAGGCTATTAGCCAATAGGTTTGGTCTCCTAATTTGATCTGAGCATGCGTGGCACTTTGTCTGTCGGAATTCTCTACACACGATCGGAAAAAGTCCAATCGGATTTTGTTGTCGGAAAATTTGAGAGCAGGACCTTAAATTTTTTCCGTTGGAAATTCCGACGGAAAAAGTCAGATGGAGCCCACACACGGTCGGATTTTCCGACAACATGGTCCGATCGGACATTTTCCGTCGGAATTTCCGACCGTGTGTACGGGGCATTAGAACCCGTTCACACTTGTGTGACTTCAAAGTTGCGCGATTTTACCGCGATTTTGCCGTAATTTCAAGGAATGCCTGTGTAAGCGGCATCAAAGTCGGACCAAAGTAGTGCAGGGACTACTTTGAAGTCGGAATGACTGGAATGCCGCGTACACACGTGCGGACTTTTCCCGGCGGACTTAGTCCAGCGGACAATCCGCCGGACTTTCCAGCTGGGTCCGCCGGACTTTCCGAGCGTGTGGACTTGCCCACACACGCGCGGACTTGCCCACACACGCACGGACTTCTCCGGCGGATAATCCGCCTGCCAAAGTCAGCGGGACTTTTGAAAATGAACGGACTTGCCCACACACGGAGCAGTCCGTTCATTTAGAACGTAACTTCAGGTTACGTAGCTAGCGTAGGCAGTAAATGCCGCCGCGCTAGCTCCGTAAGCTGGCATGGATTTAAAGGGACTCCCTACGCCGAAAAACGGCGTGGGGGTTCCCCCCAAATCCATGTCAGACCCTTATCCGAGCACGCAGCCTGGCCGGCCAGGAAAGGGGTGGGGGGACGAACGAGCGCCCCCCCTCCTGAGCCGTACCAGGCCTCGTGCCCTCAACATGGGGGGTTTATTGCACTCCTCCGGGGGTCTTCTTCCGTCTTGGGGGTCTTCTCGCCGGACTCCTCTGCCATTTACCAAGCTCTTTTACCGAGCGGGGAAGTCCAGCTACCTTCTTTGTCGTCGCCGCCGTCGTCTGGGGGTCTCGATCCGCCTTCGGGGGTCTTCCGGGGTCTTCCGGGGGTCTCTTCTGTTCTTGCGGCGGTCGTCGTCTTCCGCGCCGCGGGAGCCTTATTCTTCTTGTTCTTGTTCTTCTTCCGATGTTGACCCGATGCTCTCTCTGCCCGGAATGCCAGAGCCGCGCTGCGCTGGGACTTATATAGGGACATGGGGACAGGGTCACATGCTCATGTCACATGGTGACCCCGCCCCCTTGCGATGTCACAGTCCCAGCATCCTCCGGGACTGTGACAACACAAGGGGGCGGGGTCACCATGTGACATGAGCATGTGACCCTGTCCCCATGTCCCTATATAAGTCCCAGCGCAGCGCGGCTCTGGCATTCCGGGCAGAGAGAGCATCGGGTCAACATCGGAAGAAGAACAAGAACAAGAAGAAGGACAAGAAGAAGAAGGCGGCGCCGGTGGTGCGGAAGACGACGACCGCCGCAAGAACAGAAGAGACCCCCGGAAGACCCCGGAAGACCCCCGAAGGCGGATCGAGACCCCCAGACGACGGCGGCGACGACGAAGAAGGTAGCCGGACTTCCCCGCTCGGTAAAAGAGCTTGGTAAATGGCGGAGGAGTCCGGCGAGAAGACCCCCAAGACGGAAGAAGACCCCCGGAGCAGTGCAATAAACTATTTTTTCAAAAGTGTGGGTGTTTTTTTACTTTACATTTTACACCTTAGGTGAATGGGTAGGGGTACATCGTACCCCATACTCATTCACATAGGGTGGGGGGCCGGGATCTGAGTGTCCCCTTATAAAAGGGGGCTCTCAGATTCCGATAAGCCCCCACCCGCAGACCCCGACAACCAATGGCCAGGGTTGTCGGGAAGAGGCCCTTGTCCTCATCAACATGGGGACAAGGTGCTTTGGGGTGGGGGGGCCGCACGGCCCCCCTTTCCCCAGGGCACCCCCCATGTTGAGGGCACGCGGCCTGGTACGGCTCAGGAGGGGGGGGGGGCGCTTGTTCGTCCCCACCCCTTTCCTGGCCTGCCAGGCTGCGTGCTCGGATAAGGGTCTGACATGGATTTGGGGGGAACCCCCACGCCGTTTTTCGGCGTGGGGAGTCCCTTTAAATCCATGCCAGCTTACGGAGCTAGCGCGGCGGCATTTACTGCCTACGCTAGCTACGTAACCTGAAGTCACGTGCTAAATGAAGGGACTTGCCGATGAGCGGCAAGTCCGTTCATTTTCAAAAGTCCCGCGGACTTGCCTACTAACGGCGGGATTGTCCGCCGGACTGCCAAGTCCAGCGGATAATTTTAAAACCAAACTTAAAACTTTGGTCCGCCGGACTTTGGCGCCAAAAAGTCCGCCGGCGCCCACACACGAGGGGATTATCCGCTGGACTTCAGTCCAGCGGATAATCCCGCGGGATAGTCCCTTCGTGTGTACGCCGCAGAAGTCGTACTAATATGAATGGCTGTCATTGGAAATCATAGGGAACGACTTGTCATGCTACTTTGCTGTCCCAAATCGTGGGACAAGTCGTATAAGTGTGAAAGGGTCCTTAATGGTCTCACAACATTTGGCCTGGTGCTCTTGATTTTTTTCTTCCAAGTGAGAAATATGTCACCAGCACACCAAAGATCTCCAGAACAGAACCAAACCTTTATTCAGCGATCATGTCATAGTTACAAAAGCCATGATTTGGAACCTTGCCGTACCCCTGCCTGCGACTGCGAGGCTACGAATCATCTATTTTGTAACCAGGATATGATTGCTGACAAAAGTTTGGGCCTGTTCTGAACATTCTTGGTGTACTACTGACATATTTCTCACTTTGAGGGGTTGATTTACTAAAACTGGATAATGAACATTTGGTGTAGCTCTGCATAGAAACCAATCAGCTTCCAGGTTCTTTGTTAAAGCTTAACAGAACAAGCTGCAGTTAGAAGCCGATTGGCTACCATGCAGAGCTCTACCAGATAATGCGCTTTTCCGTTTTAGTAAATCAACCCCTGAATGTGTTCAAGATGGGGGTCACTGCAGCACCCACTTACATTTACAGTCATTTTCAGGAACGTGTGTATTGAGAAGATTGTGCTTAGATTTGTTGATTTTTTTTCTGTATCTCCTAGATTTCACTTAAAGGTCCCTCTAAAGGCCAACCGGGGCCCTTGTACACTTCAATACAATTCATATCTGGAGTGTGAGCTCCATCTACATTTGGATCCTGCGCCTTTTACCTCCATCTCTTGGGTTGTATTGCTGGTACATAGTTACATAGTAGGTGAGGTTGAAAAAAGACACAAGTCCATCAAGTCCAACCTATGTGTGTGTGTGATTATATGTCAGTATTACATTGTATATCCCTATATGTTGCGGTCGTTCAGGTGCTTATCTAATAGTTTTTTGAAACTATCAATGCCCCCCGCTAAGACCGCCTGTGGAAGGGAATTCCACATCCTTGCCGCTCTTACAGTAAAGAACCCTCTACGTAGTTTAAGGTTAAACCTCTTTTCTTCTAATTTTAATGAGTGGCCACAGTCTTGTTAAACTCCCTTCCGCGAAAAAGTTTTATCCTTATTGTGGGGTCACCAGTATGGTATTTGTAAATTGAAATCGTATCCCCTCTCAAGCGTCTCTTCTCCAGAGAGAATAAGTTCAGTGCTCACAACCTTTCCTCATAACTAATATCCTCCAGACCCTTTATTAGCTTTGTTGCCCTTCTTTGTACTCGTTCCATTTCCAGTACATCCTTCCTGAGGACTGGTGCCCAGAACTGGACAGCATACTCCAGGTGTGGCCAGACCAGAGTTTTGTAGAGCAGGAGAATTATCATTTTATCTCTGGAGTTGATCCCTTTTTTAATGCATGCCAATATTCTGTTTGCTTTGTTAGCAGCAGCTTGGCATTTAATGCCATTGCTGAGCCTATCATCGACTAGGACCCCCAGCTCCTTTTCCATCCTAGATTCCCCCAGAGGTTCTCCCCCCAGTGTATAGATTGAATTCATATTTTTGCCACCCAAATGCATTATTTTACATTTTTCTACATTAAACTTCATTTGCCATGTAGTTGCCCACCCCATTAATTTGTTCAGATCTTCTTGCAAGGTTTCCACATCCTGTGGAGAAATTATTGCCCTGCTTATCTTAGTATCGTCCGCAAATACAGAGATTGAACTGTTTACCCTGTCAATTCTCTCTTAACTTTTAGTGAGACCTTCACTCTAATGCCTCGTACACACGATCGGACTTTCCACCAACAAAACCGTGGAATTTTGTCCGAAGGGCGTTAGCTCAAACTTGTCTTGCATACACACGGTCACACAATTGTTGGCCAATTGTTGACGTACTATATGTACTACGTGTTTTTTCAGCTGTTTAGTGCCACCCTTTGGGCTCCTTCTGCTAATTTAGTGTTAGTAGAAGTTTGGTGAGTGTTGATTTGCGCTTTTATTTTCGCATTTTTCATTTAGCGCTTTTCAGTTTGTTCGTTTCTGAACAGCCGTTCGTCAACCAGACATGTTGCGGAATTGGAGGAGATAACGTGTTATTTATTATTGGCCCTGGAGTTATTGCTTTGACATTATTTTTTTGGTTTAATGATGATTTGATTTGGTATATTTTCTATATTTTTGGATGCATAGAATGAACTTTTTGGTTAAGTTCTATTGGCAGATCGCATGACAAGTCGCTGCAGGGTGAACAGGGGCTTATAGGTCATAACACCAGAGATTGTTGAATCAGCATTCTGTGGGAAAAGGAAGGAATTCTTTTTTTCCTCGTTGGAGCAAACTGGATCACGTTTAACCACCTCAATATCGGGCACTTTAACACCTTTCCTGCCCAGGTCAATTTTCAGGTTTCAGCCCTGTGACATTTTGAATAACAATTGCGCGGTCATGCTACACCAAATTTTTATAATTTGAGCTTTCTTCTGGTGTTATTTGTTTTTTATTTTTTGCGCTACAAATAAAAAAAAGTTTTTCTTCGTTTCTGTTATAAAACTTTGTAAATAAGTATGTTTTCTTATTCACTGATGAGCACTGATGAGGCTGCAATGATGGGCACTGATGAGGCAGCACTAATATGCACTGATGAGGTGGCACTGCGGTGGTGGCACTGATGGGTACTGATGATGAGGCACTTATATGTGTCACTGATAGGTGGCACTGATATGCAGCACTGATATGCAGCACTGATGGGCACTCATAGGCAGCACTGATGGGCACTCAGGTGGCACTGATGGGCACTGTTGGGTGGCACTGATGGGCGGATCCCTGGTGTTCTCTAGTGGGCTGCCCTGGTGGGAACTAGTGGGCAGCCCTGGTGGCCACTAGTGGGCATCCCTGGTGGGCTACAGTGGGCACCACGTGTGACTAACCTTGTCAGCGCAAGTAGAGGAAAAGCCGATAAACCGCACTTCCTGGTTGATTGAACACAGCTGATCACATGATAAATGGCCTAAGTCATAGGCTCTTTACCAGGATTGGAGATACGATGTGTCAGACTGACACACCACCGATAGCTGCGCACCCCCACAGCTTATACTGCTGGACATTATATGACGCCCAGTCAGGATAATACAACCACTTTCCGGCTGTCATTCCGCTATATTGTGGGCGGAAAGTGGTTAAAGTGGGAGTAAACTATCATGTCTGACTTTTACCAATAGGAAAGCCTATAATAAAGCTTACCTATAAGTACTGTTAACATCTCCTAAACGTGCGCCATCACCTGGGCCTTTCCTTCAGAGTCCTGTGCCGTAAGTGGCAGCTTCGTGCCACTCCGTGCCGCAGTGCTGGAGGGCTTAGTTTTCAGGTAAGTTTCACATAATGCACTAGTATGCGATGCATACTAGCACATACTGGCTTTACCTTGCAGGTTGCAAAAAAAAAGAAAACACACACACAGCAGTTTACTACCACTTTAATTTAATTTAATCTTTTTGTTCCCTTCCTATTGATCACCGGTGGGTATAGGATTCTGTATACAGAGGTTTTCTATCTATTCTATCTTTTTTTATTTTTTTATTAGTTGAACTAGATAGACTAATTGTAGTGTTCCTAAAGTGTCATTTTCTAAGAAGGCACATGCATTACATGGCAAATGAATTTTTTAATCCTGGACTTCAGATCAGAGTTATATATATATATATATATATATATATATATATATATATATATATATATCGTATATACTGGAGTATAAACCCACTTTTTCAGCACATTTTTTATGCTGAAAAAGCCCCCCTCGGCTTATACTCGAGCGAGGGTCTCCCGCTGTGTTATGCAGTCTTAACTGTTCGGCGGCCGTCCACTGCAACAAAGGCCCACCTCCTCCTCGCCCGTGATAGACGGAACACTGATACAATGCTGGGAAACTGAATCAGTGTTCCATCTATCACGGATGAGGAGGAGACTGGGCTTTGTTATAGTGGACGGCCGCCGAACTAAGACTGCAATTGCATGACACAGCGGGAGGCACCCGCTATTTGTAATCAAAGGTACAGGTGGGCACAGTGAGGCTGCAAATGGGAACAGTGAGGCTGCAAATGGGCACAGTGAGGCTGCAGATGGACATTGTTTACCAGTAGCTGCTGCATTTCCCACCCTAGGCTTATACTCGAGTCAATACGTTTTCCCAGTTTTTTTGTGGTAAAATTAGGTGCCTCGGCTTATATTTGGGGTCGGCTTATACTCGAGTATATACGATATATATATATATATATATATATATATATATATATATATATATATTTTAGGGCTGTTACTGATTAAAATTTTCGTGTTCGATTAATCAATTTTTTTTAATCAATTAATCGACTAATTTCGATTAATTATAAAGCACATACAGATCCAACTACTTTTAGCTGATCTCCTTGCATTGCAACTCTGCATTAGTCAGTGGTAAATGTGGTATACACTATATACAATCACCCGACACTAGTTAGTTTCCACAATCCATGACTTAACTTCACAGTTCACATAAATACGTTTTAAATTCAAACTGTAGCACTGACATAAGTAATTTTTTTTCCACATTGGCTTCAGTCTAACTAATCACTCTCACCTTATGGCATGGACCCCTGTGCAAACAGGTGGTCATGCAAGCGGGTATCAAAAGGGTTAACACGGACCATAAACTTTGTTCACGTCTCCTTAGATCTCAGCAAGGACACCAGGTCATGGGTAGAAAGAAAAGATCTAAGTGCTCACCGCCTAATTATAAGATTACATTTTTGTGTTCAAACACAAACTACTCACATAAAGATGATAAAAACACAGCATGTAAAGCCGACAATCGTGTTAGTTACGTAGGGCAGCAGCGGGTGATGTCATGCGTAGCTCCTCCCCCGTATGCGTTACATTCAATCAGAATTTCGACGTCACTGGACTCCTCCGCCCTTCCCTTCGTTAGCAGACGGAGTCACTTGGGGATCACTGGATCTCTGACGGAACTCCCTGAAAACCCGGAAGCCGGCGGAGAGGTGAGTACCAATCAAAAGAATTTTGATCGATCAAAAAAAATTAACGATTAATCGAGGAATTAATCTTTAATTTTCACAGCCCTAATATATATATATATATATATATATATATATATATATATATACACACACACACACACACACACTTAGATATACAAATGCATTCTCTAATGATGATGGACTTCCAGCCAGGACAATCCAATAACAAAATCCACATCTACCTTCCAACTTTTCGTGTTGTTTGTTTAGGATTTCTTTTATTGTCATCAGTGCTTGCCAAATTGGCAACAGCCTAGAAAGAACGAGAGGAAAAGCACAATGCTGTTCTACATGAGCAATAGGAAAAATTTCCCACAGTGCAATCACAGTGATATTTCCACAGTTGTGCTTCTGAGAGCCGTGTGTGACATCTCCGTTCCCATATGTTGGGACGGTGAAATATGGGACATGTCATTTCCAGCAGATATCACATTTATATGCTGCAAATGAAATGCAGACCATAATCCAGACAGCACCAGAATGGACTCCAGTTCTTTAAATAATTACATGTCTCCAGCCAAGACTTTTGTAGAGATGTGCAAATCTGGTTTTCACAAAGCAAATGCTGGTGTAGAGTTCAACTTTTTTCCAAGGCGGATGATTGAATCTGTTTGTAATTAAGGGTACTTTGTGCCTTTCTGCCCATAGTGATTCTGGTCGGAAGGCTTTGGCCATTATTTTCTGAAATGCTAAAAGTATTCAGTACAGTCTAGTACTCCATTTTTTTTCTATACATTGACTTTAAAACTGACCTTGCAGGAAATTGCAAGGTCCACTTAAAACTACTCACTCCTATGTAATCTCTACTAGACATGTGCAGGCTGGAAAATGTTTTTGTGTTTTCGGATGCATTTGTTAATTGAAGAATTCTTTTGGATGCATTTGTTAATGAAACCAATTTGTTTTGTATCTTTAGCATTAGTTTTGTTTATTCGGTTTCATTGAGAAGACCTGGTTGTTTAAGAGCGGGCAGCCACCGCGTCCTTCACAAGCATGACTCATCTGCTGTCAGCTGGATTTGCCGCTGTCAGCAGAATGTAAACAAAACAAAACAAGTGGCAATTAAATTATTATTTTTTTTCTAAACTGGGTGGTCCCCCCCCCCCCATGGATTTTGAGGGGAACCCCATGCCATTTTTTTTAAATGGCGTGGGTCCCCCCCCCCCCCAAAATCCACACCAGGCCCTTATCTGTTTTTTTTTTCATTTTGGCATGGGACTCACCCTAAATTCCATACCAGACCTAAGGGTCTAGTATGGATCTGAGGGGTGGGGGGCCTTTTTTAAAAAAAACATTTTGACATAAAGGACCTGGTATGGATTGGGTATTTTTTTATTTTTTTTGTTAACTGCCACTTGTTTTGTTTACATTCTGCTGACAGTGGGGAATCCCACTGACAGTAGATGAGTTATGGCTGTTAAGGACGTGGTGGCTGCGTGCTTCTTAGCAACAGGCTCTTCTCAATAAATCAGAATGAAACAAATTAATCCAAATTAATCCAAAAATGTCATTAGAACTTTCGGATTCGTCCAAATCCATTACTATTTGCATTCAGAAATTAGGATGCATCCAAATCTCAGAAAATTTAATTTTGTCTGAAAGATGAATGTAAACGAATCAAATTGCACATGTCTAATCACTACATAGATTTTTACTCACCTAAGTCCTTGGTCATGTGACATTTCCATCCCCATGTTTCTCTTTCTTCTGTATAGGGGACGGGTTCTTCTTCAGGTTTCCACATCGCCACCTGCCTGACATGGTGATATGGACCCTTTTTATTGGCTGTCCAATACTTTGTATAGAAAAATTATTTGGTTACATCAGCATCAGGTGCTTGGTAGCTGGGCACATTTTTAAGAAGGTGAGCCGATTAACTGAGTCTGTAGACAGGCGCACTCTGTGATCGGTTACAAAGCCTCCAGCAGTGAATTTGTGTTCAGAAAGAACGCCGGCTCCTTGATACCACGAATCTGAGGGTCCTTTCGCAGGCTTTGCGGGATCAGGGAGGCCATGCAGCGAAGGTTTGCTGAGGCATTCGATTCGGAGTCCTTTGGGTCCCTAAGAATCACATGATCCATAGCCACCTCCTCCCAGCCACATACAAGTCCATGGGTTTCTGGGGACTGAAAATGATCCCTTGAAGACTGCTGCTGATGCTGAGTGCCAGGCTCCACCTCCATGCTGACACAATCCTCATCCTCCTCCTCTTCCTGTGTGATGGGCAGGCCCACAGAAATACTCTCTGGATAAAAAGGTCCTTGAGAGGTAAGGAAGTCCTCCTCTTCCTCCCTCTGTTCTGCCTCAAGTACCCTGTCCATTATTCCACAAAGCGTGTGCTCCAACAGGAAGACAAGAGGGACAGTATCACTGATGCATGCACTGTCACTGCTCACCATCCTCGTGGCCTCCTCAAATGGTGACAGGACAGTGCATGCATCCTTGATCAGTAGCCACTGGTGTGGTGAAAAAAAGCCAAGCTCCCCTGACCCTGTCCTGGTGCCATACTCACACAGGTACTCATTGATGGCCCTCTGATGTGTGTGCAGCCACTGCAGCATTGCCAACGTTGAGTTCCACCTGGTGGGCATGTCACACATTAGGCGGTTCTTGGGCATGTTGCATTCTTTTTGAAGGTCAGCCAGCCAAGCACTGGTATTATATGACCGGCGGAAATGCCCACAGACTTTCCTGGCTTGCCTCAGGAGATCCTGTAAGCCTGCGTACCTGCACAAGAACCGCTGCACCACCAAATAAAGGACGTGAGCCAAACAGGGAACATGGGTCAAGTGTCCCTGTCGGAGGGCGGAGAGGAGGTTGGTGCCATTGTCGCAAACCACCATTCCTGGCTGAAGATGGCATGGCGTCAACCACCTCTGAGTCTGCCCCTGCAGAGCTGACAGAATTTCTGCCCCAGTGTGGCTCCTGTACCCTAAGCAGACCAACTCAAGCACCGCATGGCATCTTTTTGCTTGCGTAGCCCCTTGAACGCCTATGGAGCACTGCGGGTTCTGAGGAGAAATCTGGACAATCATCAGACAGCCATGCACTGTCGCAGTGAATTATGGGGCGTGACGCGCCGCTCGAATTTGGCACACCCCCCCGTAATGTTCGTATTTCGACGAACGCTCGAACAGCCAATGTTTGAGTCGAAACTCATGTTTGACCCGAACATAAAGCTCATCCCTAGTAAGTATATACGTCTTTCTTACACGGGTTAGGTAGCACAGGTGTTAGGAGGTAGGAGGGGACACTTTTAAGGCTATTTAGCTGTACAACTGGAATTTTACTTAAGCTTTAAACAAATATATTATAATAAAGTATTATGCCAATAAATCATTCAAGCAGGGATCCCACTTCTACTTCATCTTGCATATGTTTTGCAGTGCAGCCATATGTACTCGTCATGTCAAATGTTTATTAATGCATATTTTATGTATTACACTCCTTTGTTTGCAGAACCTGTTTATGCAGTGCCATGGGTGACAATGGCTGCATATAAATCACTGATGATATTTGTAATAAATGATAATTACAAAGGGACTAGTGTGCTGTGTAATTAAGAAGAGTTAGGAGCCTTTCTAAGTCCCGGCAGCACAGGCAGGGAGCTTAGCAAATCTAGCACTATATGCAAACTAAAGTTGAACTCCATGCAGATATAAAACATTTAATCCAATTATGTATTCATTAAAAATTAATCAAATGTGTTTTTAAATACAACTCTGTCTTTACAATAGCTTCCTGCAAACCCCTGCAGAGCAGCAGCCAAAGAAGTCCTCTGTTGCTTTGAACAATGCTGCAGAGCATATGGATGGCCTGGTCCATCTATTGTTACTCTTTCTTTTTCCAATCAGCAGGTCAGCATTAGACACCCGACCAAGCTGTACCACTAAAGTGCACTGCAGATCATGGACTTGGCTATGTAATCTGGTGGGAACGTGGAAATCACAAGACAGGGACCCAGAAATAAATCTTTAGGCAGACCAGATTGTTCACATACAGTACTGTGCAAAGGTTTTAGATAGGTGTGAAGAAATGCTTAAAAAGTAGGAATAGTTTTAATAAAATATACTGTATGTATTTTAAGTGTTTTATTTTTTTCTCAATTTACAAAATGCAAGATGAGTAAACCGAAAAAAAATCTAAACCAAATCAATATTTGGTGTGACTACCCTTTGATTTTAAAACGGCATACATTTTTCTCTGTACTTGCATACAGTTTTTGAAGGAACTTGGCAGGTAGGTTGTTCCAAACATCTTGGAGAACTAACTAGAGATTTCTCTGTGCAGATCCCCAGCTCCTTCTGTCCCCCTGCCCCCTTACACCAGAGTCTGCAAAGCCCCCCTTACATCAGAGTCTGCACAGCCCTCCTTACATCAGAGTCTGCACAGCCCCCCTTATAATGCCCGGGACCAGACGAAGACTGTGGTCATTTGGAGAATCTAACATTAAGGCAGCTACCTGACTTAGAGATGAGCTTTAACACTGTGTGCAGTAAAATACAGAGTTCCTCTGAGAAAATGCTGTCCCGTGTCACTACACACTGTAACTTGGTAGATGTTACTTACCCCAGGTAACAGAATGGTATCCCATCAAGCACATAGTGCGGGCCTACTGCATGCTTACTGTTAACAGCAGGGTGGTCTAGTTAGTTTACTAACATGGTACTTTCCCTTTGTAGGTAGCTGCCTACAGGTTCCTCCATGTTAAAAGGTTGAGAAAGTTTACGTTAATATAATGTACTAAAATCTTAAAAGTAAAAACAACAAACCCAAGCAAATTCAGAGCACACACACAATTTCAAGGCAAGTTGTGTTCTTGCAGATTTGTAATTGAGGCAGAAGATGGCTGTCAGAAAAACAACTTGAACTAAATAACAGTCTTGGGTTATATACAGTCAAGATATGAAGAACAGCATACCAATAAGTTTCATCAGGAACCTTTGGTCAGGCATTGCCCCAGTGGTTCAAGGAGGGGTTGAAATGTACAAAGCAGTATAGCTCCAATACAGCAGTCCTTGGCCGCTCCAGGAGAGCGTTTAGCTGTGAATGAATTGTCCTCTGACATTCGTTCATTAGTGCCTCAGACTTGGCAGACTTTCTCTTTAGGGAACTCAAGGTCACAAAACCTGACACTGTACAAAAGGGTCAAAATGTGGAGTCTCCTGATGCCCATGCATGAAGACATTATTATCCCAGTCTTCATGCATGAAGTCTCTATAAATAACAGTTAGATTCCTTTCCTAGCAACCAGTAGGCTTCTTTTTTTTCCTGCTGCTAGAGAACTCATAATGTTGACTAATGGCTAGAGGGGCATCTAGACAATTTATACATGAGGACCAAGTGCCCAAAATGGTGTCACACTTTGGCTAACAGAAGCAAATGTTTATAACTTTTATTTATTTTTTAACTATGAGTTTATTTTTACATTTTCCTTATTACACAACAACAGTAACGAAAAAGGAATGCCATGGGCTACATTCCACAATGACAGTAAAGAGTTCAGAAGTGAGGGGTTCCAGTACAGTAGACATGCGTGTGAGTAATATAAACAGGGCAACAGTCATATAGGATCAATGGTAATGGGCAAATACAGCAAAAAACACCCAGAAAACAAGAGCTGAGGAAAAGGTTGAGGAGAAGAAGGTGGTTGTTGGATATGTCATACAGAAGATGTAATATCTCTAGGATTTATCAAGGGTGCACAAGAAATGTAGAAGTGATTAGACCTTTCTTTCTGGGGATAAGTTGGGTTTGTATCAAATATCAGCATTCAGGAGGATGTTAGATTGGAGTAGGAGATTGTTATTACAGAATGTCGAGGTCAGGCTTGGGTCTGCAAGCCATGGGTCCAATTTCTTAATGAATTTGGGTCCTGAATGTATTGTTAATGTATCCTGTTTGAAACTGTAGAAATATGTAAAATTGTCCTTCGACACCTGTTCGATATCTCATTAAAATATATCAGTAATAAGGTATTCTATCTTGTTAGCCATTGATTAATGCATAAAGTTGGGAGTTTAGCTGATACCCTTTATTGGCTAACTTAAGTTATTAAAGGTGCCAGCTTTTGGGATAACTTAGATCCCTGCTAAACTTTTATAAAGCCAGAAGAAGGAATCTAATTATCCCAAAAACTTGCTATCCAATAAAGGGTATTACTTAATCACTTAAAGCGGACCTTCACTGAAAAATGAAAGTACCACTCACATTTAGCTGATAAAAACTGAAGGCTTGAATAGGCTTTAACCCAATCTGGTTTTCTGTTAGGTGTAGTGCTAGTAATAAGAACTTAGTGATTAATTTTTTTGGGTCACTCAATCCACCCCTTTTGCACTAATTAGAACTACAGTAAGCATAAATTAGTATGAAGTAGACATACAGGCTAGACTACGTATCCATGGCAAATAACTCTTTTCCTAGGAGTGCAATAATTCACAAACACCTGGGGACCTCCATATAGCTATGGTTAATTGTTTAATGACACGAAAAGTGCTTTATTGCCATGCACGGCAACTAGGAATGTAGGTGAGTCTGGTGTGGCAGATTGTGAGAATATTTAATGTCCCATAAGGGCTGTGCTAGGCGTGCATTATCTTGTACTTATGAGACCCCAGCTCAGTCATGAGGTTAAAGGTTACGTCGACTGGGGCACGAAGTAACATCTGGTTGTGGACTCTCACATGAAATTCTGTCTGACAACAGCTGGGCAGCCATTTACAACAGACTGGAACGTGACACACTAATTACTGACTTAATGTTCTGTTGACATCAGTGACATGTAGTCTGGGCCTAGAGAGATGAACTGAGCATTACATATTTTAGAAACCATATGCAGGTCTCTTCCAGTGGATAAGATAGTATTCATGCTTCTATGAAAGTTCTACTTATATTTCTTTAAAAGAGAGTTTTGCCCCCTAACATTGACAAATGAAATATCTTTCAGCTCAAACAACTCTCATATTTTATTAATGAGGGCATCTATATAAATATTTCCCTCCCTTTTTTGGGGGGGGTTTGGTGACTCAAGTCAAGATTCACCAATTTTTCACTGGGCATACCGTCCGTCACTTAGGAGTTGATGTGTTTTAATTTAAAATGATACAACTTCACTTTTTTTTTATTGAATTAGGGTTGTAAGGACTGATTGGTGCACTGAGAGATATTAGGAATAGCTAGGGAGGTTGGGGTCCTCAATTGGTGGGGAGTCGGAGCAATAATATACTGCATGTTAAGAGGATAAGTGATATTTTTATTTATTTTTTTCCCCTCTTTATCTCCTTTTTTTTTTTCACTTTCTCTTTTCCTTTTCTTTTTGAAAAGAAAAATTTGAGATGAGTATATAGAGTTTTTGATACTATGTAAATGGTGTATATGGACACGTTTTTGTTTTTAGTTGATTGTTAAGTTGAATTCTAATAAAATAAAATGTAATTATAAAAAATAAAATGAGGGCATCTATGGGGTGGATTTACTAAAGGAAGACTATGCACTTAGCAAGTGCAGGTGCACTCATTTTCCCCAGAACTAATGCCTCGTTTCCACTGAGCGGATCGGTTCGGTAAGGTTCGGTTTTTCAGTGTTTCCATTATGAAAGCGGCCCATACAACTGAACCATACCGCACCATTCAGGGTCCTGCTTCAGATGTGGTGCCATAGAAAATTGAACGGTTCGGTTAGGGCGGAGCTACGATACATTCCACTGATTGGCGGACAGAAAAACGTCTGCCATCAGTGTGAGGCCACGCTAGGCATTTTTTCTAAACCCCGTAGGGACCCTGGTGGTCCGACTTGCAGTGGAAACGCTCACCTGAATAGGCCGGACCATTCTAACCCTTCCAAACTGTACCGACCCGAACCGATCCGCTCAGTGGAAACGAGGCATTAGTGAATGTTGCGAAGTGTCACTTTGTAAGGAATACACAATCAAGTTCAAGGAAAATGCAAAAAAAAAAACATTTTTTCTTGCACATGATTGGATGATGGAAATCAGCAGAGCTTCACCACATTCACTAAGCTCTGGGGAAAAAAAGTGTAACTGCATATGCAAAGTGCACAGTCTATTTGCTCTTAGTAAATTCACTCCTATGTGTTATTGCCCAATGAATCACATCTCCTGAAGCCAGAGAGGAAACTGGTAAAAATTAAGCTGGGGGAAAAAAAAATTTGAGTGGTGTCAGGCAGTGGTTGGAGGTTGAAATAGGGGAAGCCAAAGATGACACATTTCTATGCCACAAACTGATACTCAATTTTTTTACACATTCAAACAATGCAAAACTAGCATTGCTAGATTACCAGTAAGAACAAAATTCTTGGCAGCAGTGCCGACTAAAACACTACAGCCATGGTGCCAAACCTGTGTCCTTGGCCAACATGTGGTCCTTTGGCATGTATTGATCAGCCCTCAGTACACCTGCAGCCATTTTTGTTTGGGTGCCCACTCAATACAGTGATGGAGAAAACTTTTTTTAGCCTGGCTTTTAGTAGTTAAAGTTTTTTTGCATGATATGTAAATCATCTGTCACTCACAGCAAGGGGGCGTTTTTGACAAAGTTTTCAAGACTTTGTCAAGATTTCTCTAACTGAACAATAAAAGAGGATTGCTCAGGCCTCAAGTAAATCTGTGTGGCAAGACTGGGTTCAAATGAAAGGAAATCTCATTCTCTACATTATGACATAAAAAACATTGGGTTTACATCCACTTTAACCTCTCTGGCGGTATGATTATGTCTGGAATTTTGTACCAAAAGCGGTACAATTATTTTGCATGGAAATTTGGTGTTTTTATATTGTAGGCTGCAATTATTATGAATAACTCACTTAAATCTATCGAAACCAGAGTCTAGTAGACATCCCGGGTATGATAAAGTTTGAAACACAAAATCATAAATTATAATATAATAAAAATATATATAAAAATTATTCAATAATGTAATCAAATCAAAAACACTGAAATTTGCTCAGTTGCAGAATAGTCGCTGTCATTAAATTTAGTGTTTGATGATGAATTGTGATTCTAATTTATTATCGTTGTTTTCTAGCTGGTCTAAAACTACTTTTGACATAAAGGGACACTTTTTGTTTGCTATGGACAATCTCCAGTTTCCAGGCAGAAAAAAATCTATTTATTATATAAAATGACATGCAGGGCACTGGGCAGACCACTAGGGACAAAGGGGATGTTTTTTATACAGTACTGTATGTGTATTGTGTTTGTTAACTTTTTTTGATTTGGCGCCGATCTCCGCTCCCGTGCATCGTAACGTCGCAGGGAACAGAGATCAGCGGCACTCGGCACTGTGTGAATCGAGCGAGCAGACGGCTCGCACACACAGCGGGAAGACATCGCAGGATCCAGGTGACAAGGTAAGTAACTTCCCCCTGTATCCTGCAATGCAAGCAAGCTCTGGCTCGGGGTTACTGCTTTTGGTACTGAAGATCCCGCCCCGAGCCAGACTCGGGAATACCGCCAGGGGGGTTAAAGTTCGTTTTTTACTGTTCTTTTTTTGTGTGCTGTCCATACCCTTTTCATGTTTTTGTTCCCTGTGATCTTTTATGATAGAAACTGTTCAGAGACAATTCAAATATGACACAAGTCATTTGTAAGGGGCTGTAGGAAGAACAAATATGGAAGTACTGACTTGCTTTCATAGGGGTTGTAATAGTAGTCATCTCTAGCAGTTCTAACAGTCTGCCTCTTAAAGCATGTCCGCATTCTTCAACCACTCCTATAGCATCCACGCAGTCTCCAACCATCTCTTGTGGAATTTTCACATTCTCTGACCACCATCTGTAGCATGCCTGTAGCCCCTAACCAGCTCTTGTATCATGTTAGCAGTCTTTGTATTAGTGAGTGATGTATCTTACTTAATATCTTTAGCCAATCAGCTTATCCCTTTTGTGTCGGAGTCCCACTGCATTCCTAAATCTTTTTAAATTCAGTTGAGGAGGAGTCAGGTCTCGTGACTGAGGGAGTGGACAGGAGTAAGTACAGGACTTATTAGAAAAGCAAGCATAGGATTATTATTCTTTATTTCCTACAAAAGTACGAATCAACGAAAAGGCAATCTCACAAAAGTAAGAATTACTAAATTACGAGTAGTAGTAGTAGTACTGAAAATAATTATCTAACAAAATTATGAATTTTGAACCAAAGAAAAATGGAATTATGAATCATTTCGTATTAACGAAAATATAATTGTTCCGAAAATACGAACGAGTCCCAATATGAAAACTCGCGTCTTACAAAATTACGAATCAACATTAACGTAAAGAAACAAAACAAAACAAATTTTTTTGTTGTGCACATGTCTACTGGTAAGTTGTTTATAAGTTGAATAATTCATATTGACAGCAGGAAAGGATTGCTTTAAATGCCATATAATATTTTTTTGTGAACTACTATACTTATTTATTGAACTAGTATACTTATTTATTGAACTAGTATACTTATTCATACAACTCTATATATTACATTTAATAGGGGGACACAGAGGGATTTGTCTTGAAAATAGGACATATGTGAATACTTTATTGAACACAACAGAAGAAATAACCTTTCCTAGAAAAAAACTGAAAAGATTCAAGACTCACACATCATTTCCATTCTTCTGCTTAAAACCAGAAGCAAATAAATTGTGAGCACATCTGAGGCCGGTAAAACACATAATATATTTGTATTGAAACTTCAAAGAATGGATTTATTTAATATGGAACTGTAGTCATGCATTATCCTAACTGTCTGAGAGCTTTGCTTCCTGGAGAGGACCATAAATACTGTTTATATACATGAGCTGGCCAGTTAAATCTTACTTATTCATGGCTCAGTACTTGCTGGTGTGTGAATGTTGAGGAGAGATCTCAACATGAGTGATTTTCCTGCAAATAAAAGCCCTGTGAAAGACTGATCTCACATGGGACAGAAGTTTTAATGCTCAAATTCAAGTGGGCATAAAAAGGCCGTTTAATCCATTGATGTATTCCTTAAAGATAACTAATGCCGCATACACACGATCGGAATCTCAGCCAGCAAAAGACCGATGAGAGCTTTTCATCGGAAAATGGGACCGTGTGTAGGCTCCATCGGAATTTTGCTGGCTGAATTCCCACCAGCAAAAATTTGAGAGCATGTTCTCAATTTTTCTGACGGAAAAGGTTTCTATCGGAAATTCCGATCGTCTGTAGCAATTTCGACGCGCAAAATTCCTACGCAGGCTTGGAAACAATTTGACGCATGCTCGGAAGCTTTAAACTTAATTTTTTCTCGGCTTGTCGTAGTATTGTACATGACTGCGTTCTTGGCGGACGGAATTTGGTGTGACCGTGTGTAGGCAAGACAGTTTGAGCGGAATTCTGTCGGAAATTCCATCAGGAAAACCATCAGCTTTTTCCGATGAGAATTCCGATCGTGTGTATGCGACATTAGAGTTTTCTTTATCGTACAGGACACAGAGCAGCTATAGTAATTACTATCTGGGTTATACGCCACCTATAGGTGAATGGACACTGGCACATCAAAAAGACAGGAAGCCCCCTCTATAAAACCCCTCCCATACAAGTGTGTATCCAATAAAGATGCGCAATCCCAAAAACTCAAAGAAGCACATAAAAGTGCCAGCATCAAATAAACGAATGAGCTCAAAAGGGGTGCAATTAAATGTGAATGTGTAGTCCATGAAGTGTAAAAAAACATGCAAACAATCATGACGATCTTCTCAGAAAGACAATCAATTTTTCTGTTCAGAAAACAAAGTAAAAACAGCGCCCCTTACCAGATGTGATGGATCTCAAATTATAGAGATCGGATAGGCACACACAGGAAGGATCACTTAGCTATGGGCGTTGTATCCACCGGCTTCTCCAACGGCAGGATACCTCCTCCTGTAGCGGTCTTTACTCTGCTTAAAACACTCCTCTCAGAGCCTTCCAAAACCATAGATTCCTCCACAGGATATGTTTATAGAATGAAAAGAAGAGGCTTCATAGTGCAGTACTCCAGTTTAAAAGGTATTCTTAAAAAATCGTAAGCACTGACATCCAAATAAAATGGTATTCAGTGTGTTTAAAACCAGCCACGGCTCATGTCAGCCCGCTGGTGCGCAGTGACGTCAAGATCTGTAGCTCCGCCCGACACTTTTCCCCATACAAGACTTCGACAGGGAAAGGAGGCATACAGGAAGTACATTAGTTTTTTCGCCAGTGTTTTCAAGGTGATGGTCATGGTGGATTAGGTTCTCTATGCTAAAAATGGTCCCGGTTGAAGGTCCTGTCAGGATTAAGGGGTTATGCATTCCGATCCATTCGATATGGCAAATGAGGCTAAGATGGATGGTACCCGAGCCTCGAGGAAGAAAATAGCGAGGTTTTGCCTGTAATGCGACCCTTTGGGTTCCGGACCCTGGGATCTGGACTCTTGGACAGATAAAAGATCCAAAGGGTGCTGTACAGGTCAAAGGGTGTGGACCCTAAAGTTTCAAAGGGGACCCGGTCCTTGAAGGTCCATAGGAAACATGACCCGCCGTGATGGGTGAAGATTGAATCTTTCAGCAGTATCCTGCAGCAGGAAAGGCCTGATATAGATTGGGGGGGGGGGGGCTACCACACTGTTTTTTGTTTCTTTTAATGCTGGCAATTGTTCTGTTTACGTTCTGCTGTCAGTAGGGAATTCTGCTGACAGCAGATGAGTCTTAGTTGTTAAGGATGTGGCGGCCGCCCACTCCTTAACAACCAGCTATTCACAATGAATTTGGATTAATTAAAAAACTATCAAGCCTTCCGAAACGATTTGGAAAACTTTTAGAATCCACACGGTATAACAAAGAAACAATCCTGAAAGCGAACCGGACTGACTCAATGAATATAAAAAAAACAAAATTATCAACCTAATGAATGCATCTGAAATTAGATAAAAATTTCCAGCGTGCACGTCTAGTCCATTTACACCTTTACATTGAGTTAACAAGCATTAAAACCTGGCATTTAATGCATATGCACAATAAAACAAATATATATATAACTGTGCTTTGGTACACTACAACACAGATATGAATTTTTTTTGTGGTGTATTGCACTGCCAGAAACATTGTAGCTCCATTTTTTAGTGCATTGAGCATCGTTAACTGCCTATTCAAAGTGAATGTAACGCCTTAAAGCAACATGCAACAATTCCTGAAAATCTGGTCCTGGTGTCAACTTTGTGAGAGATAAGGGCCCAGAAGGTCTTGGCATGCATCAGCCTTTCCTTAAAGAGGAAGTAAACCCTCAGCAAAAAAACAGTAAAAAAAAAAAAACCCTGCAAGACAAAGGCATATTTAACTAGCATAGCATACTAGCTAATTATGTATCACTTACCTCAGATTGAAGCCCCCGCATTGGTCTACGTCTCCCCCTCCGACCGCCGACATGTTGTCCCGGAGTGACTTCCGGGTATCGCGGCTCCGGCGCTGTGATTAGCCGGAGGCGCGATTCCGTCACTCCACGCATGCGCACGAGAGCGGCACAGTGCAACTGAAGCATCGGCATATAGCGCCATTGCTTCAGTTGTCTTAAGTGCGCATGTGCCGCATGACGTCGGCACATGCAAATACAGGGATATCTCCTAAACCGTGCAGGAGATATCCTTGTTAGCTACAGGTAAGCCTTAATATAGGCTTACCTGTAACATAAAGTTGTAAACAAGGGTTTACAACCACTTTAAGGCCAATTCTAGGAAACTTTAAAATTATCCCTTGCAGTGGGGCTGTGTCCACATTACAAGGTTTAACTGCTTACTTTATCTAGGTGTATAAGAGACGTTTTTTTATTTACCCGATTCTCTGCTCCTCCCGCTGAAGAACATTCCACCCATGCTTCATCAGTGGAATATCCCTTGGCATCCTCACATCCAGTGTAGGGTCATGGTCCCTGCCCTGGTCTTGATGACGTCAGGACCTTAGACCAGTGGAGTGGTCTAAAAGACCCTAAAGGGATCGGTGTAGCAATGGGAAGAAATGGTGGAGGACTGGGTAAATCCTGCTTTTCTATGTCTCCTAGACCTAAATGAGCAATTACCCTTGCATTGTGGGCCTTGCACCACTGCGAGGGATAATTCTGGTGTTTCCCAGAGTTGACCTTTAACATTGTTAACACAGAGAAACAGTTAAAATAACTCTCTGGTGTTAGGGAACCCCTGCTAATAATTCTTATATCCCCAACTCATGGTACCTTAGCATGATCGTCAATGGGAAGAATGCTCCTTACATTTGTGGTCAGTAGGAATAATTACGTATAGCTAAAATGATCACTGATGCCAGTGGTTCTTCATCTAAGAGACAAAATTTGCCCATAGCGCCAGGAACCCCAAGTAATCGCTGTAGGAACCTTAGGGTTCCACTGAACACTGATGGAGAGAGGCAGGCAAAGATCCTGGCTCTCTTAGGTTGGTGACTTGAGATTCTAAACCCCGTTCCTACTTCACAAGCGGAAAGGATGGCAAGTGGATTCAAATGTCAAGTGCAGAATGACCTATTTTTAATGTGTTATACTTCAATACGCTGAGAGATTTCCAATTGCCATGAATTTCCCAGACACTCTATAAAGCAATTTTGTGTTTCAGCAAAAGGCATTTTTCTCAAGAAAGAACAAAGTTTCCACAATGGGAAGGGTTCAGAGCATCTTGTAAGTTTTGGTTCAAGAACATTAGCAGCTCAGATAAATCACAGTGTACGCTCCAGCCTATCATTAAATTCCAGACACTGACAACTTTCAGCCAGAGAAATATTGACCCATCATCTTCCCACAGTCTGTTTTGCACTGAATTGGAAAGGCAGCTGTGTATTGTCTGCTTAGATCATGTACTAAGCACACACAAACTCATTCTCTGACTTGGCCTCCCCATGCCAGTTTACAGTATTTTTTTTTATTTATTACAGGTATTTATATAGTGCCAACCATTTACACAGCGCTCTACACACATCTCTCTCTCTCTCTCTCTCTCTCTCTCTCTCTCTCTCTCTCTCTCTCTCTCTCTCTCTCTCTCTCTCTCTCTCTCTCTCTCTCTCTCTCGAAATAGATATACATATATAGTGTACATCACATCAGTTCCTACCCTCAAGGAGCTTACAATCTATCACATTCATACATACTAGGGACAATTTAGACATGAGCCAATTAACCTACCAGCATGTCAGTTTTGAATGAATACATAATAAGAACCCTTCAACGTACAAAGTAAATGTAAAAAGCCCCTCTGAATGCCAGAACTCCTGGCAGGACACTGCGGCTTAAAAAAAACACACTCAAAGCTGCGTATTGCTCACACGTTTAAGCATAAAGCGTTTGAATGTAAATGCATTTTAGTGGCTAAAATGTAAATGTATTCTGGCCGTTGGAATGCATTATCATGCATACACTTTACATATGTAGCATTTATGCACGTTTAGACGCGTTTAGGCGCATATAGTGTTTTTTTTCTCAAGAACCTGCCTTTGGTGTTTTTTTTTTTCCTGTAAAAACTCCTCTTCTTATTCGCCTACAAATGTGTGCATGGACTTGAATTTTACTAAAATTGCGCATTAAAACTAGGGTTGCACCGATACCGTTACTAGTATCGGTATGGGTGACGATATTGAGTATTTGCCCGGGTACTTCTACTCAGGCAAATGCTCCCGATGCCTGACCCGATACTTTTTGTATGAAGAGGTGGCTCCCGGGAGTCAGTTGGCAGAGCGGAGAGCAAATCCTGGCAGTGGAGAGCGAGTCCTGGGCTGGTGGCAGAGAAAGGTAAGCTGGACAGGGGCAGGGGGGTGGGTTGCACTTATAGCAGTCAGAATCAGTGACCCGGGCCATCACATTTGTTAATGGAAGTGACAGCCCCAGTCTCCGTTGGAGTTTGAACAGTGCGACGCCCATCCTGGTACTAGACATGTGCACACTAAAATATTTCGTTTCGGAATTTCGTTTTCGTCCGAAAAATAAATTTATTTAGTTACTCCCGAAAACTCGGTCTCAGTAAGCCAGCAGTCACAAGGCGGCAGTTCACTAACTATATGGGCTGGGTGTAACAAGATGTCCGCTGCTGCCTTCTAACTGCTGGCTTACTGAGGCCAAGTGCAGGGTGTACCAAGATGGGCGTCGCAGCACTTATACTGGAGAAAGTTTGAACTTTGCCCCTTCAGGAGTTTGGTTCAAGAGGAATTTTTCGATCTATGGAAAAATACAACACAGCAATAGTATATGGAAAAACATATTGGAAACAATATAGAAATAAGCAGGTGCACAACAAAACAACTGCACAAACCAAAACGCCCATAACATTATTATTATGGACTTTTCTTGAGCCATTTTATAAATTTAAGATTTTTTGCTTGGTAGTATTGACCCATGTACACCTCCAAGTTTGGCATTGTGGTGCCCAGGGCTATCAATGTGGGTCCTTTGGTGAGTACGGCTTTACCTTGCCCCTTTCTGTGGCATCTTGGCAGATGGTGGGAAATGGTCACGGTCTATTTATATATCTTTATATTTTTTTGTTTATTTTTGTATATTTCACCTTTTGGTGCTCTGCATGCATGTGAAATTGTTTTGTGGTCCACCTGCTTATTTGTATATTGTTTCAAATATGTGTTTCCATATATTATTGCTGTGTTCTATTTTTCCATAGATGGACCATTCCTCTTGAACAAAACTTTAAAACTTTTGAACTTTACACTTTAAAAGCAATTATTCCTTGAGTAATAGATTCCAGATAATGCATACCACATGTGCATTACAGTAACTGGATTATGGTGGCTAGTCTACCCATAAAGGGTTTAATGTCGGGAAATTCCCCATCATCAAATTAACTGAAGAAGCCACTAGGGTAAGTGGCACATATTTTCACGAGTAACCAGCTAGTCTGCAGGAAGCCTCAAACAAAACACAGCATTAATCAATAAAAAAATAATGTTAACAGTTGGTACAGGGGGGTGTATGTGCATATATAGATACCTACCAGCCCATGGGATTATTGTGATTGGAGTGGGGATTTGCATTTTGGCATTGCATTTTGGCTGGCTTTTTCTATTCTACAGGCTGAGGGATCCAAAGACTATTTTGAAGTGATGACAAAAATATGTTGTGTGATACTCTTTAGAACTCTTCAAACAATTACTATCCGCTGTTTTTATATTAATCTAAATAAATAGGTTTTTTTTTTGCTGTCAACATCATGAAAATCTCTCCTGCCTCATAACATCATGGGCTGGTCTGTTGGAAATCATCTCTAAAAGAGATCCCACAAAATGTGAAGATCTATTAAAGTGGAGCTCCACCCGGCTTTTAATCATTAACTCATAATTATTATTTATGTTGATTAGATCTAAATCTGACAATTTAATAAATGTACCTTTGTTCCTCTTTTTTTTCCCATTTTCGGGTTCGGGGGATTGCGGGTATGGGCGGAGTTGTGGCGGCTATTACGCCACTTCCTTAGTGCCGCACTGTCTCCTGGGATCCTTTTCTCTTGTTCCCAGGAGTCTGTGCGGCGGCCTGACGCGAGTTCTCGTGCGATTTCGAAGCCTCAAGTGACGTCATTACGTCAGTCACGGTGAAAGGGCGCTCTATCTGCCATCACAACAGGGCGGGACTTATGACTACGCCGCCCGTTGTGATGGCAACAGGAGCTGCTGACGGCGTTCCTGTGTTGCATTCTGGGAGATGCACGTCACTGCATCCCGGAAGAGAATGCCTGTGGGCTTCACATGCCCACAGGCAAGATGAAAACAATGGCAAAGAATTTTACAAAGCGTTCTTTCAAGATAAAAAAAACTATGGGAAACCTTCTAAAAATGGGACATGTAAGTAACACATGTCCAAAGGAATTTGTTTAAAAATGTCACTTAAAAAAAAATGTCAGAGGCAGTGGAGCCCCGCTTTAATATGTGACATTGTTGGAATATACCCACACTGCTGTGATCTATAAAGTTTTTATAGTCACTATTCTGTAGTCATATATTGTCTTTTTAAATAAAAGACCTGCAATAAATAATTTTTATAATTAAGGTTTGCTTGTTGTGACTTCCGAAGGCATATTTAAAATTCCATTCACTATAATGTATTAATACTAGACATGTGCACAACAAAAAAAAAAATTCATTTATTTTCGTTTAGTTTTTTTCGTTTTCGTTGATTCGTAACGATTCGTACATTCGTAAGTCGTCGGTGTTCGTATTCGTAACGATTCGTACATTCGTAAGTCGTCGGTGTTCGTATTCGTGACGATTCATACATTCGTAAGAGTTATTTTCTCGTTGATTCGTTTTTTCGTTAGTTTAATGTTCGGATGCATTCGTATTTATTCGTACATTCGTAACATTCGTAGATTCGTAATCGGAGCATAATTCATAATTTTATGTAATGTGTATGCTATTATTACATTTTAATAATTTACGAATCGAAAAAAAAAGTTACGAATCGAAAAAAAAAGTTACAAATGTACGAATTTTTTTGTTCAATCCATTCGAAGCACGTTAAGCAACGCCATTGTAAGAGACACAGAAAATTACGAATCGAAAAAAAAAAAATAAAAAAAGTTACGAATCGAAAAAAAAAGTTACGAATCGAAAAAAAAAAGTTACAAATCGAAAAAAAAAGTTACGAATGTACGAATTTTTTTGGTCAATCCATTCGAAGCACGTTAAGCAGCACCATTGTAAGGGACACGGAAAATTACCAATTCAACAAAAAAAAAAAGTTACGAATGTACGAATTTTTTTCGTTCGTTTTCGTTTTTCGGATTTTCTTCATTAGTACATTCGTTGTTTCTAATTAGTTTTTTTCGGATTTTCGTTGGCTTTCGGATTCGTTCGATTCAAATGATTCGTTAATCGGATTCATACGATTCGAACGATTTGTTACGATTCGTTATTCGGATTCGTACGATTCGAATGATTCGTTCGAAAACGAACAAACGAAAATAACGAAAAAAAAAGAAAAAAAAAGAAACGAATTGCACATGTCTAATTAATACAGAATGATGCCTTTGGACTCACTAAGGTATCCTACCCTCTACTCTTTACATGGAACGCTTGGCTGAGGGCCTGAGGAGATCTGATTGAGAGATACACTATATTGTATTGGGACACCTGCCTTTACATACACATGAACTTTAATGGCATCCCAGTCTTAGTCCGTAGGGTTCAATATTGAGTTGGCCCACCCTTTGCAGCTATAACAGCTTCAACTCTTCTGGGAAGGCTGTCCACAAGGTTTAGGAGTGTGTCTATGGGAATGTTTGACCATTCTTCCAGAAGCGCATTTGTGAGGTCAGGCACTGATGTTAGACGAGAAGGCTTGGCTCGCAGTCTCTGCTCTAATTCATCCCAAAGGTGTTTTATCTGGTTGAGTTCAGGAATTGGTGCAGGACAGTCAAGTTCCTTGTGCAGGGAGACTGGTCTTGTCTCCGCCTCTCCTGCAGTTTCTGCAGGCAGCCGTTAGTGGGAGGAGCCTGCTGGGTCCCTCCCACATCTCTGCTCTCTGCAAAGGCTGTGATCGGCATGGATAAGTATGCCATTGCTACTTTTAAACAGGAATATCTAGGTTTACAAAGGAATTTGGTGCACAAAGTGGATTCATATCCTTTGTGGTTATTGAGGAATATAGTTCAATAAACATGTTTATGCCTGCCCTGCCTGGAGTTCAGCATTAATGTCTTCAAATATGAGCATATCATTGAGATCCTGAGATTGTGATTTTTATGCCTGAAGATGCTTTAAAGACAGGTAAAGTAAAACTTGCTAAGTTGTACAATGCATTTTCTCAGAATACCCTGGTAACCCTGAGCTCTTTCAACATAGCATTGTAGATTTGGAATTGGAATGCGAAAACCATTTTCAGAACCGCAACACATATAGTTTTCTTTTACAAGTCGAACATTTTCCATAGAAGGCAGAAGTTCTCAGGGAACTAGAGGTCACAGGAAGCAGTGAAGTGAATGTTAAATAATTCCTAGAACTTGACAATGAGATACGCATTGTGGCCCCCTTAGGCACTTAGACCTCCTTATATACACAAGTCAAAATGAGACACAGGACAGCTTGCTGAGAACCATAAGAAACAGCCGGGAGGGAGGGGGTGAGAAAAGCATTGTACAGGCTGGAAGGGAGGAGAGGACACAATTAAATGATGGCTAAGGGGGCATCAGATTTCATTTACATACTCATCTGCCAGATAAACATTATTTTTATCTTTCTGTAACTATGAGCTGAGTAGCAATATTGATTTAATGAGAGTCAAGATGTATGCTAATGAGAAAGTTATCCTCCAGCTGCTCTGCGGATAGAAATGTTTACAATATTAAACAGATTGAAACAAGTACAGTACAAACATGTTCATACATGTGCTGATCACTTGGAAGTCATGGTAGATCATATCTACTTAATATTGCCATGTTTTTGATCACCAGTCTTCATAGCTACCATCAACAGTCCCCCATTTCGAGAAACTCTTCTACTTTTAGAGCCAAATCCCTCTGTTTTTCTCCCCCCCTCGGTTTTCACTCATAATATAAAAATAAAAATGTCCTAGAATCCCTCACCTAAATAGAAAAATAAAGTATCAGCTGGTTCGTCTATGAAAGATGGGATACCTACCACATAAGCAAAATACTATATAGAAAAAGAAAACAAGGGACAAGGGAGCCCCGGGAGAGCAAAAAAGGGGAAGAATCTGCCCTGATCCGGCCCTTGGGGGACTTTTCCTCCCACTGATAATAGACACTATTTCTCACATTGATACAAGGCACTATTCTTCCTACTATAAACCAACACGAAAGAGAAGAAATCGCACTAAAAGACCTATACAGCAGCTGGCAAAGCAATTAAATAATTTGTGTAACAAATATAAATCAAAAATGCTATGCTAGTAACAAATGACATATAATATAGTGCTGTAAGATGACGTCAGTTGTGACGAAACAAGTAGGGAGAAGTTATCACTTCACGACGCACACTGCAACGAGGAAGTCACCAGTTTGAATCCCGAGACTTGAGTTTCATAATGATAAGCACTTTACGTTTTTTAAGAATGTAAATGGCTAGTGCTTTTAGATAAATCCTTTTATACGGTTTTACGCTATGTTGGTGTTCCTGGCTCTCTTCATGTCATGGTGGAATATCCTTATTATACAGATGAGGTATTCTTGAGAACATAAGTGGAGACCTGGAGGTGGTTCCTGCTACCCAGCAGAGAGTGCTCAGATACACAAGCGTATGTGACTCTTTTCACTTATAAATAGTCCACTAGCTCCGTTAAGAGTCCTTTTACACTGGTGGTGGTTGGACACTTAAGGTGTTTTGGAGCATCAATTCTATTTATATGAATCAAGACTCTTCACTGTATTATTCATCATTTGGGACTATTTTCACACTTTTTGGGACTGTTATTTCTATTATTTGGGTGTTGATTTAAGGATTTTGCACCTTTAATTTTAAAGCACTATATTATATGTTATTTGTTATTACACATAGATCCACTGCAATGGGTTCTTTTGACCTTCCTTTGTCTGCATCCCCTAAACTGGGCCGTCCTTGTTTTTGCATCAGTTATGCTGGGTCTTCCATACACCTGCGTCTGCTACATTCGATCTTCTTTGTGTCTGAATTCCCTACCCTGAATTATGTGTGTAGTTACACCCCACCCCACACACACAAAGGGCCATTTAAATATCTGAGTCTCAGACAGGCTTTTTAATTTTCCCTACATTGGGTCATCCTTGCACTTGCAACGTCTGCACACTAATGCCCCGTACACATGATCGGACATTGATCGGACATTCCGACAACAAAATCCATAGATTTTTTCCGACGGATGTTGGCTCAAACTTGTCTTGCATACACACGGTCACAGAAATCTTGTCGGAAATTCCGAACCTTAAGAACGCGGTGACGTACAACACTTACGATGAGCCAAGAAAAATTAAGTTCAATAGCCAGTGCAGCTCTTCTGCTTGATTCTGAGCATGCGTGGCACATTGTGCATCAGAATTGTGTACACACGATCGGAATTTTCGCGAAACGGATTTTGTTGTTGAAAAATTTGAGAACCAGATCTCAAATTTTGTGCAACGGAAATTCCAATGGAAACTGTCCGATGGAGCTTACACACGGACGGAAGCTCCGATCGCACATTTTACGTCGGAAAGTCCGACCGTGTGTATGCGGCATTAGTCTTCCCTGCACATGCATCCCCTTCACTGGTCCTTCCCTGTGAATGCATCCCCTGCACTAGTTTCGTGTACCTGCACCCCCTACTTCTGTGTACCTGATTCCCCCTACAATGCATCTTCTGTTTACCTGGGTCCACTATGTTATTCATGTATTTGGGTCTCTTGCACTGTGCCTGCACCTGCTTTTCCTTCCTTAGCTTTAGCCTAATACATTTTAAATAAGCTGGCTAAATTTCAATAACTGACAATCCCCTGCAATGCAGTAGAATACAGAAACAGCTTTGGTAATTAGAGTCTGTCCACTGAAAGTTGATATTTTTGTTTTGGGTGGCTGTCAGCCAGCTGAACTACCCACCAACCTCCGTAACCAGTCTAAGGCTCTAGAGTGGTACATTGAAGTTCCAAGCTCCTCCAAATAATGGCTATTATCAGAGGTTCTTCTAAATTGTGTCATAGGTTTATAAGAACAGCAGCAAAACAAATGACAGAAGTTCAAAGGGATCTTATTGTTGAGGGCCCTCTAAAATACAAGACACTGTCAGATGATTACACTAATCAACCCAAAAAATAGTTTTAGACTTATCCTTTAAAAACATAATTAGAACACATTTATTTTGTCTATTCCGTAATATAAAATAACTGGTGTGGGAAGCTGGCCTAGGCGGTGAAGAACACCTACCTCTTCATCCTCTAATAGCCTTATCTGATTTTTAAATCCACCATTCTTTACTGCTTAGTACAGTATACAAGATTACCTCCTCCAGGTTCCCCTACGGTGTTTCCACAATATGATCCATCTGAAATAATGACTCTATTTTTCCTGCCAAGGTTGTTACATCGCCATTAATCCTCTCCTGTGCCACAGGATTAGTGTGACCTAATTGTGTTGTTTTGAACTTTTGGTTTGAAACCGTATTTGCTGCACCTTTGCGATTTACTCTGATTGAGCTAAACCGTTATTCAATTGGTCTATTGCCTCCCATCACGGAAAATATCACTGATCTTAGCAAGCAACAGCAAACAAACGTTTTCTCATCTACAACAACAGAGATAAAAATGATCCAAAGTAATTCTTCAACGAGGAACAGCCTTTAAACTTCATTTGTTTAATCTATAAAGAACCTGAATAAAGGGCAAATAGCATAAACATCATTTCCACCAGACCTTCCTCCAGCTTAGAGGAGGAGAGAGTGAAATAGCTCTATATAGCTCAATATTTTTCTGCTTGTGCTATGGGAGAAAGTCTATTCAAAACATCAGCCCATTACTTGGAGCTGGTTCCAGTGAATAGAATTTGTTCTCATAGACATCTCATAGACATCTCAGCATGGATGTCACACCACTTCCTTAAACTAAATCTCCCTAAAACTGAGTTATTAATATTCCCCCCCACCCGTGCCCCCCTCCATGTTTTTTCCATCAAAATCAACAATGCAACCATCAGTCCCTCCCCTCGCACCAGGGTACTCGGTGTAATCCTAGACTCTGACTTGTCATTTCAGCCTCAAGTCCAATCGCTGTCAAAAGTTTGTAGAATTCACCTCCGTAACATCTCTAAAATTCGCCCCTTTTTAACAAATGAAACCACCAAGCTCCTCATTCACTCCCTCGTTATCTCTCGCCTTGACTATTGCAACTCCCTTCTCATTGGCCTGCCTCTCCATAGGCTATCCCCTCTTCAGTCTATCATGAATGCTGCTGCCAGACTTATCCACCTTACCAACCGTTCAGTGTCTGCCAACCCTCTCCTCCAATCCCTACACTGGCTCCCAATCACCCAGCGAATTAAATTCAAAATACTAACCACAACATACAAAGCCATTCACAACTCTGCCCTGAGCTACATCACCAATCTTGTCTCCAAACATATCCCAAACCTTCCTCTCCGCTCTTCTCAAGACCTCCTACTGTCATGCGCTCTCGTTTCCTCCTCCCATGCTCATCTCCAGGATTTCTCCAGAGCCTCTCCCATCTTCTGGAACTCGCTACCTCAACCAATCAGATTCCAATCTCTTCACTATGGCCAAGACCAAAGTGCTGTCCAAGGATGTTAGGGACAAGATTGTAGACCTACACAAGGCTGGAATGGGCTACAAGACCATCGCCTAGCAGCTTGGTGAGAGGGTGACAACAGTTGGTGTAAATATTCGCAAATGAAAGTAACACAAAATAACTGTCAGTCTCCCTCGACCTGGGGCTCCGGCAAGATCTCACCTCGTGGAGTTTCAATGATCATGAGAACTGTGAGGAATTAGCCCAGAACTACACTACACAACTACAAGATCTCAAGGCAGCTGGGACCATAGTCACCAAGAAAACATTTGGTAACACACTATGCCATGAAAGAATGAAATCCAGGGCTGGATTAAGAGCATCATGGGCCTGGTGCTAAGGATTTCAGTGGGCCTTTTTATGGTAATAAATAAAATGAAAACGCAAACAATTTTTTGTTAAAACAAATTAAATATTTTAATAACCATAATAACCCCCAGCATAAGTGCCAGTTTCTGCAATAATATCCCCCAGCATCCGTGTATCTACAGAGTGACTTACTGATTCGGGCCTATATTATGATGGGGGCATGGAGCTGCAGCTCCAATAGCCCTTACGTTAAACCGGCCCTGCTGAAATCCTGCAGTGCCCCAAGGTCCCCCTTCTCAATAAAACACATGTACAGGCCGAAAAGAAAAGGGAACATATGAAACTACCAGTGATCAGCCGTTGCAAAAAACATGTGATTCAGTGTTGAGGAGGCTGTCGTGGCCTTCAAGGGTGCCCGTTAGTCTTTGGGGGGTCCTGCCTTGGGCCGGGGGTTGGGTGCTGAAAGGATCCTGCTAAGACACACAGGAGGAAGCTTTCCTGGAGGCACGGGAGCAAGAGAAAGGACAGAGTGAGTAGTCAACACTGTTGGAGACTAACAAGGGGGAGACTGCCACAGGGAGCCAGTCTCCCCAAAGACAGCGAGGTGCTTAAGTCTTTATTCTTCCCTGAGAGATTTCCTGAGAGTCAGCTGGGTGGGCTGGTGAAGAGTCATTTAGAACTAGTGTGGAGAGTTAGCCTGAAGGGCTGGTGAAAGGGGCAGATGCAGCCAGGTGGGTTGGCAGTGCCTGAAGAGGTGGTACTGGGATCAGTGTCCACAGAGGAAGAGTTGCAAGCTGTTTCACTACACTGTGCTACGCAAAAAGGTGCTATGAGTTTCTGCCTGTAAAGGGTCATTGCTAACCTGACTGTCAGATAAATCAAAGTGATTCAGCTGGAGCAAGCGAGTGCTGTGCAGGAGAAAAGTGAAGGAGACTGTATATAGACTGTATATAGGAAGATGTCCCTGAAGTTTTACTGAAAGTTTTGCTGAAGTCAAGTGGGCATCCTATAATCTCCCATCCCTATCCAAGTCATTAACTCTCAATAAATAACAAAAAAAAGTCACAGACTGTGACTTCTGTTTGAGTGCTTGTGAAAATTGGGTGTGCTTGGCTGTGAAGTCCCTATAGTATTGCTACACCCCTGCCCCTTGTGCTATGGTACAACAAACTAATAATCTGATATCAGCCTTATGCTGGGCCTGTACAGCAGGACGGGATTGTGAGAGGAAGAAGCAGCAGAAGGAGCCAATCAGTTGCTGAGAAGGAGCATGCTGATAGGAGGAGAAAGCAGAATGACAGAGATGACATTTGTGCCTACATAAAAGTTGTACTACATAAAAGTTGTTTGTCATGGTTATGCAGTAATGTGTGTCTGTCAGCTTACCTCTCTCCATGTGATCCTTTAGAGGCCAGCCACTCTCACCTGACTGCATATATAATCTTCCCTCAGCATAGCTTCACCTCAGCCTCTAATTAGGAACACTATATTAACCTGTGCATTGCAAGCCAACCTTGCTGATCAACCATTGTGTGTTTGGCTTCCTGTTTCCTGCTTGCCATGTGCTCTAGGTTGTCTCTGTTACCAACCTTGGCATGTGCTCGACTATTCCTGTCTGCTCGTGACCCTGACCTTTTGGTGTGTCCCCGACTATCCCTGTTTGCCTGTGACCCTGAACCTTTGGCGTGTGCTCTGTTGTCCTTGTGCATCTGTCACCTGGTCTCAGGTGACCTGACATTGTTGGTTGAAAAAAAAAAACACCTTTCCTCCCTGAGGTCTCACGGAATTGTGTGAAATGTTATGATATCTTGAAGAAGAGGGCTTTTTTTTTTATTTTCACAGACAGGGGTAGTGTTCCTTATGTGCCATACCATATCACAGTAATCATTTGGGGAAAAAAAAAGCCTTTTTTTCCTCCAAGAATACACACGTTAGGAACAAGCTACCTTGAATGCACTGGTGAAGTAGGTTTCCCAGTTGCCAACTGAAGCCTATTTGCTCTGAGGAACCAGGAAGTTATGTTCTGAAAATTGTAAGCAACAACAAAAATAACTTATATCACATAGGACTTGGACATGTTTAGAGATTAGCATGCATAGTTGCATACAATATGGCTTTATTAACTTTAAGACTTAGAAATTAGGCTGAGATTGGGCACTGGAGCCCAGTAAATGTATGCCTGCAATGGTGGTTCCCATATCTCTGTACCCCGAACATTCCTTTAAATCAGCGGTGGTCAAACTTCTTAATATAGGGCACCTCCTGTGCAGCCCGTGACATTACCAAAAAGAGCCACACATAATATTCTGTGAATGTATTACTACAGAAAACAGTCAGACAGATAGGCCCAAAAAACAAAGGCAAAGGGCAGACATGACTCAGACAGGGGAAGATATGGTTAACATCTGGAAGCAGGAGATGAGGTTACTTACCGGAATTGGCAGAGGGGCTTCAAGAAGGGTCTAGGTGGGACTTCGAGCCGTGTGTAGACGGCATGCAAGGAAGAAACTTCCCACCGTCCCACCTCTATTTTGGATTGGTACTCCTCAGTGTTCATAGTGGCCAGGTTGCTGGGATCTTTGGAGGCGGTCAATATTAACAGTGATTTCACATACTAGGACCCCATCTATGGTATAGAGTCCTATGGAGAATTTCCAGTTAATGGTGGGTTAACTGAGAAGTTGTGATATGGAGGAGTTGGATTCATCCTTGAGCCAGTGTTATGCAGCTGGGAGCCTTCAAGTGATTCCTCAGATACATAAACAATGGTTTGTTCTCTTGTGCCTTCAAAGATCGGTGACCCTGATTATTGTTATTATCATTATGTTTCTGTTTAAAGGAATGTTTACATTGGTTATTTGCTAGTTTGGTAATAAATGGCCGCCATTGGGGCCAATTTTTCACCCAAATCGATGTTGGTGTAATTTATTAGGTATACATGATAAGAGGGCATAGGGGCATAACGGTCTTGATTGTGAGTGGTTAGTGACATCTGTTTTACCCTAGTCCTGAATACATGCAACAGAAGATGATCAAAGGCTACATACATGCTGCAGGAGATGGTTAGATACTGGAAAATACAGTTCACTAAAATTACAGTTCCTTTACAAATCCATCCTTCCATGTTTATCCCCCTACACTCTACTGTCTGAAAGGACCTCAAGGGCCACACAATAAGTGCCAGGAGGCCGCAGGTTGGGCACCAGGGCTTTAAGTCATTGGGCAACACATTTCTGTAGAATGCTGCTCCAAGAACACTGCCTCCAGAAAATAATATAGAAGGCAATGCCTTTCCACGTGTTAAAACTGAATAAGCCAAGGTCACTGTCTGTCACTGTAGTATACTGTCTCTATAAATCTGTTAGCAGCATTCTAGATAAATAGTGACACTATCCCTGAGTCACAATGATTGTACAGTGGAAGTTCAAGTTTTGGTCATATTGTTGGACTTCCAGTAATTAAACAGAGCAAGATAGCATTCTTTACTGCCAGATGTTTCCGGTGAGAATGGGTTAAATGTCATCCCATGTGAAACATAGGAAATTGTGGAAATATTACTTTTACATTAATTTTATAATTATAACCCAATATGTTCTTTTCTAATGTCACCATACTTTTCCTTTAGTTTTGTTTTCACCATCTTTCCACCTCCCAAAAATTCAGCCAGATTGAAGTTCCGCTTTTGTGGTAGGTTTGTGGTGAGACAGATTTCCAGTCTGGAATAAGGAATTCTGACAATGATGGAAATGTGTGTTCTAAACTTGTGCGGAGATGCTGACATCATATTGTTACCAGTAAGTTTAAATTTAATGCCAAATTCCAAGCAAACAGCTAAACACATAATTGAAATACATACATGGGAGTTGCTTTACTTGCCAAAGGATTTGTATCTCTAGCCATCCATTGCTGAGATTTAAACAGCACAGCCAGACAATGGAGCCAGATCAATTATCTGTTTTTTGTTTTTTTAATACTGCAATTTAACAAGACAACCTGGTCATCTTTGTGTCCCAAGCCCATGATTGGACAGTGAAGCGGCAGCAGAATACTGTAGAAGTCATCCCTCTGCTCTGTCTTCTTGCAGACATTTTCCTTGTCAGAACATGTGCACTTAGGATACCTGATTGGCTCCTAAAGCTACACCCCTGCACCTTTCAGTCTGAGTGTTGCTGGAATAACAAGAGGCTGATATGAAGACAGAGCCAAGTACTCATACTAACCGCACTTTAAAGTGGTTGTAAACCCTTACAGACCACTTTGACCTACAGGTAAGCCTAGATTAAAGCTTACCTGTAGGTCCAAGAAATATCTCCTAAACCTACACGGTTTAAGAGATATTTGCAAAAAGACAGGCACCGCTGTCTACGGCGCATGCGCCGTAGACAAAGACGCGCAGGTGCACTGAGCACGCTGCTGCTAATGGCGATATGCCGCTAGTGGCGGCTCTCGTGAGCATGCACGGGAGTGATGTCATCGCTGCTCCGGCCAATCACAGCGCCAGAGCCGCGAGACCCGGAAGTCACTCCAGGATACATGGAAATGAAGAAGGAGGACCGCTTCATGGGGCTTCGTTCTCAGGTAAGTTATTCATAATGAGCTAGTATGCTATGCATACTAGCTCATTATGCCTTTGCCTTGCAGGGTTTATTTTTTTATTTTTTTGTGGAATGGGTTAACTTCCTCGCTTAAACCACATTTTACCCACTTAAGGACCGAGCCTCTTTCTGAGATGTGTTTACAAGTTAAAAACATCCTAGAGAATAAAATGCTGGTCGTTGCACTACTTTCTGTCACACCATATTTGCGCAGCGCCTTACATAATCCAACATGTCACGCTTCAAAATTGCACCCGCTCGTGGAATGGCGACAAACTTTTACCCCTAAAAATCTCCAAAGGCGACGTTTAAAAAATCCCACAGGCTACCATTATTGCTCTCACTTTACCGATTGCGGCGATACCTCACATGTGTGGTTTGAACATTGTTTTTTCATATTCGGGCCCTACTCACATATGCGTTCGCTTCTGCGCACAAGCTCGTCGGGACGGGGCGTGTTTTAAAAAAAAAAAAATATGTATTCTTATTTACTTTACCTTTTATTTTTTTTATTTTGACACTGTTTATATTAAACAGATCAAAAAGAAGATCTCATATTTACACTAAAATGCAATAAAAAAATTTATTTGTCACTTAAAAAAAAATGAAAAAAAAATGTCCCTTTAAGAGCTATGGGCGGAAGTGAAGTTTTGACGTCGCTTCCGCCCTGCAATGATATGGAGACGGGTGGGGGCCATCTTCCCCTCACTCATCTCCATGTCAGGCCACAGGAAGGATCAGATCGCCTCCGCCGCTGCCGACGGCTCCGCTTAGTGGCAGAGGGCAACGGATCGGGGCGGGAGGGGGGCCCATCTCCCGCCGCTGATAAAATTGATCTCACAGCGAATCCGCCACAGAGACCACTTTTATCTTAAACCGGACAGCTCACTGGAGAAGAATCTAACAGGTTTTATTCTAAGATTGCCCTGTGTTTGGCTCAATCCATCTTCTCATTAACTCTGATAAGCTTCCCTGTCCTTGCTGAAGAAAAGCATCATCACAACATAATGCTGCCACTATCATGTTTCACCATGTTTCAAAGTGGGGGTGGTGTGTTCAGGGTGATGTGCAGTGTTAGTTTTCCGCCACACATAGCGTTTTGCTTTTAGGCCAAAAAGTTCAATTTTGGTCTCATCTGACAAGAGCACCTTCTTCCACATTTTCACGTTTGTTGTGTCCCTCACATGGCTTCTTACAAACTGCAAATGGGACTTCTTATGGCTTTATTTCAACAATGGCTTTTTTCTTGCCACTCTTCCATAAAGGCCAGATTTGTGGAGTACACGAATAATAGTTGCCCTCTGGACAGATTCTCCCACCTGAGCAATGGAACTCTGCAGTTACTCCAGAGTTACCATGGATTATGATTAATGCTCTCCTGGCCCAGCCTATCAGTTTAAGTAGACGGCCATGTCTTCATAGGTTTGCAGTTGTGCCATACTCTTTCCACTTTTGGATAATGGATTGAACAGTGCTCCGTGAGATGTTCAAAGCTTGGGATATTTTTCTTATAACCTAACCCTGCTTTAAATTTCTCCACAACTTTATCCCTGACCTGTCTGGTGTGTTCCTTGGCCTTCATCATGCTGTTTGTTCGATAAGGTTCTCTAACAAACCTCCGAGGGCTTCACAGAATAGCTGTATTTATACTGAGATTAAATTATGCACAGATGGACTCTATTTCCTAATTAGGTGACTTCTGAAGGCAATTAGCTCCACTAAATTTTAGTTAGGGGTATCAGAGTAAAGGGGGCTGAATACAAATGCACCCCACACTTTTCAGATATTTATTTGTAAAAAAAATTGAAAGCCATTTATAATTTTCCTTTCACTTCACAATTATGTGGCACTTTGTGTTGGTTTATCACATAAAATCCCAATAAAATACATTTACGTTTTTGGCTGTAACATAATAAAATGTGGAAAATATCAAGGGGTGTGAATAATTTTTCAAGGCACTGTATAATTGTATTCTATCTTGTATATTTGCCTATGCATTTCACACTGCACTCATTGTGCACACGGCACTAATAATGTATTTATTACATTCTTTCGAGTCCTGTTTAGAATTAGCCTGCCTATGTTACGCCCCTTGTTACTATAAATGTACAATTGTAATATTAATGTGATAGCTACGTAATCACGTCTAAAAATGGCGTTAAATAAATGGAACAGTTATTTGGAAAGATGCTCAGTGTATCTTTTGTGTCTGTTCCCTACTACAGTAGTTATTATGGTAATTTGGAGCCACTAATCAATATGAGGTAAGGTGTTGCCTATCTATTAAATTTCCAGAACAAAACACAAAACCAAGCATGTGTTATATTACAGCTTACCAATCATTAGATGTGGTGGCTGCATTTGTTTTCTTTGTAAGGACTTTTTTCCTTTGTTTTCGCCTGGTGATCTGGCCAGTAACACACCTCCTGAATTAGAGTGCACCTTTGGACGTCCTTCAGAAGGAGGGGGATCGTACGCGCGCGTGCCCGCACAGCGGCGCGATCCCGATGCGCTCGTATCACCCAGATCATCTCGGATTGGCAGGAGGGCTCTGTGATTGGCCCTCCTGATCACTTGATGGCCGTGTCCAATCACAGCCATCATGTGATGTAAACAAACAGCCGGTTGCTAGGCAATCGGCTCTCCTCTCCTCCTCGTCGCTGAGGAGAGGAGAGCGGATCGCTGCAGCTGGTGATCAGTGAGTATGAGCTGTTTTTTACAGCTTTTTACTCACTGATCACTAGTCTAGTGTAAAACAGTGTAAACACACATGTCCCCACACATGTCCCCAAAACACACATGTCCCCAAATAATAAAAACACATGTCCCCCACATATGTCCCACTAAAATCACATGTCCCAATGATTATCTGCACACATATGTCCGTGATCACCTGCACACATCTGTACATGATTATTTGCGTACATATGTCCGTGATCACACAAACCAATTATTATACACTTAACGGAATTTTTTTTACCAAAAACAAGTAGCAGAATACATTTTGGCTTAATATTATGACAAAATTAGATTTTATTGGATTTCTTTTAAAATAGAAAGAAGAAAATATATATTTTTTTCCAAATTTATTATATCGCAAAAAATAAAAAACGTTGTGCATAAATACCACCAAAATAAAGCTCTATTTGTGCAAACAAAATTCTAAAAATTTTATTTGGGTACAGTGTAGCATGACCGCGCAATTGTCATTGAAAGTGCGAGAGCGCTGAAAGCTGACAATTGGGCTGGGAAGGAAGGGGGCGAAAGTGCCCCGTATTATAGTGGTTAAGAATTAACAGCAGACAGTTTTTTTTCTTTTGGGATAAAGATTTTACATAGATAAAAGCTGATCATTGTAAACACCCCTGTCAGCGGTGAATGGTTTATTCTCATCGCTCTAACTGCTGCATTTGCAGGACAGCTTGTTCTGTTGAAAAACAACAGACGCACTAGCCAGATCACCAGGTAAAAATAAATTAAGAAAGCTTAAAAAATAAAACAAATGCAGTTATCACACTGGTAAGCTGCAATATAATAAATGTTGGCTTTTGAGTTTAATACTGCTTTAATGAATACATACTAGAATTAATTGGTGTATTTTTAAATCTGCCTGGAGTTCAGCTGTCTTCATTATTTCCCACAGTAGATTTAAGGCATGAAAAGACTCGTATGCAAGGCATTGTTTTGTCGTCATTGTGTCCCTAAGTGTTCACCTGAGGCCTGTGATCATAATGTCCCTTGACAGCTTTGGTCCAATATTAATGGCCGAAAGTAATTGCTGTAGTTCATAGGTATGTGATCACTCTGACAGTCAAAGTGCTTACAGTGAAAAATCTTTTTGTAAATACAATATCTCAGTCTAGCCTGTCATTTTCAGTTAGGGAGAGACTTGCTCATCTATAGCCATGGATGCAAAGACAGTTGCTCCATTACTGTTGCTGGGAAATGTTTTTTAGCTATGGCCAACAAAAATATATTTTTTCATATTTGAGCATAATTCTCGTATAAATCAATCATCAATCAATATATGGAAAAAGTGCTATGCCTTGGAAAATTTATAAATAAGGTTCAGTTAAAAAAAAAAAATTGCAGGTTTGGATATTTTATACATATAGTAGTTACAGTATCTCACAAAAGTGAGTACACCCTCACATTTTTGTAAATATTCATTTGTTTTCATGCGACAACACTGAAGAAATTACACTTTGCTACAATGTAAAGTAGTGAGTGTACAGCTTGTATAACAGTGTCAATTTGCTGTCCCCTAAAAATAACTCAACACACAGCCATTAATGTCTAAACCGCTGGCAACAAAAGTGAGTACACCCCTAAGTGAAAATGTCCAATTTGGGCCCAAAGTGTCAATATTTTGTGTGGCCACCATTATTTTCCAGCACTGCCATAACCCTCTTGGGCATGGAGTTCACCAGAGCTTCACAGGTTGCCACTGGAGTCCTCTTCCACTCCTCCATAATGGACATCACGGAGCTGGTGGATGTTAGAGATCTTGCGCTCCTCCACCTTCTATTTGAGGATGCCCCACAAATGCTCAATAGGGTTTAGGTCTGGAGATATGCTTGGCCAGGCCATCACCCTCACCCTCAGCTTCTTTAGCAAGACAGTGGTCGTCTTGGAGGTGTGTTTGGGCTCGTTATCATGCTGGAATACATGCGGCCCAGTCTTCGAATGAAGGAAAGGAAAGCGTTCCCTAATTAGATAAAATGGAAAGGTAGGGCGGTGATGTCATGCTTTCCACCTCATACAATCATGGTATGCTTTGCATGGGACCACAAAGGTAGTGGAGATTACTGGGGTAGTAATCTCTACTATGGTGATTTCCAGCTTCTAGAGATCCCACAGGTATGATATATGTATATAAAAAAAAAAAAATAGAAAAACACACAGGAGGGTGCAAGCACCCAGTGCATTACCAGAGATGCATTGTGTGAAAACATGGAAGATAACAAAATAGGTAGTCACAAAAATAAAGGAGAGACATGAGAGACACCATGAGACACCATGCAGTGCAGGGATCGCATAACCCAACGGACACTCCGTTAGGCTGGCAAGCTAACATGTTTCAGGGTGTACCCCTTTTTTCAGAGCTAGGCCGAGCTCTGGTAATGCACTAGGTGCTTGAGCCCCCCTGTTTTTTTTTTATAGTTTTGTACTGGATCCCCAGATCTGAGGAGGGCTGTAAGAATACCCAATGGTTGTCCACCTGTCACCACATATGGTTTATTGTTCTTTAAGTGGGCTAGAAAAAACTTCCTAACCTACAACGTGGCTTGGAACAGTCTTGCCAGCAACCATACACCCTTTGGCTTAACCAGCTCAATGGTGGCCAGCTTTTTTGATACAGGGGCCTCAATGATAGCCCCTAACATCACAAAAGGGCCAAATTTAGTGAATGCAATTCCACAGAAAGCTGCCAAAGACTACAGGTATACAACGAGAGATGGCCAAAGACTACAGGTAAGCTACAGGAGATGGTTAGAGACTGCAAACATGCTAAAGGAGATGGTCAGGAACTGCAAACATGGTTTAGAAGATGGTCAAAGACTCTAAACTTTTTACAGGAGTTGTTCAAGACTGGGGACATACTGTACTTCAGGAAACAGTCAGACTGGAGACACATTACATCAGACTGATAGAGACCACTGCTGTAACAGCCCCCTAAAAATAAATGCGTATATGTGCTTCCCACAGCCCCTCTAAAATTACTTGTGTCACATTTGATATTTCTCTCAGCAAGACGAGAAAAAAAAAATAAGTATGGACAGTACAGTATAAAGCAAGATAGTGTGAAACAAATAAATTGGTCTGAATAAGCACCTAGGTAAAGAAAACTAACAGCTAAAGAGGCTCCTGAGGGCTACATGATTAATGCACATGGGCCACATACAGTTCCCAGACCACAGACTGGGCACCAGAGTATCAGATGATAATTTCCCAATCTGGCCTTTTATGGTTTGATAAGACAACCCATCCAGTGTCTATGGGGTAGCATTTATAATTATAATAGATGCCTAAGTCATGTAATACTTTTTTTCCCTACATGAAATTAACTTTCTAAATGCCTAAATGCCTTATTTTCTCATAAATCATTATTTTATCTCACAAGGTGTTATTGTATTACCACGGTTCCTTTTCCTGCTCTCTTCTGCTCTCCTCTATATATGCTATTGCAACTCAGTTTTCACCACCGCGACGCTGGTGTTATATAAGAAGTGATTGTTTTGGTGGTTATCTTTGTGAATTGATTTTTACATAGATTTTTTAAATTATATTGACAGCATTATATTAGCACTAGTATTGGTAAAACAGTATAATTAGTATTATGTATTAGTCAAAAATTATAACGAAAAAAAATTCAGCACAAGGGACAATATGTACTATGAAGGTGACATGTCCCTTATGCTGCTGGCTCCTGCTTTAGTTGGACTCTTCCTTCGCCGATATCTACCTTGACCATCGTAATCCTCCAGTGTGATGGAAAACCAAGGGCTCTGTCACGTGAGCTAATCAAGAGTGACCACCATGCCCGCCATTCCTGCCCCCTTTTACTTATTTTTGACTAAACTTAAGTTTTAAAAAGGTCACTGAGTAACTGCTATTCAGGCTCATTGAAGACATCTAGACAAAAAAGGGCTTATGGGTAAATTATTTTGCATGGTGGCCCATTTAAAAAAATACACCCCTAAGATTTTATTTAGTGGCCATTGCTAAACCAGAAAATTGTTTTGTGGACAGTAATATTTCATCCCTGGCCCTCCTACTCACAAGTCTGGTGGTTCTGGTGGTTAACATATGAAGCAACACAAATGTGACACTACAGCAGTACAAAGTACAGCTAGGGAGACCTTCAAACTAGACTCTCTAGGAAATGTATACAGATAACCACAATACAAGTACTTGTTGATATTATAAACATTTTCTAGTGGCTTATTATCCAATCTTAAGTTCTCCTTTAACATAACAAGAGGATATTCTTACCTGGAATGACCCAGCATGATCCTCTTCTTTTTCCCCTTCTTTACCTTCTTTCAGTGCAATAAGTGTGAATCCTCTGAAGTACGCCGGAGTAGTAGCCAAGAGGGTGACTGCAACACAAAGAGAGAAGAAACTGAGAAATTTGCAACATAAGTGCCTTTGATGGCTAGATGATAGAGATATCCTCACTCCATAGACTCCTCCAACCACCTGAATTGGTGTAGATAACCAAACACAAAACACAAATCTTATTTGAAGTACAACACCAAATGGAACAGTTTTGGGTTAAACTTGCTTTTTAAAGCAAGTTTAACCTAAAACAGAGTTACTGTATTTGGAATGGGAAAACCTTGAGTCGCCCCATGAGTCTGGTTGGTAGCTTTCTCCCCTTTCCCCTATGTCTATTATAAATGCTCAGCTTTGAGATGAAATTCTGTTTTTGTTGGCCAACTCAGTTTACCGCGTATTTCTGGTAATTTTTGGTATCCAAAGGCTGTTTTTCAGCACAGGTGCATATGAAAATAAGTTTATATAACAGAGGCTTAATGTTAGTGTTAAGGCTACAAAGAGGGTTAGAGGGAAGGTAGGTGTCTGGGTTACAGAGGGAAGCATGGGAAGAGTCAGTTTTAAGTAATAGTGGTTAGGGTTACAGTGAAGGACAATTAGTGTCAGGTGTACTGGAAGGGCTACAGTAAGAGGTAGTATTGGGGATGTTGTAGGGAGGGTTAAGGTTACAGGAAAGTAGGGGTAGAGGTAAGGTGTCCATCAGCGTTACAGGAATATTCAACGGAAGAATACCTGCTACAGTGTGTTTTGTTAGGGTTAAAGTAAAGGAGGTTTAGTGTCAGGGTCAAAAGTAGGGTTAAAGTGAAACTTAGTGTTGTGGTTGTAGGGAGGGTTAGTGTAATGCCGCATACACACGATCGGACTTTCCGGCGGGATTGTCTGGCGGACTAGAGTCCGCCGGACAATCCGACCGTGCATGGGGCTCCGGTGGACTTTTTGTTCCCAAAAGTCCGGCGGACTTAGTTTTAAGTTTTGACTTAAAATTGTCCACCGGACTCGGGAGTCCGGCGGACAATCCCGCCGTCTGTGTGCTAGTCCGCGGGACTTTTGAAATGAACAAACTTGCCGACACACCGTCGTAAAGTCCGTTCATTTTGAATGTGACTCCATGTAGACCGGACTAGGCGAAGAAAGTCAATGCCGCCATCTCGATCGGCGAGATTGACACCTCGCTAGCCCCGTCACCTGCCATGAATTTAAATGGGGAATCCCTATGCCAATCGGCATGGGGGTCCCCCTCAGATCCGTATCAGACCCTTATACGAGCACGCAGCCCGGCCCGTCAGGAAAGGGGGTGGGGACGAGTGAGTGCCCCCCCTGTCCTGAGCCATACTGGGCCGTGTACACTCAACATGGGGGGTGCCCACCCCAAAGCACCTTGTCCCCATGTTGATGAGGACAAGGGCCTCTTCCCGACAACCTTGGCCGTTGGTTGTCGGGGTCTGCGGGCGGGGGGGCTTATCGGAATCCGGGAGCCCCCTTTAATAAGGGGGCCTTTCGGATTCCGACCCCCCACCCTATGTGAATGAGTATGGGGTACGATGTACCCCTACCCATTCACCTGGTGAAAAAAGTGTAAATAAAAACACAACACAAGTTTTTAAAATACTTTATTACACAGCTCCAGGGGTCTTCTTCCGTCTTGGGGGGTCTTCTCGCCAGACTCCTCCGCTATCTTCTGCTAGCTCTTTTACTAGTGGAGGAGCCTGGCTTTCTCCTTCGTTGCTGCCGCAGTCCGGGGGTCTTGTTCCGACTTCGGGGGTTTTGTCTCACTCTTCGGGCTTCCGCTATCTTCTTGCAGCTCTTTTACTAGCATTGGCCCGGTCTTCTGTCGCCATCGCTGTCGCCGCTGCCGCTGTTGCCGCTGCCGCCTGCTTCTGCTTCTTCTTCTTCTTCTTTCTTCATCCGATGTTGACACAACTCTGTCTCCGCTTGCAATGGCCAAAACGTGTTGCGCGGCCAGTTATATAGGGACAAGGGGCGGGGCCACCGTCTCATGTCACATGGTGGCCCCGCCCCTTATAATGTCACAGTCCCGGAGAATCCTGGGACTGACATCATAAGGGGGTGGGGGTCACCATGTGACATGAGCCGGTGGCCCCGCCCCTTGTCCCTATATAACTGGCCGCGCAACACGTCTCGACCATTGCAAGCGGAGACAGCGTCGTGTCAACATCGGATGAAGAAAGAAGAACAAGAACAAGAAGTCCACCTGATAGTCCGGCCGAAAAGTCAGATCGTGTGTACGTGGCATGAGAGTTACAGGTAGTGTTAGGACTAGAGGGAATATAAGTGTCAAACCAGTCAGTATTAGCGTTACAGTGGGGGTTATGCCACGTACACATGACTAGACTTTCTGGCAAACTAGGTCCGATGGGATTAGTCCATCGGACAATCCGATTGTGTGTGGGCTAATCCGTTCGTTTTTTCCCGGCGAACCTAAAAATAGAACATGTTTCAAATCCTCAATTCCGACGGACTTAAATCGGGAAAAACGTTAGTCTGTGTGCTGGTCCGACGGACCAAATACGACGCAAGGGCAGCTATTGGCTACTGGCTATTTTTTTGTCCCGTTTACGTTAGGACACATGAACGAACAGACACATGAATGACCGGACTTAGTCCGTTCGTATGTGGCCAAGTCTGTTCGTTCGGAAAGTCAGTCAGAACTCTGCCGAAAGTCAGTCGGACCTAGTTTGCCAGAAAGTCCAGTCGTGTGTACGCGGCATTAGTGGTAAAGGTTACAGCGAGGGAAGGTTAGTGTTAAGAAGGACTACAGTGAAGGTTAGTGTCGGGGATGTAGAGAAGGTTGGTGTTAGGGTAAGGGTTACAGGTAGAGTTAAGGTGATGGTTAGCGAAAGCACAACTGTTGCAGGTTGTTGTCTCATTCCTCTTGCCATGCAGAAATCAGTGGATGATGCTAGAAACAAGAGTTTTCCTCTTAGCCAAAGGCACCTTGAGCTACGGAGTTAATGTTGGGGAGCCAAAAGTCACTTCTAGACTGCCAATTATGAATTAATGGTTTATAGTGTACAAGCCATCCTTGGAATAAAAAAGTCAGGAGAAGCAACCTATCCAAGTAGAACATTTACATTTTCATTTGATTCAGTTGTGCACTCCTGTCTTTTCATAGCGATAACTCCTAGAACTAACGTCTCATCCTGGTGGGAGTGGATGGTCAGTGTCCCTTTTTTAATGTCAATAGCAAGCATAAAGGGGGCCTTCACTCTGGAAAACCCTATGGCCTAATAAAAAGAATGGCAAATCACTGCAACAATCTAGATGGTTGGATTGCGGCTCGCTAACACAAAGCACTAGCCCAGCAGCCCTGTGGTCTGACATCACCCCCACCCACAGTGCTCCATTCATCAGGTAGCAAGAACGCTGCCAATTGGTGCAGTGTGTGTGTAGGGGGGGTCGGACCATGGTCTGACTCTCCAAACTGGTGCAGCGTGGGGTATTTTAACCCTTGCAGAAATATTTACAAGGGTTAAAGAAGTCAAATAAGATCAGATTTATTACAGCAATAAATCACGATGGTTGAATTGGGCATTCAAGGAAGGAAAATAAGCCCCTCATTTACAAGGGACTGAATACTCAGCAACATTACCATCTATGGATAACAGTATCCTACAGTAACATTTCTCATCTCTTAAATAAACATTAATTCCCGTTAAATAGTAACGGGTGATCTAGCATCTTGGCTTACACTGTGGATTATTTAATGTTATGTGTACACAAAGCATTATCAGATGCATTGGGTTATTGAGCATCCAGATGGCATGGAAGAGATATTTATGGACAAACCTTCTCTGTCCAAGAACTTGACATGCCGCCTGTGAGTTGATGAGCACAAAACTGCAAGCTTGTTATCCCATATTTTATTGCAGTCCAGCCTATTGTTTTATATTATATACTAAATTATATTAATAGTATTACTATTATTATTATTTATTGTCCCTTTTTTATTTATTATTTTTAGTTCATGTTTTCTTGTGTTGATTAACTACAAAGTTCAGACACTGCTTCCATTGTTTTATAGACATGTGGTTTGCTATTTTTACTGCTTTGTCTTTATAAATAACAGCATCTGTTACATATGACTTGACATAATGAAGGCCCAGCTAAAACTTTTTGTATAAAGCGGAGGTGCTGTCTATGTCCCTTCTGCTGGGGAGATTTTGTCTGTCTTCCTTTCCCAGGTGCCTTAGGGGGGAATGCATAGGTGACAACTGTCTGGAATTTTCTACGGGAGTCCTCTATAGTATGTCCTATGTTCCCATGATGTTGTATCCCAGGCTGCATTCAGAGGAGATTAATTCAAAAAGTTGAGGGGATCATGGTTGCCAGCGGTCAGTTCCCACATAATTAGGGGCGGGACCGCACAGTAATTGGCCATATTAGGGGCAGAACTGCCCAGAAGTGGGTACGATTAGGGCAGGTCCACTGGGAAGGAGGGTGTCATATGTGTGGCCATGGGCAGGGGTAACAGTGTCACGGGTGCTGGGGTGAAGTTGTTGGCAAATATGGAATTGGTTGCCACTGGGACAGGAAGACGGCAACTAAAACCCTTAGGCAGGCCATACAGCCGGTTTTTGTGCGAGAATCAAATTTGAGTAAGCGGACATGTTGGACATTTTTTGAACAACAAACGATTTTCTAATCAATGATGGTAGAATCTTGCAAGAAATGTAATCAAAAAAGAAATGCGCTTGTGCAAGAAAAGAAAATTCCCGGAAAGAAAAGAAGATTCCAAGCCACAAAAATTATTTTCTGTAGCAACAGGAGGTGAAATTGAAGGCTTGGTTGGCCGAATTTCGAAATCAATGGTGGCACCATCTGATCACAAAACACACAAATTTTTGGATTTTCAAAAGAGAATTCTTTCGAAATTCAACCATGTATGGCCAACTTAACTAAAAAATAGCTTTTGTGGTTTTCTGCATCCTCATAGGTGGGATTTTCCAATACCTCCTGTCAATATGGTTTCCTGCGACTGGGACAGGAGGTGGGGGTAAATCCTCCCAATATGGGTTACAAAAAGGTCTGCCTCTGAGCAAATTGTACCCTTCTTCTCAATGGGCTAGGACAGGAAATGTGGAGAATATCCCCATCATCCCCTTAGCATCTGATTTACAAGAACATGGGTAATGATTACATTAAAAATAGTTGTTTTTTCAAAATCAAACTTCCCTAGGTGGATGCTGCATCTTTCCCCGCCGCCTCTAACATTGAGAACCAATCGATCTAACCCCGCTGATTGCCCAGTTCTCAAAGCTCCATGAGCTGACAGCTGGTGACTGTCAGCCACCGCTCTCTGCTCTGCCTCCCCCCACGCACTCACTGGAGCGCTGGGCTGTGGAGGGGGTGGGAGCGGCCGGCTAAGGCTCTCAGTGGCTCACTGAGATGCTGAGCAGGTGCTGGTCCAGGCTTGTGGGCGGATCCTGACTTTATTGTCACGATCTTGCCTGAGCCTGGACCAGCTCTGTGACATCAGCCGACAGCAGGCTGCAGTCAGCTGTCTGCTGAAAACAAGTCACAGGAGCGCAGAACGTACTGCACTCCTGTGATCCAACAGGAGAAGTAAAGCCAAATGAGCTGTGGCTGTACTTCTCCATTAAGGCAGGGGTGGGCCATTAATTTCCCCAAGGGGCCACAGGAGAAACTGGGACTGTGAAGGGCCGAACTTAATTCTGCTCAATAATAATTTTGGACCTGGGAAGGTTCATAAGTATATAAAGATATAGAAAACACTTGGCACTAGGTATAATAGGTTACAACCACTTATGAAACAGGTCTCTTTCAGATGGGCGGTCAGAGAGTAGTAAAAAACAGGCAGCTAGACATGTGCACTCCCAAAAAATGTGTTTGTTTTCTTTTCATTCGTTTTTCGGGTCATTCGTTATGATCGCAATTCGTAAATTCGTAAATTAGCAAATTCGAAATTCCAAAAGTTCATAAATTCGTAAATTCGAAAGTGTGAAAATAAGAAAGAAAATCTGAAAATTAAAAAGAATAACTAACTTACTAATAATAACCAACTATTCAATTCTAGGTATTGGAAATTCCTTTCAAATTTGGCTGTTATGTCACGTACACACGATCGGAAATTCCGATGATTCCGATGAGAGCTTTTGGTCGGAAAATGTGACCATGTGTATGCTCCATCTTTTGCTGACGAAATTACAGCCATCAAAAGTTTGAGAGCAGGTTCTCTATTTTTCGGTCGGAAAAAGTTTCGATCGGAAATTCCGATCGTCTGTACCAATTCCGACACGCAAAATTTCTACGCATGCTCGGAAACAATTCGACGCATGCTCGGAAGCATTGAACTTCATTTTCTCGGCTCGTCATTGTCGTCACCGCGTTTTTGACGGTTGAAAGTTCAGCAAACTTTTGTGTGACCGTGTGTATGCAAGCCAGGCTTGAGCGGAATTCCGTTGGAAAAAGCATCCAAGATTTTTCCGATGGAAAATCCACTCGTGTGTATTAGTGAACGTAACAAATACGAATTTATACGAAGTTACGAATTATCTGAAATAACGAATGCCGCAACGAAACAAATGGAATGGTACAAATTAATAATATATAATAATAATAATAATAATAAAAAAACGTGTTTTATTATTATAATTGTTATTTATTATTATTAATTTGTTCCATCCATTTAGATACGACATTCTTTATTTTAGGTAATTCATAACTTTGGATAAATTTGTATTTATTACGTTCACTAACAGCCACATTTGAAAGGAAATTCCAATACCTATTATTTAATAGTTAGCAATAGTTACGTTATTATTAGTTAGTTATTATTTCAGCTTTTCTAATTTTGGGGTTTTTAAATTTCGAATTTCCGAATGTACGAATGTTCGGAAAAATTTGTTAAAGAGGTTTTTGTTCATTCGGATATTTCCGAATTAACAAATTTGTCTAAATTCGTTAAAAAAATAATTTGGAAGGAAACCAATTGCACATGTCACATGAATTTATGCCCGTCCCCCCAAACGGTAAAATACCAGCCGGATGGTGCTGCTCACATGCCGTGGCCGCGGTGCTTTGCTTCGTGGTTGTGGCATTTTCAGCTCGGGGTGCAGAGGACAGAAGAGTATAGATTTTTCAGTATAGAATGTATAGAATGTAAAGTTTTGCTCAGCCATTGGAATTCCTATCAAGTCACAGAAGGACAACTCCAAGCTGTTGCTGCAATGAGCCAATAAATGAGCCCTATTAGGAGAGGTGAGGAGACTGAGTGCAAATACTTAAGCAAATATTGCCGCAAAACAGGTAGTTGTCTCTTCGTTTCCCGCAAATTAAATCTAGCAGATATGATGAGGACAACATTGTTTTGATTGACTGACGCATCCATTCAAACATTCCAATTTTGCTGTTTTGACTCTGTACTGTGCGCCCTCCCACACAGCCATTTCATTTAACTTGAAATGTGAATTACTTCTCCTCTGATATGTGTGACCTCTATCTGCATTGTGCAGTACATTTTCCCTGTTAACTTGCATTGAGATCGGATCAAAATAAATCACTAGCATCGCGTCGTCTGCTCTTTACCACTTGAAAAACATCTACGGGGAATAATGATTTCAGGCATAAAAAAGATGACTATACTGATAAATATTACTGTAAAAAAACTGCAGAAAACACGTGTGGATGGGAGCAACAAGGCTGGCCATGGAGACCTCTTTTCTTTTCTTGATCTGCTAATCAAAAAATTAAAAATAAACAGATTTCCCCCATCCACACCAGCAAGGTAAATGGAGGATGTGACGAAATGCCCCTACACTCCTTCTGAGTGCTTTCATCATATACCACTTCCTCCCAGTCTGAATATAGATATCAGATATTCCAAACGCTCCCAAGCACAAAACAAGACGACACTTGCTTAGCTGCTTGACATGGACTGATTTATTAGAACCAAAATGGCAAGTATTTATAATACAGTAGAAGAGGAGGTCCCCCTCTCCTGCTCATATTATTCTAACACTACAACTGTATCCAGAAACAGAATTAACCTGAGCTAATTATCTAAATCAACACTGGACTCCTTCATTCAATTGCAGGGTTAATTAGCACATACAACAATAGGTGAAATACTCTTTAGAATCTGTGTCAAGCCAGACTAGACTTATTTACATTATACAAGACAACAGACAGGTGGCTGGAGTTGATGATATTAGCATCTAACATGTGTGTGTCCCAACAGCATGAGACAACACACATTATATATACATATATACAGCATTGAATCTGACTAGCACAGATTATAGTGGGGTTCTCATTCACCCTGTGCCCCTTAAAATCCAAGAGGAATACCTCCACCAGGTTATTGTACTTCAATGCCCCATACACACGAGCGGAAATTCCGCCAGCAAAAGTCAGATGAGAGCTTTTGGTCTGAAAATGCGACCGCGTGTATGCTACATTTGACTTTTGCTGGCAGAATTCCAGCCAGCAAAAGATTGAGAGCAGGAAATTCCAATCGCCTGTACCAATTTCCGATGCGCAAAATTCCTACGCATGCTCGGAAACAATTTGACGCATACTCGGAAGCATTGAACTTAATTTTCTCGGCTCGTCGTAGTGTTGTACGTCACCGCGTTCTTGACTGTCGAAAGTTCAGCAAACTTTTGTGTGACCGTGTGCATACAAGTCAAGCTTGAGCGGAACCATCCAAGTTTTTTCCGATCGTGTGTACGTGGCATAAGGCTACTTTTTACACTGGGGCGTAGGGGGCGCCGCTATTTTTAGCGTTTTAGCGGCTCTATTTGCCCGCTAGCGGGGCGCTTTTAACGAAAATGGGTTAAAACCACCGGCAAAGTGCTGCCCCATTAATTTCAATAGGCAGGGGCACTTTAGGAATGGTGTATACACCACTCCTACAGCGCTGCAAAGATGCTGCTTGCAGGACTTTTTTTACCGTCCTGCCAGTGCACCGATCCAGTGTGAAGGTAATTGGTTTCACCAGAGCTTTTTATGGGCTTCATAACAAAGCGGGTGAATACATACGCACATGCCAATTATAATTTTTTTATTTCTGAAAAATAGTTTTATGTATATATTTTTTCTAATTTTACTTCACCAACTTAGACTATTGTGTTCTGATCCATCACAAATAATTCAGATAAAAAAAAAACCATTGAACTAAAGGCTGTAATGTAACAAAATAAGTAAAAAGCCAAGGGGGGTGAATACTTTTGCAAGGCACTGTATATGTAAAGTGTTGTGTAAGTACCTGTAATAAATAAATAAGATACAACCAAAAAGCAGCTTTAATTAAAACATTTACTTGTAATCCAAAGCTCTCCCCTGGATACTTTTTACATGACATAATGTTCTCAGTCTGAAGGCCAGAATCATTCAACTCCTTCCTCTAAACTCAGGCTGTCTTGGACCTGCCCCAGCCCGTGACCGCGCAGTAAACGGAGAAGTAATAGTAATGAGCTCATCTCTCTGTCACGCTGCTCTCTCCTCCTATCAGCATGCTCCATGTCAGCACATGATCTGATTGGCTCCCTGTGCTGCTTCTTCCCCTCACACTCCAGCCCTGCTGTACAGGGACTGAAAGAGGCTGATACCAGGTCAGATTCAACTACTTGAACTGCCTGTATATGACAAAAGCCATTTCGGTTGAATTAAACTGGTTGTAAACCCTTCCATATTCCCAGTGAAGTGACTGGCCTCAGATGATAGACAGAGATTAAACAAATCCTCCTTCACAAGATGTTCATGTCTATCTACAGCCATCTTTCCCTTACACCCATTTAGGGGCGGACTGACCATTCGGCCACACGGGCACTGCCCGAGGGCCCTGGGCCACTAGGGGGCCCCATCAGGGTTGCCAGCCTCAGTAAGACCAGGGACAGTATGTAAAAATCAGTGTTTTTTTTTTACATCTGTCTCTGAAATGTCCCTTACCTACATCCTTTTGGTCTAAAAATTCAGAGATTATAGCTGCCCCACCTCTCCAGTACCTTCCCAGCCAATAGAAACATGTCTGTGTATACTGTGTGATTGTATACTGTGCGTGTGTATACTGTGTGTCCCCATAATCTCTGATTGCCTGGGGGCCCCATAATCTCCTATTGCCCGGGGGCCCCATGAGTTGTCAGTCCGCCCCTGCACCCATTCATTGCAGTGCAGAATATACTCTCAGCTCTGAAAAGCAGGGGATGGAAAGCTGAAGTTACAGCAGTGAGGAGAGCTTTGAGAGCTGATTGGATGCCCCCCCCCCCCCCAGTACACAGGAACAGAGCTGATGCTGCCCTCCCCTGTCACCATTTTTCTCTTGGTGTCAGGAAACCGCGTCACAAGTGACTAATGCTTATAGCAGAGGTACGAAGCAGCAGACAGAAATGACAGTGCTCTGGATTGAGACAAGTACACACTATAGAGGGATGTGCTTTGTTCCTATTTCATGTATGAGGTTTACAACCACTTTAACGATTGCAAAGCTGTAGTAAGTTGTGTCTTTTATATCCTCAGCCTTAAATATTCAGGTTCTTGCCGGTTCTCTTTAATCGCTCCCATATGTGGTATCCTAACGTCATTGTTTTCATAGCCGCCAGACGTGTGCACTAATAGAGCTTTTACTTCTCCTAGCTCAGTTTGCTCCGGTAAATTGTGACCATTATTTGTAGGGAGAGGGATACTCCCTGAACTATATTCTCTACAAAAAAGAAAAAAAAAAAAACGTTCTGCCTATTAGAGCTGCGCACAAAAATATATTATTACAATCTCCTGAGATGGGACCTCGCTGACCGTCAGTTGTTAAATTGAGTACTTTCCCTCAGGCAGCATTTTAAGGCGGATGGAAGATAACACTTCATATCAGACACATCACTATCGCTGACCGGGTGCTTACAGCATTTACAGAAGCGATAATGGAAGATACCGAGGTTCCCGGATAGGATGTATATTCTGCACAGATCATGTCATCACTTTGCTTATAAAAAAAAAAAAAAAAAGTATAAATAGTAAAATAACTTAAAACACATACAAGCAATATTTAAAGCAACACAAAAATTTTTTTTACAAGAGCCCTAAGCATGAAAGTGGTTGTAAACCCATTACAGACCACGTTAACCTACAGGTAAGCCTAGATTAAGGCTTACCTGTAGGTGCAAGAAATATCTCCCAAACCTAAAAGGTTTAGGAGATATTTGCAGAAATAGCGGCACCGATGTCTACGGCGCATGCGCGTTAGTGGCGGCACCAGCACGCATGCGTGGGAGTGACGTCATCGTGGATCCGGCCAGTCACAGTACCGGAGCCGCGATACCTGGAAGTCACTCCGGATAGATGGCGGCATTGGAGGAGGCGAACGAGGGGCGATGCGGGGGCTTCGATATCAGGTAAGTAATTCATAATGAGCTAGTATGCTATGCCTTTGTCTTGCAGGGTGTATTTTTATTTATTTTTTTCAGAGGCTTTACTTCCTCTTTAATCATACCTTTGAGAAATGTCTTTGTGTTCTCCTATTCATTTAGCCTGGTGACACCATGAAAAAATGGTTGCCACTGTCAGCTATGCATAGCAGTATTAAACACCAAACTAAAAAATGTATATACAGTGCACTGCGCTTCACCTTTTCCACATTCTGTTAGGTTACAGCCTTATTCCAAAATTCACTTTCATGAGAAAAAAAATAAAAAATAATAAAATAAATTATATATATATATATATATATATATATAAACATACAATTGCTACACAAGTCATATTGTAATTTAATGTTATTAAAAATGATCTTTCCTTTTCAATCTGCAGCTCTGTAATTTTCTGTAAACTTCAATGCATTATGGCTACATGGAGGACTTCAGTTGGTTTAGGGCCAGTTCACTCCGCTTGCACTCCAGTGCATTTTTTTTCTGCATCAAAAACGCATAGAAAGTAGGTTATATGGTTTTCAATGGCATAGTTCACACCAGTGCTTGCAGTTCAAGTGCGTTCCAGTTCCACAAAAAAAAAAAAGGAGAACATGCTGCATTTTTCCTGGACTGTACTGCAAAGCTGTAAAAAGCATCAAAAACTCACGGGAACGCACCAGAAGGCACCTAAATGCTTCTTATTTAAGGTTAAGGAAAAAAAAGGGGGGGAAATGCACTGGACTGCATCAAAAATGCACTGGAACGCATCAAAAACGTGCATGCAAAAAAGCATCTGGAGCGCATATGGACTGCGTTTCTATGGTGTGAACTGGCCCTTACAGAATGTCCCCCAGAAATGTAATTTTCTAATTATGGGATTGTAGGGTTGCCACCTGTTCGGTATTCACCCGGACAGTCTGGGTTTTGAATCATGTGTCCTGGTTTCCGGCGGAATGAAACCTGGACACATTATTTAGCCTGGGTTGTGGCTCCCCAGGTAACCAGGATAGTTACACACATCCGGGAGCTGCGGGTGGCTGTCTGGTGGCAGGTTCAGCATCACTGGGCGGCAGGGCGATATCAGCAAGAGCAATTTGGCCACACCCACTGTTTGCTACCGCACCCTATGCGCATCCCATTACTACTCTCCTTGAAGCACCCAAAGGTGTCCCAGGCTTTAAAGTGTTCGGGTTTGGCTTGAAAAAAAGGTGGCAACCCTATGTGAATGGCTTACTGATTTCCCCAGAAGTCTACACTAAGCCCCCATACACACGGTCGGAAATTCCGACCACAAAATCCGACGGATTTTTTCAGACGGATTTTGTCCGAAGCTGGTGTTGCATACACACGGTCGGACAAAGTTGTTGAAAAATCCGATCATTACGAACGTGGTGACGTTGGTTGCGTACGATGGAACTACGTAGAGACTAGTAGCCAATAGCTTTGGTCTCATAGTTTGATCTGAGCATGCGTGCCACTTTGTCCGTCGGAATTCTCTACACACGATCGGAAAAGGTCCGATCGGATTTTGTTGTTGGAAAATTTGAGAGCAGGATCTCAAATTTTTTACGTCAGAAAGTCAGACGGAAAAAGTCCGATGGAGCCCCCACACGGGCGGATTTTCCGACAACATGACTTACCCTATCCCTGCTTAGACTGTCTCTGGATCGGGCCCTTACCGTGATCTGGGAGAGTGCAAAGGGCAGGTCGTCATATGACGGCCTCCCGCAAATTCAAGTCCGCGCTGTGGCCGTCATTCGGCTATAGCGCAGACGCCAATTGGTTAAAGGTATACAGAACATGTCTGAACCTAGAGTGTCAGGAGGGCTGGAAAGTTCACAGGGTCAAGGCGGTGGAGGTAAACATGCAATTCTAAGCAACCCCCAAGGGGGCAGTGCCACAAACAAGTCACATTTTAGACATCCCCTGTACCAAATATTTCATTTTTGGTAAGATACTCCCTATGGAGATAGAGACACTGCAGCGTTCCTCATTAGAACACTGCAAGTGCATTGGCTGATTAATATTGAAAGTCACTGCCATTCAGATTCACTTTGCACATTGAATCAAAACAAACAGCTATTTTGTCAAAGCAGAAACCGTTGGGACTCTGCAACAAAATTTGTTAAAATCCTTGCAATGTACATTGATCACCGAAAGGGAATTGTTTTTTTACTTAAAAACAAAAATGGATTCCTTTTACTATTCAAGTGTACACCAGGGACTCCAAAGCAAGGAGGTTGAGTCATTTTTGGAAGGAATCGAGCTATACATAGTGCCCAAGCCAGACACACTTCATAGGAATTTAATGTTTATATAAACCCAAAATTGGTGTGTCGCGGTAAACCATGTACATTATGTCACGCTTTAACGCTCATTGCATACAAATTAATGGGCTCCCAATGCACCAGAATGGACATTGTAGCATTTTTTCGGAAGCAGTGCACCACAGCTAGTGGTAGCGTGTTATCAGGTTATGTACTGCAAGGGATGCATATCAGAAATCCATTAAGTTAGTGTGTTGGGCTGCCGTTCAAAATGAATGGCACTACAACACACTAAACCGCATAAGGTTACTATAACGCACCAACATATAGATACATTTAAATAGGCTCTCGATCTTGCAGTACATACCCTTATTTATCCTTCTTTCAGCATGTCAAAGTGTCACTAAACCCAGGACCCTGCATTCACTATATCTGGTCTCCCACAGTACACAGAACATGGAAATGCAATTATCTAACTGCTAAATACCTTTTCTCATCAGCAATATATAGCAGTCTTGTGACTTCTATCAGTGTCCGGCTGAGGTTAAAGATTGTAGGAGGAGTTTTCATTCTGCTCTGACTGTCCTATGAGGCTGCATGTCCCCTGACCCTCTGTCTGGAGAGTAGACATGTGCAATTCGTTTAGTTTTTTTTCGTTTTTCGCTTTTTTTCGTTATTTTCGTTCGTTCGTTTTCGTACGAATGAACGAATCATTCGAATCGTACGAATCCGAATAACGAATCGTAACGAATCGTTCGAATCGTACGAATCCGATTAACGAATCATTCGAATCGAACAAATCCGAAAAACAACGAAAATCCGAAAAAAAATAATTAGAAACAACGAATGTACTAATGAAGAAAATCCGAAAAACGAAAACGAACGAAAAAATTCGTACATTCGTAACTTTTTTTTTTTGTTGAATTGGTAATTTTCCATGTCCCTTACAATGGTGCTGCTAAACGTGCTTCGAATGGATTGAACAAAAAAATTCGTACATTCGTAACTTTTTTTTTCGATTCGTAACTTTTTTTTTTTTCGATTTTATAATTTTCCGTGTCTCTATTGAACCAAAAAATTCGTACATTCGTAACTTTTTTTTTTTTTTTCGATTTGTAATTTTCCGTGTCTCTATTGAACCAAAAAATTCGTACATTCGTAACTTTTTTTTCGATTCGTAACTTTTTTTTTCGATTCGTAAATTATTAAAATGTAATAATAGCATACACATTACATCAAATTATGAATTATGCTCCGATTACGAATCTACGAATGTTACGAATGTACGAATAAATACGAATGCGTCCGAAAATGAAACTGACGAAAAAACAAATCAACGAAAAAATAACTCTTACGAATGTACGAATCGTTACGAATCCGAACAACGACGACTTACGAATCGTTACGAATCGATGGAAACGAAAAAAACTAAATTAAAAAAACGATTTTTTTTGTTGTGCACATGTCTACTGGAGAGTGCTGATTGGCCCTGTGCTGATAACATACACCCCCCCCCCCAAAAAAACTCTAACAATATACAACAAACTGAGCATGTGCAGAGTGCCTACAAGGCTCTGTTCTATCAGGAAATGGATTGGGGACATTAAAAAAGGGGGAGGATCAGAGAAGCCCTTTTACACAATGCAGAGGTTTAACCCCTTAGGTTCCACAGTGAGTATAACAAGCATGTTTTACTGCATATACAGACTGATTTTACTGTTGTGGGTTTAGTAACACTTTAATAATTATTACCCAGTGGTTCTACCAGTAAGTTGCATGTTTTCCTTGTTGTGCCTTTTAGGCATCACATCTGCTTTACCAACTGGGCAACAGTTTAAAAGAAAATGGGCTTCCTGATTAAAAACAAGTGCAGCAAGCACTGCTGCTCCTCTGAAAAGCGATCTGAGGGTCTGTTGAGAGGTGGTGATGAGGCGATATGTTGCTTCCTCACTACCCGATTTAAACCCATGATTGCCGTGTAATGCAAGTGATTGCGACATGGTAGTATGGCAATTAGAGGTTTAGATCAGGTGTGAGGTGGTGACACTGTGCCCGGTGATCTTTGACTTCTCCCGTGTTGTTCAGGTAGATCTCCACCTCTTTAACCACCTGCTTACTGGGCACTTAAACCCCCCTCCTGCCCAGACCAATTTTCAGCTTTCGGCGCTGAGGCACTTTGAATGACAATTGCGCGGTCATACAACACTGTACCCAAATGAAATTTTTATCATTTTTTTCCCCACAAATAGAGCTTTCTTTTGGTGGTATTTAATCACAGCTGGGGTTTTTATTTTTGCTAAACAAACAAGAAAATAAAAAAAAATAAAAAATCATGGGGCGTGCAGGCAGCTCGTGGCCAGGACAACGTCAATAGACGTCGTCCCGGCATCTTAGATCCGCGCTGTAGCCGTCATTCGGCTATAGCGCGGATCCCAGGTGGTTAAGGTTGTCTTCCCCTGTCTAATCCTTCCATGCAAAATTTAAAACTACAGTACATTTGTTTTGGACGTTTTGGATGGAGTTGGGCTTTAAATTGTATATCAACATTGGCTAGTTCTAGTTTATTTTAAACATGTAAAAAAATATAAAAAAAAAAATTAAGAAGTAATCATTCAGTAGTAGACAATCACAAAACAACTAGTTACAAAACAAGACAAAAAAATAAAAAATAAATAAAATATTATTTAATTTAAAGCTGAAGTCTTTGCCTTTAATTTACATTTCAGTTTTTTTTTCTCCTCCTTCTATTTGTATTTGTGCCTGTTTACCTTCATTTGCATTTGGCTGCTGGTTTTGTGTGTGCGCCATTTGTAAAATGATGAATGGTTGTTGGGACTCCTTATTTAAAAAGACCAAATACCCCGCAAAAGCTTGTCAATGGTTTTGTATTGGTTTTTCTCCCAGCAGAGTAATCCTCCATTGTCCTACAGCTGGGACACCTGCCACACCAAGGGAGGAATGTGATATAACTAAACAAGAACAAAACCCGCTGACCTATGCAGACCAAGTGCGCTTGTGTAAATATTAGCAGACTGTTCAGTGAATTCCACTAGTGGAGATTTTTTTCCCAAATGACTTTGCTGTAGTATGGGTTTTTTGTCTTCAGTTCAAGCAGGCACCCTAGACAAATTTAAACTCTGGTTTAATTAAAAAGAAGTCTGCGGAAACATTTTCAAATATTTTTTAACACATTTTCTCCTTTTGTGGAGCCAATACATTCACGGTTTTCCTATGGGCTGCTGATATATTTCGAAATGAGAGCCAAATAGGCTCTGTAGATAGGATTTGGCTATATTTGAAAATTGTTTTTATATCTACTGTCAGGCTTTAAGTGTGCCTGAAAGAAGACTAACTTAAAAAGCTGCAAAAGGATTTGGTGGAACAAAAATGAAAGGAAGGACTACATGACTGTGGGAGGAATAGTCCAAAGGAAGAGTAAAGCTGGCCAAAGAAGGGTTTTGAAAAAAAATTCTTAGCAAAAGAATGTTCTAAGAAAGTTTGTTTGTGTTTCTAATCATTAGTGGGTCAAATTGGTATTCGTTTTCAACCGCAGTGAAGAGGAAATTTGAAGGAGCAGGGTGGAAATTTTTTCTCAAACAAAGACATTTCTAACAGTGAATGTGGTCTTTCTTAAAGTCCATTCATTCCAAAAACAAATGTTGAAAGCAAACACAATCTTTGGAATGTTCTTAGAATGTTTTGAGAATTTTGGTACAATCTTTTCTAATGCCCCGTACACACGGTCGGATATTCCAATAGTAAAAGTCTAATCGGATTTTGTTGTCAGAAAATCCAATCATGTGTGGGCTCTCGTGGGAGAGTAGAATCTAAAATTTTCCGACAACAAAATCCGATCGGACTTTTTCCAATCGTGTGTAGGGAATTCCGACGGACAAAGTGCCACGCATGCTCAGATCAAATTACGAGACCAAAGCTATTGGCTACTAGCCTCTACGTAGTTCCATAGTCACCACGTTCAAAACGTTCAGATTTTCTGACAACTTTGTCCGACTGTGTGTATGCAAAACCAGTTTCGGACAAAATCCGTCCGAAAAAATCGGACGGATTTTGTGGTCTGAATTTCCGACCGTGTTGGCTAAGACTTTTCCTAAGAATTTTCGTTTGAAGCTTTAAAATGTTAGAAGTCAGTGTAGGAGCAGAAGGGTTAGAAGGTGTTTTGATTTGGTTTTCATGGCAGCTTGTTGGGTAGGGGGTCTTCGGAGGTCTGTGGAATAGTGGGATGGTTACAAAATGTGGGGCTCACCTGGTGGTATACTTCCCTTTTTGTTATAAACTTTTGGGAAGGCAAAAAAAGGTCAATTTGAAGCTGTCCTCAAATCAATGGGATGCAGCTGGGGACATGGTTGGATCATTGGATCATAGTCAAGAGAAAACTCACCCAAGCTCTACAGCTGTATAATGTAGTTAGTGTGCAGAGTGTCTCTCTCGATAGAGAGAGAGAGAGAGAGAGAGAGAGAGAGAGAGAGAGAGAGAGAGAGAGAGAGAGAGAGAGAATGTATATAAGGAACAACCCTCCTAAAATGAGAGGGGCAGTATGGATCATAGTCAAGCCTTTAGGCTAGCCGATACCAGAAAAAAAACTCTCTTCCAAATCAATAGTTGCATTACTTTATTTACTATATGTGGTATGGGTTATTGTGGTTAAATAAATGGGTTGTCATTCTGAACCCAGCATCACTACCTAATAAGTCAACTCAGGGAACAACCATGACAAGTATGATGGATGACTTTTTAGATCTTAGTCCCTACATGCTTGTTCTAGATCATTGAAGCACAACATAGTTAAGCAAATATTAAGGTGACAGCCCTGAAACTTGGACCTTTAGGGCTTATTTACAGTTAAGCATTCTTTTGCAGCTAGTGGACACCAAAGATCCCCTATTGGAACCCAACAGTTGTTATATTATCTATTAACAACTATGAAAGTGAGAGAAAACTGAAGAGTTTGAGTTGTCACTGGAACAGGAATAATGGAGAAATCTTCCAAGGGGCTTGTAGGGACAATTGTCCAAATGAGAGTTTACCTAATTTTGGAAAGACTTCCTTTCACTTCACGTTGTGCCTATGTGACATGAAGTAAAGGGAAATCTCCCTAAAGGGTGAACCCTTCCAAAACTAAAAATAAATTGGCTTTAGATATACTTTAGGTCATAACTATATGTACACATGCATTGGACTATGAATACGCTTTGTAAAAGGCATATCATTAGAAAATCTACCTATTTTATAAAAGTTTCAATAATACAAATACTATCAATTTAACTTCTGTTATAACAAAGTGAACTTGTTAGGATGGGAATATGGGTGCTGCTGTTGTTGATTTAGTTTTAAATGGGTAGTCGTCTTGATTTTGGCCTTACTACCTAATAAATCGCAGTCCAGGAACAAGTGTGACAAGTATAATAGATGACTTTTTAGATTTTAGTCGCTGTGTGTTTGTTCCGGGTCAGTTAAACACAAAGGTAGAATTTTTTTTTATCTTAATGCATTCTATGCATTAAGATAAAAAGCCTTCTGTGTGTAGACTCCTAATACTTACCTGAGCTCCATCCTTATCGAGCGATGTTGTAGGATTGTCTCGACTGCCCGGGACTCCCCTCCTCATTGGCTGAGATAGCAGCACTGTTCAATTGGCTCCTTCTCCTGTCAATAAAAGTCAGTCAGCCAATGAGGAGAGAAAGGGGCGGGCCGCGGCTCTGTGTCTAAGTGGACACAGGAAGCTGCGGCTCGGCTCGGGTGCCCCCATAGCAAGCTGCTTGCTGTGGGGGCACTCAACAGGAGGGAGGGGCCAGAAGCAGCGAAGAGAGACCTGAGAAGAAGAGGAAGATCGGGGCTGCTCTGTGCAAATCCACTACACAGAGCAGATACGTATAACATGTTTTTTATTTATTTATTTTTTTAAACAAGACTTTACAATAATTTTAAGCAAATATCAAGATGACAACCATAACACTTGAACCTTTAGGGCCCCTTCACACTTAATTTCTCTTCCCCTTTGTCCACATGACAGCACTTGTGCTTGATGGTTGGTTGTTCAGGCACCCAGAGTTGTCAAATGGGTGGGAAAGAGTCCTCAACCCTATTGCCCCATACACACGGTCGGATATTCCAATGGAAAAAGTCTGATCGGATTATGTTGTCAGAAAATCTGACCATGTGTGGGCTCTAGCGGACTTTTTCCGTCAGAATTTCCGACGGAAAAAATCTGAGTGCAGGATCTAAAATTTTCCGACAACAAGATCCAATCGGACTTTTTCCGATCGTGTGTAGAGAATTCCGACACAAAGTGCCACGCATGCTCAGAAGAAATTTGGAGACGAAAGCTATTGGCTACTGCCCTGCATGTAGTCCCTTCGTACGCTTTGTACGTCACTTTGTTCGGAATGATCGGATTTTCCGACAACTTTGTCCGACCGTGTGTGTGCGCAACACCAGTTTCGGACAAAATCCGTTGGAAATTATCTGACAGATTTGGGAATCGCAATGTCCGACCGTGTGTACGGGGGCTATGTGAGGTCAAGGTCGCAAGGCTCCACTGCCTGTTTCCATTAGTTAGGATGGCAGCGCCTCGGGGCAGCCGACATTGCAGGCTCACTGGACAGGTAAGTGCCCATTAAAAGTCAGCAGCTACAGTGTTTGTAGCTGCTGACTTTTTTTTTTTTTTTTTTAAACGACCGGAACGCCCCTTTAAATGAACTCAATTTAATTTATAATTTTTAAAGAGCAGCTGTCATCTCTGTCCCGCAGCTCCTCTGACCCGCTGTTGACTCACCAACAGTCCCATTCACTTTAATGACACAACAAGGTGAGGGAGGTGGTGGCAGCAGGTGAATGGATGCCCGCTAACAGGCGTTGCCATGATGGATCTGAAATGAAAGATGCTCTTTAAATGTAAGGACTAAGTTATTCTTGCTGGTAGTTAGCATCTTTGATATTTGAAAACAAAATGAAGGTTTCCTATTTGGAATTATAAGCTGTCAGGTTAGTAAAACAGCAATATCAGAACCGATTCAATCATACAGTTTGTAGTGCACATAGATTTGCAAAACAATGGGATAAAGGAAATATTCCTGAACTTTGTTTTATCTCATGGTTACTGTGATATTGTGTGAATGCATCAATGCAGTGCATGTTATCTCCGCTTGCAGAGTTTGGATTCATTGAATGAGTTTACCAAAAAAGAAAATATTGCAGAGTATACAATCTTAATGCTACATAACTAAGCTCAATTTCATGCTGAATAAACTAAATTATGAATGTATCTTAAAAAGAAAACTATCTTTAGATAGATTCTTACTCCAAAAGCATTTTATTAAAATAAATTTGATAAAAAAATAAGAAAATCGGATCTAAATAAAAAAAAAAAAAGTTTTTTTTAATTATTTTTTTTATAAATCATTGATTTTTAACCACCCTGCCTAGTGGTGATTGAATACCAGAGGAAAGCTCTATTTGTCTCAAAAAATGATAAAACATTTTACTTGGGTACCGTGTTGCAAGAGTAATTGTCATTCAAAGTGTGACAGTACTGAAATCTGAAAATTGCCTTGGGCAGGAAGGGGGTAAAAGTGTCCGGTATTGAGGTGGTTAAGGCAAATTGTTTATGGCAAGCCATTGTAGGGATCTACAAGGACAACAATATAGTCAATAGGAATCTACTGTATATATGGCAAATCCAACAGTAATTTGCAATAGCTTGCAAAAGTGAAAATATGGAACAGATAAGAGGAAGCTAAAGCAGTCAAGGAGAAAAATGATGACTAAGACTTTGGTGTTATTTTCTGTAGGAAACGTTTCAATGGTTCTGCGAAAATGGTAGTCTTAAAACTTGGAGACATTCTGAATGATTGCAATGAAGAAGACGATAGTGTATGAAAAGGTTTTCAGTCTTTACATACAGTACACATACCTCTTTCTAGCTATCAGCCTCCACACAGCATTAGACAGGTCACCTCATGTGACACGCAACTCATTTTCCAGAAGATACTCTTATCTCTTCTCTCCTGGATAATTTATAAAAACACTTTAGAACCTTTGGGGATCTCTTACTGCACAGAGCTACAGGAAATGTAATATATTGGAAGCAGACTCTAGAGGTGCTAATACAAAATGATGGGATTGCCTCAGGGCTTACATAGACTTTGCAACCAACTATGACTGATATCAAGTTCTGTATGATTTCCAGAATAAAAAGTAAATTGGAGAAATTTATCAACAGTCTGTCTGTTCCCAGAAATATTGCTTGAATAAAGGTCTGAATAGATTTATTAGTTGCGTCGCAAGTTTCAGGTGTATTCGGCATGTATTTGCAAAGCCTCCAAGTTCTTTCTGAGCTGCTTACAACCTCCTTGTGCCTTAAAGTGTTACTTCACCTTTACAGACACTCTAAATCCAAAGACCACTAAACGGGGAACTACGGTCTGGGTCACTGTCCCGTCCGGATCCCCATGGTTGTGCCACTTAGCTTCCACTGTCATCCTCATAGTAGAGTGGAGAGCAGGAGGCAGCACAGTTTTGGACTGAGGGTGGGAGTGAGAGGTGCCCCAGTTAACCTTTCACGTTAACTAGCAGGTGATTGAATGCTAGGATGCTGGGTGTTTCTAGCAATGAATCACAAACTTGTTAATATGAAAAGTTATCTTTGGCAGCTCCCGCCCTCCATCAAGAACTGTGCTGCCTCCCGCTTTCTCCACACTGCTTTACACCTGTGTAAGGTAGGAAGCTAGGAGCTAGGACACTGCTGTGTCTGTATGTGTGTCTGTATGTGTGTGTGTGTGGGGGGGGGAGGGTTGATGTGAAGGGGACATAAGACACTACTGGGGGGGGACTGCTTCGAGAGGGGGTGATGTGAAGGGGCAAAGAACACTAATGCATGGGAGGGCAGGGCACACTACTGTGATTCACTGATGTGAAGGGGGCAGAGGATACTACTGTGGGGGTTGATGTGAAGGGGGCGGAGGGTACTACTATGGGGGGGTGATGTGAAGGGGGCAGAAGACACTGACACATGATGTGTTCTTCATACCATCTTTTTATTGGGGGTTTGATAGTTAATTTATAAAAAAAAGGAAGCCACACCCTGGGGATCTTTGATCTTTCATGTTATCCAGATAGATCTCCACCTCTCGGAGTTTGCAGCAAAAGCACTTTAAACGGGCCCTCATTTCATCCCTGTATCTATAAGCATTGTGAAAAATGATGTTTTCAAATTTCACAACACAAACAAACACAGTGTTTTTCTAAGAGATCAGAGTGTTAGTAGTTGACTTTGAAGATCTTTGAGAAGGAATGCCTTCATATTAAAAGCAGCTAGAGAGGCGAGATACGGTTTGTCATAAAACTATTTTACAGCTTATTAAGAATAAGTCAATAGTTTGGACACAGGTGCACAAAAAAAAACAGAATGTAGTCTACAAATACCAGGATCTGTTTCCTCTATGCAGCTTTCACTTTGCATTTGTTTGACAAACAGGACATGTAAATCTGAGCAATGTGGCCCTGTACCACTGCCAATGCAATCCAGGCTCCCATCTGTACTGACTATAATCAAATAGTAATTAACTTTTAAATATTCACTATAATCCCCAACTTGCAAGCATAAAAATTGCTATTGCTTGTATTGAAAGGCTTAAAGGGTTAATTCCTCTTTTAAAAAAAATGAAAAGGTGAACGAACATTGTACACCTTCCCCACCATCCAGGTCCCCACTGAGCAGTCAGTGCCCACACAGCCGGTATATTGGTTTGGAGTTTTGAAATCCCTGCTCTTCTCCCTCTTCTTTCTGTAGGGATTTTGGGATAGATCAAAGTAATGCTTTGCACCAGTGCTGACCAATTAGAATTGCTCTGATCTATTCAAGAAGTGATGCAAAAAGAAGCGGGAGAATAGGGTGAAAGTCAATGGCTATCTGTCTTTTCGTCTTAAGTCTTTTCGATTTCAAATGGCATACAACAGGGGTGTACCTATCGCCAATTATTTTTGTTTTATCCCTTGAGACATTTTTTAAGAAGTATACGTTCTAACCCAGAAGTGAGAGGCATTTAGATTTCTGACAAAATGTAAATAATTGCTGTATCTGCAGATGATATGCTCCTCTTTTTGTCTTACCCACTGACCTCTTCAATTACTTTGATGTCAACACCTAAGTTCTTTGGTCAGATTTCTAATTTGCACATAAACTATACAAAGTCGTACGTTCCTAACATGAACTTGTCCTCAGATTTGGTCCACCAATGCCAAGGCACCTTCCCATTTTTTTGGAAAACTTAGGTGATTATGTACTTGGGTATCCAACTTACAGTGGATCTTACCTCTCTGTACATCTGCAATCAATTGCCTTTTTTGAAAACCTTGCAGCAGGACCTTAAACAATGGATAAAAACACGTTTCTCATGGTTTGGGAGAGCTGCACCCTTAAGAATCTTATGCAGGTGATTCCCATCAGACTCCCTCAAAATAACTCAAACTAAATGATGGACTGGCCAAGCATGTCTCCAGATCTAAACCCTATTGAGCATCTGTGGGGCACCCTCAAACGGAAGGTGGAGGAACGCAAGGTCTCTAACATCCACGTGCTTCATGATGTTGTCATGGAGGAGTGGAAGAGGACTCCAGTGGCAACCTGTGAAGCTCTGGTGAACTCCATGCCCAAGAGGGTTAAGGCAGTGCTGGAAAATAATGGTGGCCACACAAAATATTGACACCTTGGACCCAAATTGGACATTTTCACTTAGGGGTGTACTCACTTTTGTTGTTGGCTGTGTGCTGAGTTATTTTGAGGGGACAGAAAATTTACACTGTTATACAAGCTGTACACTCACTACTTTACATTGTAGCAAAGTATAATTTCTTCAGTGTTTTCACATGAAAAAATATAATTAAATGCTTACAAAAATGTGAGGGGTGTACTCATTTTTGTGAGATACTGTAACTACTCTTGTACCTCCACGGCTTAAAGTTGGCATCGGACCACCTAATATGAAGCTCTATTATAGAGCTTGTCTTATGACTAGAATAGTGGATTGGTGTATTTATGCTAAGCTGAAAGATTGGGTCTCTCTTGAACCAGCATTTGTACAGTGACTTCTGGCAACGCAGCCCTGAACTTCTATTCAAGGGGGTGAATTGGATGTTCTGTCTCACCCTCTTATAGGGGCGAAAAATACAGTGTTTTCGGGATGTATGTAAGGCTCCATCCATATCATCAATCCTCGGCCCACTGACACCTATTACTTACAACCCGGAGTTTCCACATGACTTACAACAGGAATTTACAAGGGCATCTGGAAATGAGGAGCAGTCAATTCTTTGTAAAGGGTCTTTTCCAGGAAAGGTCCAACTTAATTAATCCTACCTCCACCTTGCCTTTTCCTTAGTGGGCCTACAGTATATGCAAGTTCAGCATTTTTTAAATAATCCCAAGACATGTGGTTTGGAACAGCAGGCTCCTCTCACAATTTGAGAAACTTTGCACTTCCTGGTTGCCCCAACGCGACAGGATTTCCTCAATATATGGCCTTTTCTTCATGAACTACTCTGCTAAACTTTCTACATCCAAATGTGGGGAATAGACTTAGAGATCTCACTTACTGATGAAGACTGGAGGAGGGCTCTCACGTAACCATCCAGGAACATAACTTTAGGATTTACTCAAGATGGTACAGAACACCATCAATAGTCCATAAAATTTTCACTATTACCTTGGACCGCTTCTGGTGCTGTGCAGTGGACGAAGGCACCATGCTGCACATATGGTGGCCTTGCCCAGTTCTCTAACCTTACTAGACGGCAGTACACGGCCTTATCACAAAAATGACAACATACCCACTTGCTTTCTCAGTGCCCCAGTACCACATATGATACAATAGGATAATTGTATCACATGATAATGGCCACTTGTTTATTGATGCCTATCCACTGGCATCAGCAGCAGTCACCGTTATTGAAAGAATGGTTTATTAGGCTTAATAGAATAGTTGATATGAAGGAAATTATCCCCATAAGCCAAAACAATTTATCAAATTTTAAGAAGCAGTGGGTATGCTGGCTTCACTTCGGACTATCATGGCACTACATTTCTAAAGTTTCTCCTTATCCAGCGCTCTGTGGAACCCAATAAACACAGAGATGAGTGTATTGTTATATACAACCCTTTAGTCAGGGGTCCATTGTTTATAGATAGGTGGTCTTTTCTATTTTCTCCCCCCTTTTTTCATTCTCTCCCTTTTCCCCATTAAACATCTCCCCTAATTTGCTAACATGACTAGGGTATTAAAGATGATTTGTCTCAATTCTGCTCAGACCATAACTCCCTTCAACCCTCATAAATAAGCACATGACCACAATCTAGAGTTAAATGGCCATAGCAGCATTTTATTAACAAACTGTATACATAACAGGTAAATGACACATTAAACCCAGTTTTATTGGAGCCTCAAGGGCCTGGTAGGCATCAAAGGAGAAAGTATCTGTGTCCAACTTATTTAGGCCTCCAGCCGCCACAGCACCCACTCGGAGACAACCAGTTGCAGACACCAACATACCAAATACTGGGAGTCGTACCTCATACGGGTCCGTACCAAGTATATGTTTGCCCCATACAACCTACCAGGACCTTATACCCCGCCAACCATAGTAGGCATCACTAAAGAAAATACCTGCATCCAACTTAATTAAGGCCTCCAGCCGCCACAACATCAACTCGGAGACAACCAGTTGCAGATACCAACATTCCAAATACTGGAAGCCGTACCTCAGACGGGTCCCTATCAAGCATATTTTTGCCCCGTACTAACCTACCAGGTCTGGGTATCCTGCCACTCCTGGTAGGCAGCAAGTAAGAAAATACCAGCGTCCAGCTAATTTAGGCCTCCAGCTGCTACAGAACTGGCTCAGAGACAACCAGTCGCAGATACCAACATACCAAATACTGGGAGCCGTACCTCAGATAAGTCCCCACCAAGTATATGTTTTCCCCATCTTAACCTACAAGTACCTTGTACCCCGCTCGCTGCCATGACAAATAAAACAATAAAAACTCAGGAGGGAGGGATCCCCAAAACCATAAAAGAAAAAAGGGGGGGAGGGTGGGAAATTTTCAAAAACATGACTTCCCTCTGACTGAAGCCCTCCTAAGACCCCTAGCTTGGCTACTCCCTGTAGCTCCTCCTGTTCCTGTCTTAGACACCAATCAAGTGAGTCACACCACTTATGTTTTCCTGTCAGCTAGGCTGAAAGCCCTGCCTGACTCCATGTCTTTTCTCTCTTTTACTCCGAGCCTCCCTATTCTTTTAATTATTTTTTGTTGGCTTCTTTGAGACTCATCAATATTTGCTTTGGGAAGCTTAATTCTAGTGGAAGAAGTAGTTATCGCTTTTTATAAGTTTAATTAAACTCTCCTGCAAGAGGAGCTCTTTAATTTTGAATGGTGCTTTATACGTTGTTGCTTCCAAACTGATAATTATATTATGCTTTTACATGGTATGTTGTTACTTGTAATTATCAGTCCTTAAAATGTTACTAAACCCACAACAATAAAGTCAATCTGCATATGCAGTAAAGCATGCTTGTTATACTATGTATCTTCTGCATTGTGTAAAAAGGCTGTTTGATCCGGTATTCTCTGATCCTCCCCTTCTTTTACTGTCTTCAATCCATCTGCTGATAGTACATAGCCTTGGAATCACTCTGCACATGCTCAGTTTAGCGTGTATTGCTAGAGGTTTTTTTTGGGGGGTGCAAGTGATCAGCACAGAACCAATCAGTACTATCCAGACAGAGGGTCAGGGATCATGCAGCTGCATAGAGAAGTCAGAGGAGAATGAAAACTCCTCCTACAAGCTTTAACCATAACCAGTGCTCAGCCGGACACTGATAAAAGTCACAAAACTGCTATATACTGCTGATGATAAAAGATATTTAGCAGTTTATATTTACTAAAATTGCATTTCCATGTTCTGTGTACTGTAGGAGACCAGATATAGCGAATTTGGGGTCCTGGGTTTAGTAACACTTTAACAAAGCCCAGGTATCTACTCTTTTGGTCTGGAAGCTACAAACTTTTTATGTGCTGTTGAAAACTCAATAAAACTGTATGGCAAAAATATTATACACCAAAAACACTTAATTTCCAAACCAAATTTAAATCTTGTTTGTGGTCATGAGAAACTTTGTATTACTGACCTTTCTTTTGGGCCCCTGGGTATGCTCCTGCATACTTTTTTGTTCCCTCAAGGAGTAAAGGAAGGGTGAGTATATTCTAGAGGCAGGGGCGTACATACAGGGGTCGCCATTGCGACCCTGCCCCATGCTCCAAGGGTCCTGTGCGCCCTCCATGTACACCTGGATAGGAGGGTGGCGGCATGTAGAGGAACCTTCTCCTCCATGTAGCTGCTGAATGCTTCTTCTCCTCCTCTCCCTCCCGCACACATTCAGCGGCTGCAGGAGGGAAATGTAGGGCATTGATTCCTCTACATGCCGCTCCAACCACCTCCCTATCTCTTTCCTGCTGCCCTGGGCCCCATGTGCTTCCTTGGCCCGCCCCCCTCCCCCTCCTCTTGTCCGCTGCTGCAGGGGATCTGTCAGCATGGAGAGCGGAGAAGGGGGTCGGTAAATGTGTCACTGGTATCGATCACTGACATTCATAGCTGAGGCATAGTAAACTATATTTACTATAATTCAGTTTATGAATGAACAGAAAGCTCTGTGCATACAGTAGTTTATCCTGTTCATTCATTCTGTAAAGCTGAAGCTGCAGAGAAAAGGACTGATGAATCTGTCCTCAGTACCTTTCTTGGTCTGAAAAGTGAGACATCAGGGGTCTGTTTGGACCCCTGATATTTACCCAAAGCCCCCCAATAGGAGTCATAATAAATATGTAGAACATCATAAAAAATACAATTGTAAAAAATAAATAAATAAAATGGTAAAAAATAAATAAATAAAATGGTAAAAAATAAAAAATAAAATAACAAAAATAAAAAGAAATACTGACACCAGTGGCAGAACTACCAGGTTCGCAAAGTTCGCACTTGCAACTGGGCTCTGGCATTCCACCACCGTGGGGGGACTCCAAATCGTCAGGAAGGTGGCCCGCCGCAGGACCATAAAAAAGGGTCCCACAATGGGAGTAAAGGGCCCCGGGATCAGTGGGAAGGACCCCAGTTAGGGGCCAGGGGGGCCCTTCATGGTTTCTTGCACCGGGGGCCCTTAACGTTCTAGTTATGCCCCTGGCTGGATGGATCAAGACCATAGGAAAGTTGCACTTTAACCACTTCAATACAGGGCATTTTCACCCCCTTCCTGCCCAGGCCAATTTTCAGTTTTCAGCGCTGTCGCAATTTGAATGACAATTGCGCGGTCATGCAACAATGTACCCAAATTCAATTTTTATAATTTTTTCCCCACAAATAGAGCTTTCTTTTGATGGTATTTGATCATCTCTGTGTTTTTTATTTCTTACGCTATAAACAAAAGAAGAGCGACATGTTTGAAAAAAAACACAATATTTTTTACTTTTTGCTATAATAAATATCCCAATTTAAAAAAAATATATATATATTTTTTCCTCAGTTTAGGCCGATATATATTCTTCTACATATTTTTGGTAAAAAAAAATTGCAATAAGCGTATATTGATTGGTTTGCGCAAAAGTTATAATGTCTACAAAATAGGGGATAGTTTATGGCGTTTTTATTATTATTTAATTTTTTTACTAGTAATGGCGGCGATCTGTGATTTTTATCATGACTGTGACAGTGCGGCAGACATATCGGACACTTTTGACACCATTTTGGGACCATTCACATTAATACAGCGATCAGTGCTATACAAATGTATTGATTACTGTATAAAATGTCACTGGCAGGGAAGGGGTTAACACTAGGGGGCGATCAAAGGGTTAATTGTGTTACCTAGGGAGTGATTCTAACTGTAGGGGGAGGGGACTCACAAGGTGTTCCTCTGTACTGGAAACACATGATCGGTCTCCTCTCACCTGACAGGACATGGATCTGTGTGTTTACATACACAGATCGACGGTCCTGCTCTGTTAACGGGCAATCGCGGGTGCTCGGCGGACATCGTGGCCGCCAGGCATGCGCATCGGCTCCCAGGAGAGACGCGGCGGAGGCGCGCACGCGCCCCCCTTTAGACGGCCGGGAAGCCCAGGATGTCATATGACGCCCGCCCAGGATGGGAGATCCCTCCTGCGGACGTCATATGATAATGGGATGGGAAGTGGTTAAAGGATTAAAATCTGACCAGTCTCAGCCACACATCTCTGGGAGCCCATTAGTTGGTTTTGATGCTTGGTCACAGGTGGGGGGAAAGTCCTTTGCCATTCCCCTCTCTATACTATCCTTCCTTCCAATCTTTTTTAATCCTGTTTCTTCTATCTTTTTTCTATATTATGTTGTGCTATGCTCTCATATAAGTGAATTCATACAATAAATATTGATAATGCTATATTTTATATATAAAGTGACTCTGTGCGTAAATAGAAAAATGTATTGATTAATTATCACATTGTTAAGATGATTTTCAAACGTGAAACTGACACACGATGCACCCGTCGTGGTTGAGAAAGATGAAACCTCCACCTCTACACACACACTGCGCTTACAGACTCCAGATGATCTCCTTTTACAGGAGATCACACTCGCTTGTGGCCTAATACCCAGCCAGGGCCTTTAAGAGATGGAGCGATAATCCCAGCGTCTTCCTTCAAAGCTTGCAATCCTTCAAAAGGCATATATTGTCTATTGATCCCCATAAAAACATAAAAGCTTCCATAGTGTAAAATCTAAATTTGCAGTATAAACAAGCCGGCCAGAGGACGACGTCAGGTGTGACAAAACGCTTAGGGATGAGCAACGTGCTGACGTCACCACATTCAAAAAATACTGCATAGGTAGCAGTGACGTGCTGACACCACCGCGTTAAAAAAAATAGCGTTCATTGATCCTCATAAAAACATAAAAGCTTCCATAGTGTAAAATCTAAAATTGCAGTATAAACAAGTCGGCCCCAGGGCGACGTCAGGTGTGACAAAACGCGAAGGAAGGAGCAACGTGCTAGCGTTACCACATCCAAAAAATACCGCGTAGGTAGGAGTGACGTGCTGACGTCACTGCGTTCAAAAAAATAGTGTTCATTGATCCTCATAAAAACATAAAAGCTTCCATAGGGAAAAATCTAAAATTGCAGTATAAACAAGCCAGCCCCAGGACGTCAGGTGTGACGAAACGCGTAGGTAGGAGCGACGTGCTGACGTCACCGGGTTTACACAGGTCCCACAGTGACAGGCTGCAATCGAAAGCCAGCCGGCTTGTTTATACTGACATTTGTTTAGCGTTTCAATTGTAAGTGCAATACTTTTTTTATTTAATAAAGTTACCTAAGATTTTACACTATGGGAGCTTTTATGTTTTTATGGGATCAATGGGCAATACGTGTCTTTGAAGGATTACATTCGGGAAGATGCTGGGATTATCGCTCCATCTCTTAAAGGCCCTGGCTGGGTATTAGGCCACAAGCGAGAGTGATCTCCTGTAATAGGAGATCATCTGGAGTCGATAAGCGGCAGTGTGTGTAGAGGTGGAGGTTTCATCTTTCTCAACCACAACTCTTGGGTGCATCGTGTGTCAGTTTCACGTTTGAAAATCATCTTAACACAGTGGACTATTCAAAACATGATACAATGTGATAATTAATCAATCCATTTTTCTATTTACGCACGGAGTCACTTTATATATACAATATAGCATAAACAATATTTATTGTATGAATTCACTTATATGAGAGCATAGCGCAACGTAATAAGGACGTTGTTTATTTTGTGTGTATCCCACAGGAAGTTTCAGCTTGGCTTTCTAAAAACAAACTTTCAGTGGTGTGAAAAAGTGTTTGCCCCCTTCCTCATTTCCTGTTCCTTTGCATGTTTGTCACACTTAAGTGTTTCGGAACATCAAACCAATTTAAACAATAGTCAAGGACAACACAAGTAAACACATGCAATTTGTAAATGAAGGTGTTTATTATTAAAGGTGAAAAAAAATCCAAACCATGATGGCCCTGTGTGAAAAAGTGATTTCCCCCCTTGTTAAAACATACTATAACTGTGGTTGTCCACACCTGAGTTCAATTTCTCTAGCCACACCCAGGCCTGATTATTGCCACACCTGTTCACAATCAAGGCATCACTTAAATAATGCTTGACACAGTAAGGTCCACCAGAAGATCCTTAAAAGCTACACATCATGCCGAGACCCAAAGAAATTCAGGAACAATTGAGAAAGAAAGTAATTGAGATCTATCAGTCTGGAAAGGGTTATAAAGCCATTTCCAAAGCTTTGGGAATCCAGCGAACCACAGTGAGAGCCATTATCCACAAATGGCGAAGACATGGAACAGTGGTGAACCTTCCCAGGAGTGGCCGGCCGCCCAAAATTACCCCAAGAGCGCAGCGACGACTCATCCAAGAGGTCACAAAAGACCCCAAAACAACGTCCAAGGAACTGCAGGCCTCACTTGCCTCAGTTAAGGTCAGCGTTCATGCCTCCACCATCAGGAAAAGACTGGGCAAAAATGGCCTGCATGGCAGAGTTCCAAGGAGAAAACCACTGCTGAGCAAAAAGAACATCAAAGCTCGTCTCAATTTCTCCACAACACATCTTGATGATCCCCAAGACTTTTGGGATAACATTCTGTGGACCGATGAAACAAAAGTGGAACTCTTTGGAAGGTGTGTGTCCAAGTATATCTGGCGTAGAAGGAACACTGCATTTCAGAAAAAGAACATTATACCAACAGTAAAATATGGTGGTGGGAGTGCGATGGTCTGGGGCTGTTTTGCTGCTTCAGGACCTGGAAGACTTGCCGTGATAAAAGGAACTATGAATTCTGCTGTCTACCAAGAGATCCTGAAGGAGAATGTCCGACCATCTGTTCGTGTACTCAAGCTGAAACGAACTTGGGTTCTGCAGCAGGACAATGATCCTAAACACACCAGCAAGTCCACCCCTGAATGGCTGAAGAAAAACAAAATGAAGACTTTGGAGTGGCCTAGCCAAAGTCCTGACCTGAATCCTATTGAGATGTTGTGGTATGACCTTAAAAAGGCCGTTCATGCTCGAAAACCCTCTAATGTAACTGAATTAGGACAATTCTGCAAAGATGAGTGGGCCAAAATTCCTCCAGGACGCTGTAAAAGCCTCATTGCACGTTATCGCAAACGCTTGGTTGCAGTTGTTGCTGCTAAGGGTGGCCCAACCAGTTATTAGGTTTAGGGGGCAATCACTTTTTCACACAGGGCCATGATGGTTTGGATTTTTTTTCACCTTTAATAATAAACACCTTCATTTACAAATTGCATTTTGTGTTTACTTGTGTTGTCCTTGACTATTGTTTAAATTGGTTTGATGTTCCGAAACACTTAAGTGTGACAAACATGCAAAGGAACAGGAAATGAGGAAGGGGGCAAACACTTTTTCACACCACTGTATTTATGTTTCATCCATTCACTTATTCACTTGTTCTTCTTTGCTGACAAGTGCAGTAATTTTATTTTCTTCTATCTTTTTTGTCTTCTTTTCTTACCCTGATATGGCATTTTGCCATTTGCTCATATTCCAGTAGATGTAGTTAATTTTCACGATTTTCATTCTCTTTTTGTGAAGACCATATGGCACTTCCCCATTCTGTGTGCTCAATGAACAACGAAAATAGCTCTCATTTTTTAGATAAATCTATAGTCTACATTTTGTTTCCCACTAATCTCTGCACAATATTCTTATCTCTTGAGTTTTTATCTATGAGAACCTTGATGTATGAATGCCCTACATCCCTTATACCATACGCCAGCCCTCCCTAGTGTTTTATTATAGCAGATTTTGTTCATTCCCTTAAACACAAGTGTATAACTTGTCTGCTGAAAATAGGACAACAGTTTAAAATTAAATACAATGCCGTAGAGTTTTAAAACATTCAAAATTTTACAGAAACTTTGCAATGCCCTTCTGGATTAAATGATGGCTGGTGGTCAGCATCATTCAGCCGGCCCCCTTCCTGTGATCCCAGTCTATCATGGACACACTCCATGGGATGCATCACCACATTGGCCTGGGCTCACGGTGCAGTACTGCAGAGAGCAGCACTGATCTTAGGTTAGTGCTGCTCTCTGTTAAATTGAAGACAGCTGACACCACTGCATGAGGACGAAGGCTTGAGAATGTCATGTGACTGGCTGAAAGACCACAAGAAAAAATGCGTGCATGTGTAGCGGGGTCGTTCCCCTTTTAGGGGAGAAGACTACAGTTCCCATAATTCCCCAGGCTCCCGGGAGGATGGTTGTTTCCGCCCGAGAGGCTGATGGGGGAGGTGATAAAAGGGAAGAGGAAGGACCGCCTCTTTCTCTTCTGATTGGGCTTCTGACGCAGGGATCACAGAGAGAGGAGACACCTGTGCGGACCGGGACTGCTGAAGGCCTGAAGCCTGGGCCTTGCAGCAGGCAGAGAGAGACTCTCACACCTCATTGTCAGCAGCAGCAGAGCGGAGACTTTTGGCCACAAACGGTCGGTCAGAGAGAGGACCGGAACGCAGGGGCTGTGACAGACGAGGCCGGTCGCCGCCAGTGGAGGTCCCGGAGCTGAGGACTGTATCCGGAGTGGTGAGCGAGCTGAAAAGCTCATCTTGTACTGTATTTCGCTTTATGCCTATTGAACTGCCAAGGCTAATTTACCTCAGAGCAGAAGATTGTTCTTGCTTGTGGATTACAAACACACACCATTTAAAGCTACATGTGCACCACCTCTACAGTTCTTGTGCCGGTGAAGAATACTGGGGTTCCCCAAGGACTGAGCTCTATTGTTAGGGATCAGGCCTGATCCATTAGATAGTCGCAGTTAGATTTGTTGCACCTCAGAGGTGCATAGCAGACGGTCGCTGCACGTGGCGCTCCGTTCCCCATTGCTATCCTGATACATATATGTGTACATGTTAAAGTGCATATTGCAGGGACCTGCTAATGTGTTGTAAGTCAAATGTTTGATGCATGTTACTATTTCTTTTCATACTGCCAAAGTAAAGACAGTTATTTCAGTCAGCAGTTGCCTGTGAGTTTGAGTCCATTACAGTTAAAGTATAAGTGGTATTTATATGTGCATACACATACACCTGTTGATTAACTGTGCCAGAGCGGGTAGAGCAGATTGCCGGGGGGTTGGTGGAGCTGTACTCAGGGACCCAAAACAAACTTGCGGCCCTCTTAACTGGGGGTATCGCTACACATGTATAACAGGAACTGTTAAAAAACAGGTGAGTAATGTCGTGTACACACGATCGGAATTCTCGTCGGAAAAAGCTCTGACGGTTTTCCCGACGGAATTCCGACGGAATTTTGCTCAAACTGTCTTGCCTACACACGGTCACACCAAATTCCGACCATCAAGAACGCGGTGACGTACAACACTACAACGAGCCAAGTTCAATGCTTCCGAGCATGCGTCGAATTGTTTCCGAGCATGCGTAGGAATTTTGTGTGTCAGAATTGCTACAGATGATCGGAATTTCCGATAGAAACCTTTTCCGTCGGAAAAATTGAGAACATGCTCTCAATTCTTTGCTGTCTGAAATTCGGCCAGCAAAATTCCGATGGAGCCTACACACAGTGGCATTTTCCGATGAAAAGCTCTCATCGGTCTTTTTCTGGCCGGAATTTCGATCATGTGTAAGGGTAATTTTAGCAAGGCAAAATTAATTATTTTGTTTCTGTTTTTATCATAGTTGGATAAATGCACATGCAAATGTTAAAAAAATAAAATGTTATTTTTTTTTTTTTAACACTGTAATCAACAGATACTGTTTTATTGAACAATTGCAGTATTAAAAAAATGGAATAGGCAGCATACTGTATGTCATTGCAGTCTGAAGTTGTCAGTGTTCATCTGCAGGCGGAAGGCTTTTATATTTTGAAAGGAAGCCTTCAGCCTGCATGTGATCAGTATGTCATAGCTGACATATTGATCACCTAATCAGATACTACTCTGATTCAGTGGTGGTCCGTCCATTAGGGGCTCCCGGGAGCGGCCCCCTCTATCCAAGCCACCCTCTATATGAATAATGGATAGATTCATGCAATTCATGAATCTATCCACGGCCACCCATTATTCATGCGTCCGGCCCCTTACAGGACGCCAGGCGCCTGAATTTCAGCGGCGGGGTTGCTTTTTAAGCACCTAATTAGAGCCATAGGCTCTAATACAGTGGTTTTCAACTCTTGTCCTCAGGGCCCACTAACAGGCCAGGGTTGCAAGATAACTGAAATACATCACAGGTGATATAATTTGCTGATCAGTGAGTGCAGTATTCTAGTCTGCATCTCCCCAAGGTAATACTTAAAATCCGGCCTGTTAGTGGGTCCTGAGGACAGGAGTTGAGAACCACTGCTCTAATAGGCTTCAAAATAGGGTGGGCTTGGAGTACAGGGAATTGCACCATGAGCCCACCCAGGTGTTACAACAGCGAATGAATATTTGCTGTTGTAACACTTATCCTCAATCCGGCCAATCAGAAGCAGGTCTAAAATCAGTTTTCCAATTGGCCGAAAAAGAGAAGACTCCCGATTGGCTGCCGAGGAGGAGGGAGGAAATGGAAGCCGCCGATACCCATGGAGCGCAGAGGGAGGGAAAGCTGTTGCCACCGCTGCTGCACAAGAGAAGCCGCTGGTGAAGCGCTGCATAGATGGGGTAAGTGCACCAGACCCGCTTGCCGAGCGATCGACAGAGGGGGGGTATGGGTGGTACTGTTTGTTGCCCCCACAAAAACAAAGACCACTGGCCACTAGTGCTCTTCCCAACATCAATAGGAACTTGAGTTGCCATTGAATTCCGGGGTTGAGAGCTAACAGCCTTTAAACAGAGGAGCATTTATAAACATATCGCCAGCACAGGACATTGTGTTGGGGATAATTTATATACAGGAAGGCAGGGCTTTTTTTCTTCGAGAATAGGTGCAGGAACTCCCTTTTCAGAGTTACCCCTTGTCTCTGCCCCTACTTACCTCCGAGAACCGTTCTTTGGTTCCACCCCCTACCCACCTACCGATACTGCCCCTTTTATAGAATACAGAACCAAGTAACATTTGTGATAATAAGTAATTTGTATGAAACTTGTTAATGATAACAAGAAAAGCAGTAAAATAGATCCCCTGCAGCCAACAAAAATAGATCCCCCAGCAGCAGCAACAGATCTCCCCACAGACAGCATCAATAGACCCTCCCAGCAGTCAGCTACAACAGACTTCTCCCTCAACAGTAGATCCCTCCCAGTGACAACTGACCCCCCAGGAACATAAGACCAACCCCAGCAACCATAGACCTCCCTCTGCAAAAATAGATCCCTTACAGAGACAACAGCAGCAACAATAACCCCCCTCCCCCCGCAAAAATAAGTTCCCTCCAGCAACAATAAATCCCCCAGCAGCCAGCATCAATAGACACTGTAGCAAACCCAGCACCCCTTGCCTTTACATACATTCAGTGCTCGAGGTGCTGGGACTGCGTTCCCCCCGCGTTCCCACTGAAAAAATGCCCTGAAAGAAGGGGTATATACCATATATTTACATCTTTGGCCAGCAGATGGAGATTTTGGTCTACTTTTAGGACTACCAGTTTCTCCTTACCATCTGCTAGAAAAGCCTGTTATTTACAGCGCTCAATAGCTCAAACTGAAATGGAAACAGCAAATCAGGTTTCAATCAGAGACAGTCTAGCTAAAAGGAGTCAACTACTGCTGTACTTAGTGTTCAGGAAATCCTTTGCCATAAATGGTATATGTGTTTATTAAAAATGTATATGTATATACAGTATAGTACTATAGATACTCCTTTACAAAGGATTTGCAACAGATTTTCTGAGCGTCTGTGTTCTGTACAAATGCAATTCTCGTCTGCCAATCGCAACATCTGAATCAGATTTATAACTGTACTTGGGAGAAGTTTTCACAGACACACCTAAGAAGTGTTGGGTGGCGTGTTTCATAATGAGAATTGCTATTTTTGAGAGGAGGTAATGTATGAATCAAGTTAGGATCTTATAGAAACTCGTTCCCAATCTATCTTACTGATGTGCCTTGTTCTATGGTGATGTTGAGAAATCCTGTCCATTCTCCGACCCTGAAAAGCCTAATGCCGTGCACACACGGTCGGACTTTCCGACAGCAAATGTGCGATCGTAGCTTGTTGTCGGAAATTCCGACTGTGTGTATGCTCCACCGGACAGTTTCCATCGGAATTTCCGTCACACAAAATTTGAGATCTGGTTCTCAAATTTTCCGACAACAAAATCTGTTCGCGTAAATTCCGATCGCGTGTAGACAATTCCGATGCACAAAGTGCCACGGATGCTCAGAATCAAGCAGAAGAGCAGCACTGGCTATTAAACTTAATTTTTCTTGGCTCGTCATACGTGTTGTATGTCACCGCGTTCTTGACGTTCGGAATTTCAGACCAACTTTGTGCGACCGTGTGTATGCAAGACGAGTTTGAGCCAACATCCGTCTGAAAAAAAACATGGGATTTTGTTGTCGGAATGTCCGATCCCGTGTACGCGGCATAACACAGATGAAGATCCAAAAAAACGTGTGAAAGGGTGTGGGTATCTTGCTTTCGCCAGCTGCTTCTCTGCTGTTTTGTCTGGCTTAGCTGGGATAAAGAAAGCCTTTTCCCCTCTGAAATACACTTTTCTATACCTCTGTCTGCCATCTCTCCCCACTGTTTTACACATATACGCTCAGGGACAGATGAGGATGCAGATAGCTGACAGTGACAGCGGTGGATCGTGGGTGACTTTGCAAATAGAGATGAGCGAATTGACTTGCAAATCTGGCCAATTTCATTTTTTCAGCAAACCGTGAATTTTCAATTCACCTGAATATGTGCGTACACATTTGTCCGTACAGTTCATGAATCCTGATTGCCTAGATTCATGAATTGTGCACTTCTTCACAGAGTCGCCAGGCCTTAATGCACCTCATTACGCAAATCAAACATTGCAACTCACCAAAAAAAGATGAGATTTGCCAAATACACCGGCTTGGCTGCATTCACTCTACTCCAACTGTTAATGATCACTGGTAAGCCCATAAGCAGTCCTCGGTTAAAAAGTGCCTCCATCCCAATTTATTTTATAGTAGTATAGTAGAATTTTGTTCACATTTTTTTGGTTTTAAAGCAGACCTTCACCCTTCGGTTCGGTTCACACTGACCTGAAAGTTGCACAACATACAGTGAGACTTTGCCAGGAGACTTTCCTGGTGACTTGAGTAACAATTTAAGGCAGATAGAAGTCGCCTTGAAGCAGTACAGGAACCTTTTCTAAAGTCGGAGCGACTTCAGTAGTGCCAATTAAGACAGCTCTCATTGACTAATAGAGATGGGCAAAGGCGTGTTTGGGATCCTAGTCCCAACCCACATGCCCGATCCCGCCAGGAAGCCCACACTGCACACTGCTAATCACAGGCACCTGGGAGATGTACTGAATTTCTACTTTAAGAGCTTTCATTCCCTTTTTAATTGTTAGTGAGGTTAAAACAGCATTCACTTTCAACCACAGTGACAAGAAAATTTGAAGAAAAAAGAAGAAATTAACATATTTTTTTAACAGTGAACGTGGGTTCCCGGAGTTGCAAAAGAAAAACAAAGCTTGAAGACTTACCTCTGCAAAACATTGTGATGCCCATGTCTGAATGGGGAGCATGTAGCTCTATAGTGCCTGCAATGTATTGCTGTCTGTGGGTCCTTCACTGACTGATGTCTGAAAGAATGTCCACTGAGGGCCACCACCAGCCCAATATATTAATAGGAGTGTCCGAGGAGGAAATACCACCCTGCCCAGGAGCCCAGTCTTTGTCTGCATATATGGCCAACTTTAGTTTGTGTGTCTGTAGGCAGGTGCCTACAGAAGAGTTCATGTTTTTTCTGTGCTGATATTGTGCAGTTATCTGGGTCAAGTCTGCTATCTTTCCTGTGAACTGTAGATGTGTGGTGGCTTTGAGGGATTGAATGGCTAGATTTCCCCACCAATTTTCCCCAGATCCACATAAAAAAGGGCCCTTCAGTGGCCCAAGGGAGAACTTCTGGAAATACTGACAAGATATAGGCCCCTATGCTGCCAGGCGGCGCCCCCAGTGGCAGGGGGAGAGGGGGGCACTTGGGGCTCCCTGAGGGACTGGGAGCTTGAAGACTCTTAACTACAAATTTTGGACTGATAGCCTTTTAAGGATCTTTGACAAACATGGACTATATGGACTCTGTGCTGCCTCTTGTAGATTAATTGCCAATTATGGACTCTGCCTCTAATGGAATCCAAAGAACAGGGCTGGTAACAAGAAGGCTGTAGGTCAGAGTAGATACAGTACATTTTAGTCCATCATTGCTGTCTAGTTTAGGCTATATTGCCATTGCTAGGGACAACTGTACAATTATCATAGCTTAAAGCAGCCATCCAGCCAGGAAATAGGTGACTTGGAAGTAGGGTGACGGTTACTCGGTAGTGAAGAGGTGTGGTGCTCATCCCCTTCACTAGCAGCCGGCTCCCTGCATTCTGGGATCAAACCTACGGCACAGAGTACCTAGGGACCTAGCCAGGGAGTCATGGGAGAGATGTAAAGGGAGCCCGAGAGAGAGAGAGAGAGAGAGAGAGAGAGAGAGAGAGAGAGAGAGAGAGAGAGAATAGTTATGAAGTGAGGTTAATTTCCTATATCCACTGATAACTGTGGACATGTCACTGGGAGGGAGGTGATGGAAATTGCTGAGTTAGTGGATGCCGGCGCATGCTCTGCAGCATTGGTTCCTAAATGCTGCCCACCTGGGAGTTGGTGTTTTCTATCTGTAGTAGTGTTTGTAGTGTTTAGTGTTAACAGTACAGTCAGTTAGCCTGGGGTAGCTAGAGGGTTAACTGTGTTCATTGTGGCTCACTTCTAAGTCTGGAGGTATGCTGATTTTTACATGACCGCAAACTCCTGCATAGAACATAGGCAATTAGTGAATGTAGTTCTAGAGTCCCCCACTAGGGCGTCTACGCCCTGCCCACATGTCTGCATGGCAGTGACTTGACTGTAAGCTCTATTGGGAGCAGAGACTGATGAAGATGACTCTATGCACTCTGTTAAATCATGTGGGCTATATAGGTGCTATATCATACCTCCCAAATTTTTGAGATGGGAATGAGGGACACCTATCAGCAAAAGCATGCAGGCATAGGACACACCCCCTGCCACCCCCCCCCCCTCTTAAAGGAGAATTGTACAAAAAAAAACACAAGATTGGTTAAACCCACAAGTGCTTTTTTTTACCACTACTATTCCTTTATATTGGCTTTTGGAATTTACAAATACAGCAATTTAGAAATGAGATGAAAGGTTTAGTTCTGGAAAATACTTTTTAATAGATAAAAAGTGCATTTTAAAAACATCTCTATAGATCAGACCAAAATGAGGGACAAATGAGGGGGGAAGAGGGACATTGCTCCAAATCAGGGACAGTCCCTCGAAATCAGAGACAGTTGGGAGCTATGACTATATGAATGATTAAAAGAATATGTTACAGATGGCTATGGTATGGAAACAGCGTCTCTGTGAGAGCTCCTATAACATTTCTGAATTACTCCATGGTTTAAACCTGATGATATCCATTTATCAGCCTCTGCAGTCAAAAAGTGTAAAGGCTGCTGATGAAAAAAGAACAAAGAGCTCTCTTTAAATGGGAGATCCCAAGGCAACCATATCCTATGACACCCGACAGCTGATAGACAATGAACTCTTAGCATTTGCAGGTTATTAACAGCCAGGGGAAAAGCCTCTGGCCGTGTTTTATCTGGTATCCAGCGGAGTGGGGGGGGGATCCATGAACCTTCCTGTTAAGGATCAATGCGCAATAACCACAGGCTGACACACAAACTCAGCTCAGATAATATCATCAGTGTGTGAATGTGTTAATCAGTAGCGATGGGTGCTGTAAACAAACTGCCTATCTATAATGTAGGTTACAGCAGCACAGGTGGGGGTCTGTCTTCAAACCAGACCATGGACTGGACTGTTGGCGAAAGGTCCTTCTTGTTTTTGTGTGCTTCCACAATCCAAGAGACCCTGTCATCAGAACGTTCAACTCAAGAAAATCTCTGTGCTGTCCATCATTTTTCTCCTAATAGTTTTTTTTTTTAGCATTGCACCAATACTGGTACCAGTATGGGTATAATTGGCTATTCTAAGCATTTATGGATACCTTTAAGCAGGCCCGGACTGGCCTGATAGGCAGGGTCATCTTTACCCTCAGGGTAGTAGAGGGTGGTCGGTTATCTGGTGGCTGAAGAAGCAGGGCTGGCAATAGGGTAGTACAGTGGCTGGAGGTCAGGTATAGTGGTGCTGTCTCCTGGTCAGTGCAGTGTACAGTGGATCCCGGTGATTGGAGCCCTGCTTGGCTCTCAGTGACTGATGTGGAGCAGCAGATCGGAAGTGAATGGGGGGGGGGGGGGGGCACTGGCTGTGTCTATGTCCTTGAGTCACTCGTATGTGTCCCAGCCCCTGGGTCCCTCCCTCTTGGTGCTGGCTCACCTCCTAACCAAGCGGATGTCCTTCTGGAAGAGATCAGGCTCCACTGCCACCCAAATCATGAGTAATAGACGCAATCGCCTCCGCCGCTGCAGACGGCTCTGGTAAGTGGCGGAGGGCACTGGATCGGGCGGGAGGGGGGACCAATAAAAGTGATCTTGCAAGGAATCCGCCGCAGAGACCACTTTTGTCTTGTAGCCGACCGCCAGCCGAACATGGGGATACCATGCCATAACAACGATATCCATCCCCAAAGTGAGGACGTACATCAGTCGGCAAGTGGTTACCGTATTTATTGGCGTATAACATGCACCTTTTCCCCCCTTAAAATCGGTGAAAAGTTGTGGGTGTGTGTTATACGCCGATCCCCCCCCCCCAAAAAGTGACAAAAATAGCGAGCAGCGCCGAAGAATAGCGAGCAGCGCCGCCGAAAAAGACTGAAGCGCCACTGAAAAAGACCGAAGCGCCGCCGGAAAAGACCGAGCCGACTGTTTGGCTCCGCTCGTAGTCCCGCCTCCCTGCGCTCGCTCCCGAAACAGCAGGGAGGCAGGACCGCGAGCGTAGCCGAACAGTCGGCTCGGTCTTTTCCGGCGACGCTTTGGTCTTTTCCAGGGGAGCTTCAGTCCTTTTCGGCGGCACTTCGGTCTTTTTTGGCGGCGCACGCGCAGTCTGTCTCGACTGGGAAAGCTACAAATGACACTGGGCAAGCTGCAAATGACACTGGGCAAGCTGCAAATGAAGCTGGGCAAGCTGCAAACGAAGCTGGGCAAGCTGCAAACGAAGCTGGGCAAGCTGAAAATGACGCTGGGCAGGCTGCAAATGACACTGGGCAAGGCTGCAAATGACGCTGGGCAGGCTGCAAATAAAGCTGGGCAAGCTGCAAATGACGCTGGGCAGGCTGCAAATGACACTGGGCAAGGCTGCAAATGACGCTGGGCAGGCTGCAAATGATGCTGGGCAGGCTGCAAATGACGCTGGGTAAGGCTGCAAATGATGCTGGGCAGGCTGCAAATGACGCTGGGCAAGCTGCAAATGACGCTTAAATGTAAGTTTTTTTTTTTTCCCTAAACATCCCTCCTAAAACTTTTTTTCCTTAAAATGCCCTCCTAAACTTGGGGTGCGTGTTATACGCCGATAAATACGGTAATTGAAGTGGTTGTAATATCAGTGATCTCTAGCAGTCTCATGGAGTGGGATGTCTCTGTCTCCTACAGCATGTCTACAGTCTTTACAACTCCTAAAGCATGTTTGGTCATGCATGATCTCTGACCATCTCCTTTTGCACATCTGCAGTCTCTGACCATCTCCTGTTGCATTATATTCACTGAATATTATTTGTGGCCCCTGGCCAATGTTAGGGGTCACACTTGAGGTCCCCTACATCAAGTACATTGACCATCACTGAGCAAGAGATGAAAGGGAGATTTTTTTTTCAAGTAGCTCAACCTTGCTAATAAAGTAGCTAGTAATTAATCACTAGCTATAGAAAACTATTGGTAAACGACTGGAACAAATGGCTCCCTATGGAGTGTGCTACACAAGAGCATTTGTAGCAATCAATCTTTCATGGTGGCTCAATGCTCTATTCATGTGCAACTGATCGTAACAAGATGCTAGCACATGCTACACCTATAGCTTACATTCCATAGGAGGCCATGTGATCTATTGTTTAACCATCATTTACTACACTTAGCGATTAAGTACTAGCAATTTTCTCCTGTGTAGCACTAGACTACTGAGGTGATTGCCAGAAAATGGTTACAGCCAAGGAGCACGTGATTAAAATCATCCATATAGATCTAGCCAAAAGCTAGTCATACACGTAAAGATTTTGCTAGACTGAACAAGAGAAATCCTTATGCCGCGTACACACGAGCGGATTTTCCGTCGAAAAATCTTGGATGGTTTTTCCGACAGAATTCCGCTCAAGCTTGGCTTGCATACACACGGTCACACAAAAGTTCTCTGACCGTCAAGAATGCGGTGACGTACAACACTACGACGAGCCGAGAAAATTAAGTTAAATGCTTCCGAGCATGCGTCAAACTGTTTCCGAGCATGAGTAAGAATTTTGCGCGTTGGAATTGGTACAGACGATCGGAATTTCCGATCGGAACATTTTCTGACCGAAAAATTGAGAACATGCTCTCAATCTTTTGCTGGCGGGACTTCTGCCAGGAAAAGTCTGATGGAGCATACACACGGAAAAAAGCTCACATCGGACTTTTGCTGGCGGAAAATCCGATCGTGTGTACGCGGCGTTAGATTTCCCCATCCGTGCTATACAGTGTTGATGAAACAATCTTCCCTTCCAGTTATTGTATTCTGACAGCTGGCACCCACAGCTGTCAGAGTACCTGAACAATGACTGCAGATCATGGGCTGTAATTACTGTTCAGTATACTTTTTCTGTCCACCTCGTTCAATTTTTAAGCCACGTGATGTGGGCTGGGCCACCCATGGCTCAAATTTTGTTCGATTCACAAAAAAATTCTAAAATTCAAGCCTTGTATGGCCAGCTTAAAATGGTTGTAAACCTCAGACATTAAATATTTACAAAGCATATCCTTCTATAGTGCGTACTTCTCTCAATTAAGAGCACTGAGTGTCATTTCCATCTGCTGCTTTGTTCCCCTGCTATCAACATGAATCACATTTGACAAGTTTTCCAACACCAAAAGAAAAAAGGTGACAGGGGAAGGAGCTCCAGCTGATTGACAGCTTCAGGTCTATTCCTGTGAACTGTGTGGAGGGGGGGGGGGGGGCTGTTTCCTCCAATCAACTCTCAGACCTCTTCTCATTGAGCTTTGCAGAGTGCAGTTTCAGCTCTCCTCCCCCTTTTTTTTGAAATCTCAAACAAGCTTTATACATACTGCACTTTGAACGGGTGTAAAGAAGATAAGACTCCAGATAGACAGGTACAACTTATGTAGGAGGATTTGTTTCATCTCTGTGTATCCCCTGAGGCCAGTCACTTTACTGGGTATATGAAAGGGTTTACAGTGCCTTGAAAAAGTATTCATACCCCTTGAAATTTTCCACATTTTGACATGTAACAACTAAAAAGGTAAATGTATTTTATTGGTATTTTATGTGATAGACCAACACAAAGTGGCACATAATTGTGAATTGGAAGGAAAATTATAAAATGGTTTTCAAAAGTTTTTACAACTGAATATCTGAAAAGTGTGATGTGCATTTGTATTCAGCCCCCTTTACTCTGATACCCCTACCTAAAATCTAGTTGAACCAATTGCCTTCAGAAGTCACCAAATTAGTAAATAGAGTCCACCTGTGTGTAATTTAATCTCAGCATAAGTACAGCTGTTCTATGAAGCCCTTGGAGGTTTGTTAGAGAACCTTAGTGAACAAACAGCATCATGAAGGCCAAGAAACACACAAGACAGGTCAGGGATAAAGTTGTGGAGAAGTTTAAAGCAGAGTTAAGTTAGAAAAAAATATCCCACGCTTTAAACATCTCACAGAGCACTGTTCAATCCATTATCTGAAAATAGAAAGAGTATGGAACAACTGCAAACCTACCAAGACATGGCCGTCCACCTAAACTGACAGGCCAGGCAAGGAGAGCAATAATCAGAGAAGCAGCCAAGAGGCCCATGGTAACTCTGGAGGAGCTGCAGAGATCCACAGTTCAGGTGGGAGAATCTGTCCACAGGACAACTATTAGTCGTGCACTCCACAAATCTGGCCTTTTTGAAAGAGTGGCAAGAAGAAATCCATTGTTGAAAGAAAGCAGTAAGAAGTCCCGTTTGCAGTTTGCGAGAAGCCATGTGGGGGCCACAGCAAACACGTGGAAGAAGGTTAAATGAGACCAAAAATTTTTGGCCTAAAAGCAAAACGCTATGTGTGGCGGAAAACTAATAATGCACATCACCCTGAGCACACCACCCCCACCGTGAAACATGGTGGTGGCATCATCATGTTGTGGGGATGCTTTTCTTCAGCAGGGACAGGGAAGCTGGTCAGAGTTGATAAGAAGATGGTCAGAGCTACATACAGGGCAATCTTAGAAGAAAACCTGTTAGGCCCCTTTCACACGGGCGGACCGTATCTCCGTTTTTCAGCCATCCGTTTTCGTATTCCTAAGGGATAGCAGATGTCAGCGGATGAACATCCGCTGACATCCGATGACATCAGTCTCCGCTATGCTCCAAAACTGATGACAGAGGAAAACCCTATTTTTCCATCCGTCTGCGGATCGGATGAAAACAGACAGACGGTCTGTTTTCATCCGATCCTCCCATAGAGGAAAGCGGAGATCTGACCCGTCCGTTTCTGCACAGCGTGCAGAGATGGACTAGTCATACCCCGGCTCAGCAGGGATTAACAGAGCGATCCCCGCTGAGCAAGCGGATGGCTGAATACGGATCCTCCTGGGATCCGCCCGTGTGAAAGGGGCTTTAGGCCCCTTTCACACATGCGGACCGTATGTCCGTTTTTCATCCATCCGTTTTTGGATGAAAAACGGACATACATGCATGTCTATGGGATAGCGGGTGTCCGCTATAATAGCGTCCGCCTCCGCTATTGTCCGATTCTGCAGACGGAGGAAAACCCTATTTTTTCATCCGTCTGCAGAGCGGATCGGATGAACACGGACAGACGGTCCGTGTGCATCCGAACCCCCATAGAGGAGAGCGGAGAACTGACAGGGCGGTCCCTGCACAGAGTGCAGGGACCGCCCTGTCATCAGCCGGCTCAGCAGGGATCAGCTGTGCGATCCCCGCTGAGCAGCGGATCTTCACGGGGCGGATCAATACAGATCCGCCCCGTGTGAATGGGGCCTAAGAATCTGCAAAAGACAAGACTGGGGCGGAGGTCCACCTTCCAGCTGGACAAAGACCCTAAACATACAACCAGAGCTAATGGAATGGTTTAGACCAAAGCATATTCATTTGTTACAATGGCCAAGTTAAAGTCCAGACCTTAATCCAATTGAGAATCTGTGGCAAAATGTGAAAATTGCTGTTCACAGACGCTCTCCATCCAATCTGACAGAGCTTGAGCTATTTTGCAAATAAGTATGGGCAAAAATGTCACACTCTAGAAGCTGGTAGAGACATCCCCAAAAAGACTTGCAGCTGTAATTGCAGTGAAAGGTGGTTCTACAAAGTATTGACTTCGGGAGGGGGGGGGGGGGGGCTGAATACAAATGTACCCCACACTTTTCACGTATTTATTTGTAAAAATTCTGAAAACCATTTATCATTTTCCTTCCACTTCACAATTATGTGCCACTTTGTATTGGTCTATCACATAAAATCCCAATAAAATAAGTTTTTGGTTCTAACATGACAAAATGTAGAAAATTTCAAGGGGTATGAATACTTTTTTAAAGGCACAGTACAATAGTGTTGCCACCTCATCCCTTTATATCCGAACACATATTAATTATTACGGTGGTAATTAAACTCACTTGTTGCCTTATCTGCATTTAATTAGCCGCAGAACCTGTGTAATTGATATGTGTTTGGGTTTAAAGGGATGAGGTGGCAACCCTACTGTACAACCACTTTAAGGACCTTTTCATACCAGTGGGTGCACGTTATAATGGAACATGGTGTGTGTTTTGTTGGGGTGGCACGACGTGTTGTTCTTGTTGTAATTGCCTCCTGCCTCTTACAGTTAGAAAATATATATATTTTTTCTAATTTTGCAGAGTTTCATTTCCTAAATCTTTGACTAGGTGAGGATGACATCGGTCCAGCTACTGCCTTCTGAGATGTCTACTGTACGTCTCATTCCAGAAGGCTAAATTACAGACAGACCGGTAGTGTCTGTACATCATACGACTTTGTGGTGCATCGATTTCCAAAAGTAGTTCCTGCACTACTTTTGGCGACTTCGGGGGGGGAGGGCAATTTCAATAGAGATCTGTACATGAACCCACACAGATGTCCTTCAAGTTGCCCCCCAAAGTTGGACTGAAATGCGGCTTTGAAATCGTGCGAGTTCAGATAAACTCACACGATTTTAGATAAACTCACACGATATCAGATAAACTCACACGATATCAGATAAACTCACATGATTTCAGATAAACTCACATGATTTCAGATAAACTCACATGATTTCAGATAAACTCACATGATTTCAGATAAACTCACATGATTTTAGATAAACTCACATGATTTCAGATAAACTCGTACGATTTCAGATAAACTCGCACGATTTCAGATAAACTCGCATGATTTCAGATAAACTTGCATAATTTCAGATAAACTTGCACGATTTCAGATGAACTTGCACGATTTCAAAGCTGTGTTCAGTGTGAACAAAGGGCTGTAATCCATAACGACCAATGCAACTGTCTACAGTCAGCACATTGCCCAGCGATTGGTGTTTGGTTGCTGTAGATGAAGGCACTTTGCTCACAGCTTCATCCTTTTTTTCATAAGCCGACGTGTGAGCAGCAGGCACTTGGCTGTTAGCAGAGTAGGATCAGCTGCATCAATGTTCAGTAATTAATAATCATTGCTGTGCCATCTACAGCTAACACCTCGCGTCTGAAACAGTCACTGCCAGACCGTTTAATGCATAGATGCCGCATCGCTGCTATGTCCTAATAACAGTCGTGTTTACCGTACATGCTCGTCACATCTAAGCTTTAAAATGCCAATATTAACCACTTAAGGACCGGAAGGATTTGCCCCCTTAATGACCAGGCCATTTTTTTGCGATTCAGCACTGCGTCGATTTAACTGACAATCCCGTGGTCGTGCGACGCTGTACCCAAACAAAATTAATGTCCTTTTTTTCCCACAAATAGAGCTTTTTTTGGTGGTATTTTATCACCTCTGCGGGTTTTATTTTTTTGCATAATAAAACAAAAATAGACCGACAATTTTGAAAAAAAATAAATATTTTTAACTTTTTGCTATAATAAATATCCCCCAAAAAATAAAAAAAATAAAATTCTTCATTAGTTTAGGCCAATCTGTATTCTTCTACATATTTTTGGTAAAATAAAAAAAAAATCGCAATAAGCGTATATTGCTTGGTTTGCACAAACGTTATAGTGTCTACAAAATAAGGGCTAGATTTAAGGCATTTTTATTATTTATTTATTACTAGTAATGGCAGCGAGCTGCGATTTTTTTTGCGAGACTGCGACATTGCGACAGACAGATCGGACACTTTTGACACTTTTTTGGGGAACGGTGACATTTATACAGCGATCAGAGCTAAAGGCCCATAAACACGATCTGACCTTTAGGCAACAAACAAGCAAATTTGCTGTTTTAAGGCAACATCCGACCGTGTGTACGCTCCATCGCACAAACTTTTTCGGTTTTCATAGGACTTTTGTTGGCTGTGCGAACGGACAAACTTTCCGGCAACAAAAGTCCAATGGAGCAAAGCCCGATCGTGTGTACAGAAAACCATAGGACTTTTGTACAAAGTTCAAACACAAGCTCAGAACCAATGCAAAAGATCAGACAACAATACAGAAGTTGACCAAAGGTGGCGCTGGAGTATTTGAACGTCCTCTTTTGAAGTGTTCTCAGTACGTTGAAACGTCACTACGTTCATGTTTGTTGCCTAAAAAGTCTGATTGTGTGTATGCAATACAAACTTGGGGCCAACGTAAAAATCCACGGGAAAGTTTGTACAAAGTCCTTCAAAAGGAATAGAACCGCAACAAGTCAACATGTGTAATGCCTCGTACACAGGAGTGCATTTTCCCGCGGGAATGTTTTGGCGCCAAAAGTCCGGCGGACTAAGTCTGAAGTTTTGTTTTCAAATTGTCCGCTGAACTTGGCAGTCCGGCGGACAATCCCGCAGTTAGTATGCTAGTCCGCCAGATTTTTGGAAATGAACGGACTTGCCGATCATCGGAAAGTCCGTTCATTTAGAACGTGACTTCAGGTAGACGGGACTAGCGAAGGCAGTGAATGCCGCTGCGCTAGCCCCGTCACCTGGCATGGATTTAAAGGGAATCCCCACGCCGAAATCCATCTCAGACCCTTATCCGAGCACGCAGCCCGGCCGGCCAGGAAAGGGGTGGGGGCGAGCGAGCGCCCTCCTGAGTCATACCAGGCCTCAACATGGGGGGTGCCCTGGGGAAAGGGCCTTCGCTAGCCCCGTCTACCTGAAGTCACGTTCTAAATGAACGGACTTTGCTCCGTGTGTGGGCAAGTCCGTTCATTTTCAAAAGTTCCACTGACTTTTTCCCGCGGATTGTCCGCCGGAGAAGTCCGGGCGTGTGTGGGCAAGTCACACGCTCGGAAAGTCCGGCGAAGCCCCGCTGGAAGGTCCGGCAGAATGTCCGCCGGACTAGGTCCGGCGGACATTCCCGCGGGAAAGCCCGATCGTGTGTACGAGGCATTACATGTTCCTGCAATGCCTGGATGTAAATCGTCTCTAAATCTGCATTGGCATGGGGTTTTTATGGGGTTTTTACCCACGCTGTGAATCTCAGTGGCAAGAATCGACTGATTCCCAACAGCTGGGATTGACAGCTGCGTGTGCGGATAGCTGTGGCCACTGATCCCATACAGTGCAGTGACAGGCTGTCAGCAGCCACTGTTCGCACAGCCAGTGGTTACCAGCAAGGGTCATAGCTGGATGCACACAAATAGCAGCGGCCTCAACTATCCATAGACAGCTGTCACTTCCAGCCACAGGAATCAGTCGATCCTTGATGCTGGAATTCACAGCATTGTTAACCACTTCTGACATTTCTCTCATACATGTAAAAATCTGCATTTTTTGCTAAAAATACTTAGAAAACCGACATTATATATATATATATATATATATATATATATATATATATATATATATATATATATATATATAAAAAACACACAATATATTGTTAAAAGTATTCGGATGCCTGCCTTCACACGCACATGAACATTAATGACATCCCAGTCTTAAGCCTGGTACACACGATCAGATTGTTGGCCAACAAAGCGTCAGACTTTTGTCCAAAGGGCATGTGCCAGGAACTTGTCTTGCATACAAACGGTACACAATTGTCGGCCAACAAACACGAACATAGTGACGTACTACGTGGAATTTCAGCTCTTGAGCGCCACCCTTTGGGCCCCTTCTGCTAATGTCATGTTTGGTGAGCATTGATTCTGAGCATGCGCGTTTTTGTACTTTGATTCTGCCCACAATTGTCATGTGACAAAATCGTGTGGCAAATCACAAAGTCAAAAACATTTTTGGGCCAAACGCGCATAGGGCAGCCAATTAAAGTGACAATCGCAGTTTGAAAATCACATAGTGGGAAGGTTTGCTTCCACTACACGCTATGTGAATGGGGTCATAGAACCAAGTGTGGAAAGGATTCTTTGCTGTAAGAGCTGGGAAACTATGGAACAGTCTTGCTCAGAAACTTACGTTATTCAAATAAGCACTGGACACATTTCTAAATGATACAATATAAAGGGTCGCTTACTATTATATAAATACATAGTGGAAAAGATTCTTTGCTCATTGTCTTTAGATTTACCACTCTCTCTAACAGTGCCCAGCACTAACACCCCCCCCCCCACATACATTTGGGAGAGAGGGATTGATCTGCACCTCTTCCTCCCGCCCCCACCTCTCTGTGTCTGCCCACACTCCAATCCCTGGCGCTGTGCCTCAGAAGCGGGAAGTGTGGGCCGTAAATTTGAAGCCCAGCAGCCACAGATATATCTAGATGAGAGGTGCTGACTGCCAAGGGGTGAGTGAGCTCACCATCCATCCCTGTCTGTAACCAAAATCCCCCCTCCCGTTCTCTCTCCTGCCTCTGAGTGAGTACATTAAGGCAAATCAGGGTTCTCAGAGCACCCCTTACATCAGTGCTCCTCTTTACACCAGAGGCTGCAATGCCCCCCCTTACATCAGAGTCCTCTCCATACATCGGAGTTCTCAGTCCTCCCTTAAATCAGGGTTCCCAGAGCATCCCTTATGTCAGAGTCCCCAGAGTTCTCCCTTACATCAGAATCTACAGTGTAATGCCGCGTACACACGGCCGGAATTTCTGATGGAAAAAGTCAGATGGGAGCTTTTTATCGGATATTCAGACCGTGTGTATGCCCCATTGGACTTTTTCTGTCGGCATTTCTGACGGACTTAGATATAGAGCCTGTTCTAAATTTTTCCGGCGGAAATGCCGGCGGAGTTTTGCCCGATGCAAAGTCCGGCCATGTGTAGGCGGCATAAGGGAAATCTGCAAGTTCAGATGTAAAGGGGGACTGTAGATTCAGATGTAAAAGGTGGACTCTGTGGATTCTGATGTAAAAGGGGGACTCTGTGGATGCTGATGTAAAGGGGGAACTCTGTGGACTCTGATGTATAGGGGGAACTCTGTGGATTCTGATGTAAAGGGGGAACTCTGTGGACTCTGATGTAAAGGGAGATCTCTGTGGACTCTGATGTAAAGGGAGATCTCTGTGGACTCTGATGTAAAGGGGGAACTCTGTGGATTCTGATGTAAAAAGGGGACTCTGTGGATGCTGATGTAAAGGGGGAACTCTGTGGACTCTGATGTAAAGGGGGAACTCTGTGGACTCTGATGTAAAGGGGGACTCTGTGGACTCTGTTGTAAAAGGGAACTCTGTGGACTCTAATGTAAAGGGGGAACTCTGTGGACTCTGATGTAAAGGGAGATCTCTGTGGACTCTGATGTAAAGGGGGAACTCTATGGACTCTGATGTAAAGGGGGAACTCTATGGACTCTGAT